>NW_026847549.1:200609069-201056569 GCF_025583915.1 Anolis sagrei ordinatus | reverse complement strand
AATAAGTCAAAGTCGACTTGGTGGGGAATAACGTTAACACTTGAGAAACTTATCGAGCTCCCTATAGCTGCCTTTCCAAGTCTTGGTCTTTTGATTTCGTGACAGCGATTTCTGTTTTCATTAATGACTGAGACAAGGTATAGGAAATCTTTAACTATTTCAATTTTCTAGACTCCCACCTGTCTTTTCTGGCAAATAAGGAAGGCAAATTGCCACACTTGGAAGCCGCGAGGAGTAGCAATTTACTTTTTGAATAGGTTTCAGGGGCCTCCTGCACAGCTTAACATTTTTAAAATGCGACTTTAAGATGAGTCGTACATCTGGGTAACTTCGGCAATCCATTTTGCCCCCAGAAGATGCCAGGGTTTGAAAATGAGCCCCACAGACCTGCTGCAGTCACCCACCATTTCTGCAAACCCTTTCATCCCCTCCACCTTCCTATTTATTTATTTACTAGCTTGGGTAGCCAGCAATGCCCAGATTATTTGAGAAAGTCATTTTTAATTTTTTTTTTTGATGAATGGTCCCATTAAGAACATGCATAAGGTTATGGGTGAACTCACATCATGCCAGGTTAACCCCCTCAAACTCCAACAGTACTTAAAGTTGGGTATGTTGGGCACATGAGGCAAGTTTGCTCCAGATGCATCACTGGTTGGGTTCTGTATGCTCTCTGGCTGCAGGATGAACTGCAACCCCCATCATGGTGGGTCAAACCCTTCCAGTAAGTTCAATTGGTCGTGGGTGTTCCCAAGTTTGGACCCGATCTATTGTCAGTGGAGGTCACAGTGTCTCGGGATTTAGGTGAACTACAACTCCCAGGAATCAAGGTCCATTTCCCCCAAAGCCCTCTAGTATGTTCTGTTGGTCATGGGTGGGGGGTGTGACTGTGTCACAAGTTTGGTCCAGATCCTTTGTTTCTGGGAGTTTCAGTGGTCTCTGAAAGTTGGGGCCATCTTGGAAAATACACACATACAAACACACAAACTTCTCTGCCCTTGGACGTATATTCTAATGAAGACATGACACAAAAGGAAAAGGGGGTGGTAGTGTGGAAGGGGATTAAAGCCAGCCTCTCATCTACTTCTGTGCCAAGGCAGGATGGAGCTGTGTTTCCATCTTCATCTCTCTTTCCAAGGCCCAGGCAGTGGCAGTTGGGATAGAGAGAGTCTTTTCCATCTCCTTCTGGGCATAGCTGTTCTGGAGCTGTGCCTGCTTCTTCTCTCAATCCAAGGCCAGGACAATGACAAGTTGAGATGGAGGGAAGGTCTTTCATCTGCTTCTCGACTTAGGGAGGATAGAGCTCTGCCTGCTCTTCAGCTCTTCCTTTAAGGCCAGGGCAGTGGCAGTTGGGATAGGATGAGATCTTTCATCTGTTTCTGGGTCTAGGCATGATGGAGTTGAACCTGCTTCTTCTCCTCTCCCTTTGTGGCCAGGGTTTGGATGCATAGAGGGCCTTTCATCTACTTTTGCATCAAGGCAGGATGGAGCTGCATTTCCCTCTTCATCTCTCCCTCTGAGGCCCGGGCAGTGGCAGTTGGGATTGAGAGAGTCCTTTCCATCTCTCTCTGGGCATAGCTGTTCTGGAGCTGTGCCTGCTTCTTCTCTCAATCCAAGGCCAGGACAATGACAAGTTGAGATGAAGGGCTTTCATCTGCTCTCGACCTAGGGAGGATAGAGCTCTGCCTGCTCCTCAGCTCTCCCTTTAAGGCCAAGGCAGTGGCAGTTGAGATAGGATGAGATCTTTCACCTGTTTCTGGGTCTAGGCATGATGGAGTTGAGCCTGTTTCTTCTTCTATTTGCAGCCAGGGCAGTGGCCAGGGTTGGGATGCAGAGAGGGCCTTTCATCTACTTTTGCATCAAGGCAGGATGGAGCTGTGTTTCCCTCTTTATCTCTCCCTCTGAGGTCCGGACAGTGGCAGTTGGGATTTAGAGAGTCCTGTCCATCTCCCTCTGGGCCTAGCAATTCTGGAGCTGTGCCTGCCTCTTCTTCTCTCGATCCAAGGCAAGGGCAGTGGCAATTGGGAGGGAGGAAAGGCTTTTCATCTGCTTCTGGGAGTTTCCTTTGGAAATGATAGCAGGTATAATCTGTTTTTCTCACCATATATATGTATTCAATTAGGCACTTGATGCCGCAGATTTACATTTTTTCCCAAACTGTTCTAACTCACCCTCGGCAACAAGGATGGGCTGCGACGAAAATTGTATAAGATGAATGAAGCAAATTTACAAGTCATATTTGCCTGTGAGACGCTTAAGGGGGAAGATGTTGCCTGTTTTGCAAGAGAAAGGAATTGGGTGGCGTTGGCGGATGGCTTCACAGCTAAAACTATAGTGTTATTGCAGGTATCAGAGGCTGTTTTGTTCATGTTGTCTTCATATCACTTGGACTCGAATCCTGTTGGGAGTCGAGAAAGGAGAGCCAAAGGAAGGGAGCTGTACGTGAAATTATCCAAAGGTTTGAAGCCTGTGGTGGTTTCCATGTGTCAAAGGAGCCATCCTAGGTGCTGCTCCCATTTGGGGCTTAGGATCAAGGTCCTCATTTAAAGATCCAAGCTTGGCTTCTGTTGCAGATTGACATCTGGCAGTTCCATTATGCCTGTAAACAATATGGGGCTGCTTTTATCCCCACTTACTGGGCAGCAGCTACTGTGAACAATGGGGAGTTTGTTCCCCTGTCGATCAGAAAGCACCGTTTCCTCTTGTGAACAATCTCCGGAACAACAAACAGATCTGTCACAATTCCCCTTCATGCCAGAGATCATTCTCAAAGGACAATCAGGCAGTGACTTCTCAATTGACAAAAGAATAGACTCCCACTGCTTGCAATGGTTGCTACCCACTAAGTGGGGTTTGAGAGAGTTTTACGGTCCCAATGCAACTCCTAAACTATGGGCTTTGGAGATGACATTTGTAAGTGCCTAACTCCCAACTACACATTCCCAAGATCTGCATCACCTCACACAGCTCTTGGATGGCTTATGGTCAGGGTCACAATTTGCATCTACGGGTATTCTATCACAACCTGGGGATCACAACCAGACACAGTGAAGACATCTGCCCTTGCGCTTTGCTACTCTGCTGCTGAGTATGCATGCCCAGCGTGGAACACATTTCACCACACTAAAACAGTGGATGTGGCTTTTAATGAGACATGCCGCATTATCACGGGGTGTCTGCGCCCTACACCAATGGAGAAATTACACTGTCTAGCCGGTATCGCACCACCTGGCATCCGCCGGGAAGTAGCAGCCAATAGTGAAAGGACCAAGGCAGTGACATCTTCAGCCCATCCCTTGTTTGGGTATCAACCAGCACGTCAATGACTTAAATCAAGAAATAGTTTTCTAAGATCTACAGAGACACTCGCTGGAACACCCCAGCAAGCGAGAGTCCAAAAGTGGCAGGCTGAAACCCAGAACCTCAACCAATGGCTGATACCAAATGAGAGACTTCCCCCCTGGGCACACAGAAGACTGGGCGACTTGGAAGAAGCTGAACAGACTGAGCTCTGGCACCACGAGATGCAGAGCCAACCTCAAGAAATGGGGCCACAAAGTGAAATCCACGACATGCGAGTGTGGAGAAGAGCAAACCACTGACCACCTTCTGCAATGCAACCTGAGCCCCGCCACATGCACAATGGAGGACCTCCTTGCGGCAACACCAGAGGCACTCCAAGTGGCCAGATAGTGGTCAAAGGACATTTAATCAACTACCAACATTGTAAATTCTGTGTTTTGTCTGTCTGTTTGTTTGTTTTTGTTAATAATGTAATACAAATGTCTGGTTGCTGATGACACGATAAATAAATCATAACTTATCCCACTTCCACAAACCAGCATTCAATAGGCCTGCCTCTTTCCTTAGATTAACCCAGCCCCTTATAGAGTCACAGAATCCTAGAGTTGGAAGAGAACTCGTGGGCCACCCAGTCCAACCCTCTACCAAGAAGCAAGAAAATCACATTCAAAACACCCCTGACAGATGGCCATCCAGCCTCTGGTTAAAAGCCTCCAAAGGAGGAGCCTCCACCACACTCCGGGGCAGACAGTTCCACTGCTGAACAGCTCTCAGCAGTTGCCATTGATGACCAAACTCATCAATAGCTCACAAGGTCCTGCAACACTCCCATTCACTCTCTTGTGTGATAGATCCATTCCAGTTCTGGGTTGTTGTGTGTTTTCTGGGCTGTTTGGCCATGTTCCAGAAGCATTCTCTCCTGACGTTTTGTCTGCATCTATGGCAGGCATCCTTAGAGGTTGTGAGGTCTGTTGGAAACTAGGAAAATGGGATTTATATATCTGTGGAATGTCCAGGGTGGGAGAAAGAACTCTTGCTGTTGGAGGTAGGTGTGAATGTTTCCATTGGCCACCTTGATTAGCATTTAATGGCCTGGCAGTTTCAAGGTATAGCCTCTTACTGCTTGGGGGAATTCTTTGTTGAGAGGTGATTAGCTGTCCCTGATTACTTGTGGATGAATCAGCCTGTATACAGCATATTATTTGAGAACACAGAAATGCTGAACCACTCTCACAACCACCATGTCAGACTACACAAAGAAGTCATTGAAACCCCTAAGCATGTAGACAGTTTCAACAGAAAGGAGGAAACCATGAAAATGAACAAAATCTGGCTACCAATACTAAAAAAAAACTCTAAAATTATAACAGTAAATGAAGACTACTTAGAAACAGGGGAACTCCAGACAAGAAACAATCAGGGAAAGCTAATCACCTCTCAACAAAGGATTCCCCCAGGCAGTAAGAAGCTACATCTTGAAACTGCCAAGCTATTAAATGCTAATCAAGATGGCCAATGGATACATTCACACCTACCTCCAACAGACAAGAGTTCTTTCTCCCACCCTGGACATTCGAGAGATATAAACCCTATTTTCCTACTTTCCAACAGACCTCACAACCTCTGAGGATGCCTGCCATAGATGCAGGCAAAACGTCAAGACTGAATGCTTCTGGAACGTGGCCAGACAGCCCAGAAAACACACAACCTAGTGATTCCAGCCATGAAAGCCTTCGAAAATACATCTTTCCACTTCTGTGTTGGAATATTGAGATCCTCCTTCTCATCCACTTTCTCCCCGTTTTTATTTCTGAGCTGTTTATTTTTAAATTTACAGTTATGTTTGGCTTTTTTATTGCTAAAACTGCACAATTGATTATATAAATATTTTTTTAAAAAATATCAATCAGCCAAACTGTAGGAGGTAGGTTTATTTATTTATTTATTTACAGTATTTATATTCCGCCCTTCTTCTCACCCCGCAGGGGACTCAGGGCGGATTACGGTGTACACATATATGGCAAACATTCAATGCCAATTTTTGACATACCAACATATACAGACATACACAGAGGCTATTTAACTTTTCTGGCCGCCAGGGGAGCTGTCACTTTCATCGTCCATCTGCGACACTGATGAAGTACTTCCACATTCCCCGCGTGCTTTGCTGGAGTGCTTTTCCTGGAGTCTTTTTTATGGCCTCATAAATTAGTTAATTTAGCCTCCCCACACTTTAAGGTGGTACCTAATTTTCCTACTTGACAGATGCAACTGTCTTTCGGGTTGCAAAGGTCGACAACAGGCTACACAATTGGTTGGAAACTCACTCCAACCCGGGCTGGCTTCGAACTCATGACCTTTTGGTCAGAGTGATCTTAATGCAGCTGACACTCAGCCAGTTGCGCCACAATCCCGGTTTATAAAGGTATGTAGAAGGATGTCCCACTGACGAGCGGGCAAATCCGTTTTCTGCTGCTCTGGAGACTAGGGCATGATGGAGTCATGGAGTCAAAATGCAGGTAAAGTGATTCCACCTAAACTTTAGGGAAAACTTCATGACAATATATCCTGTTCAACCATAAACTCATTTGCTGCCCAGGAGTCTGGTGGAGTCTCTTTTCCTGTGTGGTTTTAAGCAGAAGTTGGATGGTGATCTGTCAAGAGGGTTTGGATTGCAACATCCTGTCTGGCAGAATGTGGCTGGATTGGATGACTTTGCGGAAACTACCATATCTATAACTCTATTCAATAAGCCTTTTGAGTGAGGGCTTTCGGGTCCAGCAGTGTATATGACTATGTGGCCTCCAGACCTTGAGGAGTTGCCCACCCTTGAACTGGGGGTCAGAAGTTGCCAGGTTTTCCAAGTGTTGTGTCTCCCATCAGGCACATGGTGACTCCATTCCTGGCCTTTGCATGAACTTCCGTCTCCATCATTATCTTCTCCGTTGGGGTCCAGATACTATCAAAAGCACACAGCTGGAGATGCAAAGGGTTTGTGGAGTGGGAGGCCCACGGGGGTCCTTTAGATGTCTGCTGATCAGTCTTGGCACACTTTAAACCTTTGGAAGGTATCCTTTGGGGGAGATAATTGGTGTCAGAGAAGAGGCGGAGAAGGTGCTGAAGCCTGGCTTATTCATGAAGCGTCTTCTCGCTTTACTTCTCAGTCTCTCTCCCAGAGTTCTGGACCTTTCCAGAAAAAGGAAGATGAAAAGTCTGGAAAGGCTCCCTCTCCTCCTGTTCTGTTGTTGTTTTGGTTTTTTTTTTTTGTACTATATTAGCATATATACCCAGCTGTGGACAGGTTTGCATTTTCTTTGTGGCTTTTTTCTTTCCTTCTTCCCTTTCCCTCATACATGTTGCCCTTCACTTTTTTCTTTCTTTCTTTCATTCGTTCCTTCTTCATACTCATTCCCCCTTTTCTTTATTTCTTTCTATCTATCCCTTGCCTTTCTTTCTCTTCCCTTCTTTTTCTTTCTTCCCTCACTTCTTCTGTTCTGTCGTGCGCTGGGCTTGAAACGAATTGCTTTTAAAACAGGACGTGCAACTTTAGCCCAGCGGGAAGCCAGGGGGCCCGAAGAGAAATTCGTAAGGATTTTCACCATAAACAGTCTCTAGAGGGCTTGTAATATATGTCAACCCTCCTGTTTAAGGAGCTCCACTGGCTGCCGTTTATTTTCCGAGCCCAATTTAAGGTGCAGGTGCTTACCTACAAAGCCCTGAACGGTTTGGGACCACCCTACCTGCGTGACCGCATCTCCGTCTACGAACCCACACGTTCACTTCGGTCATCTGGAGAGGCTCTGCTCGTGATCCCGCCTGTGTCACAAGCACGCTTGGTGGGGACGCGAGACAGGGCCTTTTCTGTGGTGGCCCCCCCCCCACTTTGGAACGCCCTCCCAAAAGATCTTAGACAGGCCCCAACATTGGCAGTCTTTAGAAAAAACTTGAAGACCTGGCTGTTCCGATGTGCCTTCTCAGATTAGGAACCCCAATACCACGTCCTAGAAGCACTTTAGTAGAACTAAGATCACTGCACACCGCACACTGCACTTACCTTATAATCCTACATTCCTCCCGCCACTTCAGCACTTTTAATCCTGTACCCACTACTCTGGCCAGCCCAGTTTTAAAGTGTCCTGATGTATTGTTATTGTTTGTTGTTTATTTTGCTCAACTGTTTTTAATTTGCTTTGATATTGTTTGTTGTATTGTGTTTTGAGGCTTCGGCCAGTGTAAGCCGCATTGAATCCTTTGGGAGATGCTAGTGGGGTACAAATAAAGTAATAATAATAATAATAATAATAATATAACAAAGTCTTTTATTGGAGAACAATCAACAGAAATTTCCTTTGTCTTCAAAAGGTTAAACAAATGCTTCCAGGCTTTGTGCAACTGGTGGCTTCTAACTGTTGCTTTACTCTAAAGGAAAATCCCCTTCCAAACTTCTCCCAGGCTAACTGTGATCCTAAACCTAACTGATGTGGGCTCCACTACCTGGTTGATCTGCGTCTCAAAACCGAGTGGACCTACCAGTAGGCCTGTAGTCACTTCAGCTGGAGTTCTTAGATGTTCAAAGCTGTTTTTCCCTCCGAAATTCCTCGGGGCTGTAAGACTGTTTCCCTGGGAATCTTTGGGAATCTTTAGATGCTCTTAAGACTGTTCTCCCCCGGGAAGTCTTAAGGGTTGAAGCCTTTGTACAGGAGAAAATCTGTACACGTCTTGTACATTGACTTTCTTTGCTGAGACTGACTGAAAATGGCTCCCTTCCCTTCTCAATTGTCCTGAACAGGGGGCGGAACCAAACTTAACGATGATGGACAGGGGGCCTGCCCTATAACTGCAAACTTTAACAGGAAGCCACCCTTCTGCAGAATCCCAAGCCTTGGGCTTCAAGCAAACACTTAATACAAAGCAAATAAAATGGGAGCTTCTGGTACAGCTGTACCAGCACATCTTCTAATTCTTTTCCTTTCTTCGCATCATATCTGTCCACATTTTCTTTCTCTTCCTCTCTCCTCCTAACTTCCTTCCTTCCTTCCCTCCTTCCTGTCTTTCTTTCCTCCGTTTCTTCATATCTTTTCTTCTTCCCTTTGTTTCCCTCATACAGAATTCAAAATGAACTTAAAAGATTAGAGACGTGGGCCAAAACTAACAAAATGATTTCCAACTAGGAGAAATGTAAGATACTATCAGAAATATTTAAAATTAACTAGGTATTATTAATTACAAAAATGTGTCAAGCACTGAAAAAGTGAGTAGGTCGAAGCCTATTAGAGTCAATGGGCCAAAGCTAGTGTCTTACTGAGGAGAGTGAGTAGGCCAAAGCCTGTTAAAGTTAGTGGGTCAAAGCTAGTGTCGTCTTGGGGAGTGTGAGGTAAACCTCTGTGTGAGAGAAGACTTGTGTAAGAAAGCTCCAGTGTGAAGGCTTGTCTGTCTAAAGCTATTATGTTGTTGCTGTTGTTTATTTGTTCAGTCGCTTCCGATTCTTTGTGAACTCATGGACCAGTCCACACCAGAGCTCCCTGTTGGCCGTCACCTCCCCCAGCTCCTTCAGAGTCAAGCCAGTCACTTCAAGGATACCATCCATCCATCTTGCCCTTGGTCGGCTCCTCTTCCTTTTTCCTTCCTTTTCCTCCAGCATCATTCTCTTCCTTAAGCTTTCCTGTCTTCTCATGATGTGGCCAAAGGAGTTCATCTTTGATGCTACTATGCATTTGTTTATTTGTGTTATGGAAACCTTGTTCTTGTAAATAGTGCAACCAAAAGCCTCCTATGGAAGAGATCACATTGGTCTGTGTGTTTTTGTTCTTTTTATCACGTTGAGTAATGGGTCATGTTGCTGCTGATAAGTTACTCTGCTGTACATTTATGAGAAGGGTATTTTGTTAATAAGCCCGCTCGCTCAACAAGGGTACACTTTGGTGGGGAAAAATGACATGCAAAGATGCAGAATGGGTGATGCCTGGCTTGATAACAGTCCATGTGAGAAAGATCTTGGAGTTTTTGTAGACAACAAGTTGAACATGAGCTAACAGTGTGATGCAGCAGCAAAGCCAATGGGATTTTGGCCTGCATCAAAAGAGGTATAGTGTCTAGATCAGTGATTCTCAACTTGTGGGCCCTCAGGTGTTTTGGCCTACAACTCCCAGAAGTCCCAGCCGGTTTACCAGCTGTTAGGAGTTCTGGGAGTTGAAGGCCAAAACATCTGGGGACCCACAGGTTGAGAACCACTGGTCTACATCAAGGGAAGTCATGGTGCCTCTCCATTCTGCTTTGGTTACACCTCTTTTCCTGGAACAACATTGTGTCCAATGTGTTGTCGAAGGCTTTCATGGCCGGAATCACTGGGTTGCTGTGAGATTTCCAGGCTGTATGGCCATCTTCCAAAAGCATTCTCTCCTGACATTTCACTGACATCTATGGAAGGCATCATCAGAGGCTGTGACAACCTCTGAGTTTCCAACAGACTTCACAACCTCTGAGGATGCCTGCCATAGATGTGGGAGAAACATCAGGAGAGAATGCTTCTGGAGCATGGCCATACAGCCCTGGAAACTCACAGCAACACTGTGTCCAATTCTGGACACCACATTTTAAAAAAGATATTGACTCTAAGCTGGAAGGTGTCCAGAAGAGGGCAACTAAAATGATCATGAATCCCTCTGACGAGTGGCTTGAAAAGTTGAATCTGTTTAGTCTCAGAAGAGAAGGAGAGACACAATTGCCGTGTTTAAATATTTGAAAAGATGCCATAAGGAAGAGGGAGCAGGCTTCCTTTCTGCTGCCCTGGAAACTAGGACTTGGAGCAATGGGTTCTGTGCTGTCGCGCGCTGGGCCTATAGCAATTGGCTTTTGAACAGAATGTGCTCTTTGTGCCCAGTGGGAAGCCGGGGTGGCTCAGCTGAGAGGCTCTAAGGATTTTCCTATACAAAAGTCTTTAAGAGCTTAAAAAGTTTAACAAAGTTCTTTATTATTGCTTAAGTATTCAACAAACAATCAAATACCTTTTAGATCTTCAACAAGTTAAACAAATGCTTCTTATCTTGCCCACAATGGACAGGCAACTGGCTTTGTGAACTGTTTCTTTTCTTTAAGAGGAAACCCTTTTTAACCCTGGGCAATCTGTTTTCTAGGCTCTGCTGGTGTGGGCCCTACTCCTGGCTCCAATTGCTTCTGGTTACCCAAATAGACCTACCAGCCAAGACTTTGTAGATTTTCCAGCTGGACTCCTTTTGGAATTTCTCCACGAATGATGTGGATCTGTATCTTTAACCCCAACAAGGGTTGTGCTGTCAAACTGTTTTCCTTAGAAGCTTTAGGGCTGTTTCCCCCGGATGTTGTGAGAAACAAAGCTTCTCTACAGGTGGGGAAAGCTCACGTCCTGTAACTGGGCTTCCAAAACTGTAAGACTGCCTGAAGTCTTTCTTTTCCCTCCCAGAGCCCTGGGGAAAGGGGCGGAACCTAAAAATTAACAATGACTGATGGGTCATTGGCCCTATAATCGCAAACCAAGGGAAGCCACCTTATTGCAAAGTGCATGGAACCTTGGAATACATGCAAACACCCAAAGAAAGAAAAGGAAGTTGGAGCTCCTGGTACAGCCGTACCAGCACAGGTTCAAATGTCAGGAAAGGAGATCCCACCTGAACATTAGGAAGAACTTCCTGTTGAACATTACTTCCAATTGAAAATTAAGAAAAGCTGTTCAACAGTGGAACTCTGGACCCTTCCACACAGCCCTATGCCCCATAATATCAAGACAGAAAATCCCACGATATCTGCTTTGAATTGGGTTATCTGAGTCCACACTTAGACAATATGGGATTTTCTTCCTTGATATTCTGGGATATATGGCTGTGTGGAAGGGCCCTCAGCCTCAGAGTCTGGTGGAGGTTCCTTCTTTGGAGGCTTTTCAATGGAGGCTGGATGGCCATCTATCCGGGTTGCTTTGATTGTGCTTTCCCTGCATGGCAGGGGGTTGGACTAGATGGCTTATGTGGTCTCTTCCAACTCCATTATTCTTTGATTCTGTGACTCTATGATTTTAAGGAGGATTTTATGAGGTAACTATTTTCTGAAATATACTGTTTTCTTGCTTTCGCATCATTTTATTTGTCCTTGTTTCATTATTCTGTTTTACTATTGTGTATGTATTTCATCCTATTTTTATTAGAAAGCTCTATGGAAGGCTTTTTTTATTTAGTCCTGGAAGTGGGGTGTAGATATGAGTAATAAATGAAATGAAATGAAATAATGCAAAAAGCAGAAAATGATCAGGCTGTATTTCTAACCAATTGCTTAGTGGGAAGTCATCCCGCTCCTCTGTTCTAGACGTTTGACAAATGAATGGTAAGTTAACTGATTGCTGAGCACCTGAGACACACACACAGACACAGACACATCAACACACCCAAAGAGAGAGGTGCATTTGTGCTTTGTGGCTGAGCTGGAACATAATTGAATGCTCATTCAGTTACATGGAAACATTGTCAACAAATTAGGATGTGAGGCAAACAAATGCACAACCCAGTGTGCATTTGAGCACTTATGTGCAACCACATGCCATAGTTAGTTAGTTGTAGTTGTAGTTAGGTGATCCCTCGTTGGACAAGTAGGATAGTCTTCCAGGATCAGTGTTCCTGTGGATTCGTAGGTGACTGTGGAGCCCTATTCTTGACCTGCATCTTCTCCCACATTGAGGGCATTGGTTTCCAGGTGTAAGACGGTCCCGGTCAGGGTTGGCTTGATGCACCTTCCTCTTGGCACGTTTCTCTCTTTCATCCTCCATTCATGCCTCTTCAAATTCTGCAGCACTGCTGGTCACAGCTGACCTCCAGCTATAGCACTCAAGGGCCAGGGCTTCCCAGTTCTCAGTGTCTATGCCAGAGTTTTTAAGGTTGGCTTTGAGCCCATCTTTAAATCTCTTTTCCTGCCCACCAACATTCCGTTTTCTGTTCTTGAGTTCGGAATAGAGCAACTGCTTTGGGAGACGGTGGTCGGGCATCCAGACAATGTGGCCGGTCCAGCGGAGTTGATGGCGGAGGACCATCACTTCAATGCTGGTGGTCTTTGCTTCTTCCAGCATGCTGACATTTGTCTACTTGTCTTCCCAAGAGATTTGCAGAATTTTCCGGAGGCAGCGCTGATGGAATCGTTCCAGGAGTTGCATGTGATGTCTGTAGGCAGTCCACGTTTCACAAGCATATAGCAGGGCTGGGAGGACAATAGCTTTATAAACAAGTACCTTGGTCTCCCTATGGACGTCCCGGTCCTCAAACACTCTCTGCTTCATTCGGAAAAAGTGTTGTCATGTATGTTGTGCTTCCCAGGATAACTCATTGGATGCACAACTCTGCTTCGGCAACTTTGATCTGAATATGGATGTCCTGAATCAGACAAAATGTCCTACTGTTTCTAAGGTGAATGTTGTTGTGTTTCTGAATCAAGCATGTGTGAAAGCAGCTGGGGAGAAGCCCCTTTTTGACTATTTTGGGGTTTAACAAGTTGTTCCATCAGATGCTGAGTTAGACCTACAAGTATTTGGGCACTTTTACTAAGGACTTTATTGCATGAAAACGTATTCCAATAGTGGGAGTAGATACATACTAACATGAGCACTGCTATTATCACACTGATCTCCATTTGTGCCATTGTGCTGATCTGCCAATACATGGTCTGCATATGTACTTAGAATCATGGAAGATACCCCAAGAACCATTCTATCCAACCCCCTGCCATACAGGAAAATACAATCAAAGCCCTCCCGGCAGATGGCCATCCAACCTATGCTTTTAAAAAAAGAGACTCCACCAGAATCCCAGACAGCATATTCCAGTGGCAAACAGCTCTCACCACCAGGAGGGTCTTCCTAATGTTTAGGTAGAATCTTCTTTCCTGCAATTTGAATTTGTTGTTATTTGTTGCTGTGCCCATACCTTGGGAAGTCTGACTTGGCCACGGTGGTCCATGCTCTTGTTAGATCCCGAAAAGATTACTGCAACACACTCTACATGGGGCTGCCTTTGAAGACTGTTTGGAAGCTTCAAATGGCTACCATCGGGAGCAGTGCTCAGGGAACACACTATGCCTCTGTTGCGTCAGCCCCACTGGCTGCCAATTTGCTACCGAAACAATTCAAAGTGCTGGCTTTAGCCTGTAAAGCTCTAAACGATTCTGGCCCAGCTTACCTGTCCAAACATATCTCCTCCTATGAACCATCTAGGAGCTTAAGATCCTCTGGAGAGGCCCTGCTCTCGATCCCACCTGCCTTGCAAGTGCAATTGGCAGAGACAAAGGACAGGGCCTTCTCAGTGATGGCCCCCTGGCTATGGAACTTCTCCCCAGGGATATTAGATTGGCCCATTCCCTCCTGACTTTCCGAAAAAAGTAAAGATCTGGCTCTTTGAGCAAGCTTTTGAGAATGCAATGGAATAGATAATATGGAACTATGAATGATGAGTATGGAATGGACATACGATGTTACTGGATAATGTTTTTAACAGGATGACACCGATGATTATATGTTCTAACATGGAGCCCCCGGTGGCGCAGTGGGTTAAACCCCTGTGCCGGCAGGACTGAACACGGACAGGTTGCAGGTTTGAATCCGGGGAGAGACTTGTAGATTCTGAAGTCTCTCATGACACGACAAATATATATGTGTGTGTGTGTGTGTGTGTGTGTTTTAATTGTTTTTCTATATGTCTTATATTGTAATATTGATTGTTTTTAATTGCACTTTTATGAATGCCTGGCATCGAATTGTGCCAATCTGTAACCCGCCTTGAGTCGCCATACGGCTGAGAAAGGAAGGCTATAAATATCATAAATAAATATTGTAAATAAATAAATAAATCTGTTGTTGTCTAATACCTAAACATGACTATCATGTCCCTTTTCAGCCTTCTCTTCTCCAAGCTAAACATACCCAACTCCATAAGCCACACCTCAGAAGGCTTGGTTTCCAGAGCTTTGACCATTTTAGTTGTTACTCAGCTGGAACCACAGAGTGCCTCTGATGAGGATGATGGGATTCGGGTTCACAATCTGGTTCAAAATGTCCCTGTTTTAGTTAATGAGGAACAGGGTGTGGAAGTTCAGTTTCCCGCAGCTTGAAGGGAGTTTGTTGATAGTGAAACTAGCCAGGTGCAGGTGGAAATTGACTCAGAGAAGGAGGACAGTTCTCAGCCTGATAATGAGCAGGAAGGCAAACTGGATAACACTAACGAACAGACTGACCTTGATGAAACGGGAACCTTAGATCGTGCTGACCGTTTGGAATTCAGAGTTCAAAGGAGTGTGAGAATAGCTAACAAGAAGGAGGCCAGAGGCCAAAGAAATGCCTTCATGTTTTGCAAAGGGTATTAAGCAGTGTGTTTGGGACCAAACACACTGCTTGTCAGAGCAACTTTTCGTTTAACCAAGAAGCTTGCACTTTGCTTGTCTGGATTATCTTGCAGTTCTTGTGTTCATGGTCTCAGGACTCAGTCATGTTCTCATGGGATTTTGCTTTGCTGGTGCCGTTTTTGGTTCAACATGTTATATCTTTTACTTTTGCTTTTAAGAACTTTTTATCTTTTACTTTTTAATAAACTATAAAGACTTCAGTTTGGTGTGCAGTTTGGTGTTTTCCGCAAGGTGAACCTATTCTGAGGTGCAACATTAGTTGCCTGTCTCTTCTGCTCTACAGGAACACAAGGTGTGGGATTATTTCTCTGGACATATTCCATCTTGTCCTTCTCTTTCTTGAATTGCCTTGTCCAGAGCTGGACACAGGGTCATTATTCCAATGAGAAGTTCTGACCAAAACAGAAGAGAGTGGGGCTGCGACTTCCCTAGATTTTTATCACAGGATGCTGGTACGTGATTTATAGTTTTCCAATCATGAGCTCCATTAAACACTGCACACTGGACAAACAAGCACTACAGTAGCAAGCAAAGATATCAAAGTCTATCCACAGCAGAGTATTGCTAATCAGCTTCCTCAGCAGAGAAAAAATACTACATTTGACCTTCTTCCAGCACACGGTTTAATAAACTCACAGGATTCAGTTGTCATCCAAAAGAACAGGAGGATTTAATCTTTAGTTCAGCTATTTACATCAGCTGTACAAGTCAGCATACACCAATCCACAATCAGGCTTGTCCTTAAAAGATGAGATTCACTCACAAAGAGATACACACAGAGAGATAACCATATCATGAAGAGAAGAGATCAGAGAGGGAGTGAGCATTTCACTCTTCTTTTATACCCACCTGGTGACTTGTCATCACTAAGGGACAAATGAACGATGCAACTTCTCGTCATACATCTCACATGATTTATTTATTTATTTATTAGCTGTCCCCTGCCATGCATTGCTGTGGCCCAGTCTGGTGATCTGGAAAATAAAGCAATGAGAAAGTGTTGGTTTCTAATTTTGTAATTTCTTAACGCTTATGGGTCAACAGTTTTTCTTGCTGTTTCTTTGTCAGTGTTGATGTCGAGATTGTCTGGTTTGCCTACTCTGGAACATGCAACATATAATTGTCCTTCTGTAGGGATCCCTTTCAAATCTATGATACTATGTGTGTGTGTGAATCATATATATCTAACTATATCTTGGCTGGATGACTCTTTGTCAGGAGGGCTTTGATTACGTTCTCTTCCTCTGGTGAAATTGGACTGAGTGGCCTTAAGTATTTTTCTGTTGGTCATGGGGGTTCTGTGTAGGAAGTTTGCCCCAATTCTGTCATTGGTGGGGTTCAGAATACTCTTTTATTATAGGTGAACTATAAATCCCAGTAACTACGATTCCCAAATGTCAAGGTCTATTTTCCCCAAACTCCATCTGTGTTCATATTTGGGCATATGGAGTATTCGTGCCAAGTTTGGTCCAGACCCATCATTGTTTCAGTCCACAGTGCTCTATGGATGTAGATGAACTACAACTCCCAAACGAAAGGTCAATGCCAACCAAACCCTTCTAGTATTTTCTGTTGTTTATGAGAGTCCTGTGTGCCACATTTGGTTCAATTCCATCGTTGGTAGCGTTTGGAATGCTCTTTGATTGTAAGTTAACTATAAATCCCAGCGACTACAACTCCCAAATGACAAAATCAAAAAAATTTGAGTGAAGGACATACATTGGATTGTTAGGTGTACATTGTCCAAATTTGCTGTCAATTCGTCCAGTGGTTTTTGAGTTATGCTAATCCCACAAACAAACATTACATTTTTATTTATGTAGATTTGATATCAAAACATTGCATTAATTAGTATAAAACTGATAAAAATAGAAGGAGCTCAGGTGGCTAAATATCTTTTGACCAAAAACGGGCAACAGCAATGGCATTGTCTGTAGCCTCCAACAATTCTTCCTCTGTACATGAGGCAGGGCAGAGTGGACAAGCATACAGATGCGGAGTTGTCTGTTCTGCTCCACAGTCACACAAGGGGCATGTAGCGGGGCCCCCCCCCCGAAATTCTTCAGCCCCCCCCCCCCCGAAATTCTCATGGTGGTTCGCGAAAAGGCCTTACTGGTGCATTATTTAAACTGTTATGTTTATTCATATCATGATCTGATCACCATACTCAATATATCCCATATGCATGTGGGTATTGGGGTAATGATACAAAAGGTTTGCTAGGCTAGACCCTCTTTCACTCAGACTCAGCCCCCCCGAAACTCCCCCGAAACCCCCCCTGAAAAAACTCAGCCCCCCCCCCCCCCCCCCCCGAAACGAAATCCTGGCTACGGGCCTGACACAAGGTGTGGGATTCTTTTAGGTAGTGCCATCTTGCCAAGTTGTCTTTTGATCTGCCCACTCCACTTCTGAGTTTGTTCAGGGACTTCCAAGTTGCCCATCCTTAGTTTGCCGCTGGAGGAAGACCCTTTATTTATTTACTAGCATTTCTGCTCTCAACCTGCTAAGTGGGCAAATGAGCTGGGGCTAACAGCGGGTGCTCGCCCCGACCCAGGCTTCGAACTGCCGACCTTTCAATCGGCTTGATTTTTCTGCAGCACAGCCGTTTAGCCTGCTTGTGTTTTCAGAGCTTCTTAAGATTAATTAGTTATGCAACTAGTTGTAAACCACACCTGCAAAGTAATTCACTCCTCACACTTAGCACTGCACATTGAAAAGTAATAATACTTTACATAGCTCATTGCGTTCGGAGAAAGTGGGACGTATTCGACTTAGTGCAAGGTGAAAAGTACAGGGTGACATCCTCCTTGTACAATCCCCAAACTTCGGTGAGGGCACAAAAGAACAAGCCGTTCCTTCCCAGTCCGGCAAAAGAGGGGGAGTAATGGTGGTGGGGAATGGACCTAGCTATATTTCCAAGAAGTCACTCCTAAGATCTACCCAGGCATCAAATTAAAAGGCATTATCAGAGGCCCCTCATAAATCAGTGTAGTGGAGTTTTTAAAATTAATGAGGCCCTTTCCTTTCATTACTAATGTTAAAAGAACAATACACAGGACACTCTGATAATTCTAGTCCTTCATCTTATCTTGGTGAAGAATGGACATCTTTCTAGAGGTGCATCCACTCCCTGGAAGGAATGCAGTTTGACACTGTGTTAACTGCCATGGCACAACACTATGGAATCCTGGGATTTGGTGAGGCATAACCTCTGTGCTTTGTTGTTCATTCGTTCAGTCGTCTCCGACTCTTCGTGACCTCATGGACCAGCCCACGCCAGAGCTCCCTGTCGGCCGTCACCACCCCCAGCTCCTTCAAGGTCAGTCCAGTCACTTGAAGGATGCCATCCATCCATCTTGCCCTTGGTCGGCCCCTCTTCCTTTTGCCTTCCACTTTCCCCAGCATCATTCCCTTCTCTAGGCTTTGCTGTCTCCTCATGATGTGGCCAAAGGACTTCCACTTTGTCTCTAGTATCCTTCCCTCCAATGAGCAGCCGGGCTTTATTTCCTGGAGGATGGACTGGTTGGATCTTCTCGCAGTCCAAGGCACTCTCAGAACTTTCCTCCAACACCACAGTTCAAAAGCATCTCTCTTCCTTCGCTCAGCCTTCCCTAAGGTCCAGCTCTCACATCCGTAGGTGACTACAGGGAATACCATGGCTTTGACTAGGCAGATCTTTGTTGCCAGTCTGATGTCTCTACTCTTTACTATTTTATCGAGACTGGACATTGCTCTCCTCCCAAGAAGGAAGCGTCTTCTGATTTCCTGGCCACAGTCTGCATCTGCAGTAATCTTTGCACCTAGAAATGCAAACCCTGTCATGGCCTCCACATTTTCTCCCTCTATTTTCCAGTTGTCAATCATTCTTGTTGCCATAATCTTGGTTTTTTTTTATGTTTAGCTGCAACCCAGCTTTTGCGCTTTCTTCTTTCACCTTGATTAGAAGGCTCCTCAGCTCCTCCTCGCTTTTGGCCATCAGAGTGGTGTCATCTGCATATCTGAGGTTGTTAATGTTTTCTTCCAGCAATTTTCACCCCAGCTTTGCATTCATCAAGCCCCGCACATCGCATGATGTGTTCTGCATACAAGTTAAAGAGGTTGGGTGAGAGTATGCAGCCTTGCCGTACGCCTTTCCCAATCTTGACCCCCCCGCATGATGTGTTCTGCATACAAGTTAAAAAGGTTGGGTGAGAGGATGCAGCCTTGCCGGACACCTTTCCCAATCTTGAACCAGTCTGTTGTCCCGTGGTCAGTTCTTACTGTTGCTACTTGGTCCTTGTACAGATTCCTCAGGAGAGAGGGAAGGGGGCTTGGTGGACCAGTACAACCTCTGTGCTAGAGAAGGCCAAAGATCTTGTAAAACTATAACTCACAAGATTCCATAGCATTGAGCCATGGCAGTTGAGGTGGTGCCAAACTGCATTCATTTGAGATTCCAAAAAGCCATAAGGCATTTAAAGGCAGGAAGAAGACACAGCGTCCAAACGTAGCCTTCAAAAGCAACCCCATCTACACTGCCATATAATCCAGTTTCAGAATGTAGATTAACTGCATTGAACTGGATTATGTGGCAGTGTAGACTAGGGCCCCTTCTACACTGACATATAATTCAGATCATCAAAGCAGATAATTCACATTACCTGCTTTGAACTGGATTATATGAGTCTCCACTGCCATATAATCCAGTTCAAAGCAGATAATCTGGATTTTATATGGTAATATAGAAGGGGCTTCATATAAAACAGATGGTTCAATCTGCATTACATTCACATTTTCTGAATTATATGTCAGTGTAGAAGGGGCCTTAGTCTACATTGCCACATAATCCAGTTCAATGCCAGGAGGCCGTTAGGAATTATGGGAGTTAAAATCCAAAACACGTGGAGGGCCAAAGTTTGCCCATACCTAATCTACACTATCCATTGTAATGCAATTTAAACTGGATTATATGGCTGCGTAGATGGGGCCTGAGTTAAAGTGATTTTTGTATTACTCCACCTCAAGCTACAAGGAGAGACAGATAATAAAGTTGTTGTTGTTGTTGTTGTTGTTGTTCTAGTTCTTGTTGCTGTTGTTGTTCCTTCTGTGGCTCAGCTGGCTGGGAGTCAGTTGCATTAAGATCACGACTGACCGAAAGGTCATGAGTTCGAAGCCAGCCCGGGTTGGAGTGAGCTTCCGACCATTTGTGTAGCTTGCTGTTAACCTTTGCAGCCCAAAAGACAGTTGCATCTGTCAAGTAGGAAATTTAGGTACCACTTATGCGGAGAGGCTAATTTAACAGCTCTGAGTCCCGTCCCCCCCCCCCCGGGGGTTGAGAAGGGTGGGGTAAAATACTGTAAATAATAAATAAAATAATAATAACTATGTATTGTCGAAGGCTTTCATGGCCGGGATCACGGTTGTTGTAGGTTTTTCCGGGCTATATGGCCATGTTCTGGAGGCAATTTTTCTCCTGACGTTTCGCCTGCATCTATGGCAAGCATCCTCAGAGGTAGTGAGGTCTGTTGGAAGTAGGAAAATTGGGTTTATATATCTGTGGAATGACCAGGGTGAGACAAAGGACTTTTGTCTGCTGGGGCTAGCTGTGAATGTTTCAGCTGATCACCTTGATTAGCATTCAATGGCCTGGAAGCGCCTGGGGGGAATCTCTTGTTGAGAGTGATTTTATGTGCCTGTTTGTTTCCCCTGTTGTAATTTTTGAGTTTTTTAATACTGGTAGCCAGATTTTGTTCATCTTCATGGTTTCCTCCTTTCTGTTGAAATTTTCCACATTCTTGTGGATTTCTCACCCTGGTCATTCCACAGATATATAAACCCATTTTTCCTACTTCCAACAGACCTCACTACCTCTGAGGATGCTTGCCATAGATGCAGGCGAAACATCAGGAGAAAAATTGCCTCCAGAACATGGCCATATAGCCCAGAAAAACCTACAACAACCTAATAATAACTAATTTACGATGCCATAAAATCTCCAGCAAGTAAGCAAACAATGAGGAAGTACTCCATCAGTGTCACAAATGGACGGTGAAGCGACAGCTCCCCTGGTGGCCAGAATATCCTCATGAAGCTGGAATGTTAAATAGCCTCTGTGTGTCTGTCTATATATGTTGTGTGTCTATGGCATTGAATGTTTGCCATGTATATGTACATTGTAATCCGCCCTGAGTCCCCTGCGGGGTGAGAAGGGCAGAATATAAACACAGCAAATAATAATAATAATAAATAAATAATGGAAGGTATTGTCGAAGGCTTTCATGGCTGGAATCACTAGGTTCTTGTGGGTTTTTTTGGGCTATAGGGCCATGTTCTAGAGGCATTTCTCCTGACGTTTCGCCTGCATCTATGGCAAGCATCCTCAGAGGTAGTGAGGTCTGTTGGAATTAGGACAATGGGTTTATATATTTATTTATTATTTATTTATTATTTGCACTTGTTGACCGCCACTCTCAGCCCGAAGGCGACTCGTGGCGGTGTACAGAACATAAAACATACAGACAACAGTTACAGTAGATCAGGACCATAACACACATCTTACTAACACATAGCTAAAAATCCGCTTCGTCTTGTTTGGGTCATAATCAATCTCGTAGTCATAGTCCATTCCGGTGGTCATTCCAAAACATAGCACTTAATTGAAGGCCTTTTCGAAGAGCCAGGTTTTCAGGCCCTTGCGAAAGGCCATGAGGGAAGGCGCTGGAGGAATGGCTGGGGTGGGGCAAAGAGCTCTTCTCTGCTGGAGCTAGGTGTGAATGTTTCAACTGACCACCTTCATTAGCATTTGAAGGCCTGGCTGAGCCTGGGAAAATCTTATGTTGAGAGGTGTTAAGATGTGCCTGGTTGTTTCCTCTCTGCTGTTTTGCTGTTGTAATTTTAGAGTTTTTTTAATACTGGTAGCCAGATTTTGTTCATTTTCATGGTCTCTTCCTTTCTGTTGAAATTGTCCACGTGCTTGTGGATTTCAATGGCTTCTCTGTGTAGTCTGACATGGTGGTTGTTGGTGTGGTCCAGCACCAACTAATGGAAGGATTTGGAGAGTTGAAATCCACATCCATCTCTTTTCCATGCAAAGCAGAGCACTACCTATTGTCCCATATTACTTCAGAGCTGGGTGGAAGCCAATCTGTTTAATCTCTTTGGCACTAAACTGAGTGAGAAGTAGGTTACTATTAGTAGGGAGGGAATGCTCCCCAGTTTATTACGGGGCCCCTTCTCTGCAGCCTGCATTTGAACTTAGTCTGTGGTTCTTTGCAGCCCTTTCGAGTCTGATTAAACACTACACTTTCAGGGAAATGGCCAATTGGAGTAACACGGGAAGGTGCGCCCGAGCCCTCGGCGAGGCTCCATTAACCCCCATTGATTATGTGATAGAAAATGTAATTTTCCTTTAAGGCTCAGTCGATCCAAAAAGCAGGAAACATGCTGATGCACATTGGGAGTTTTTTCGATAGTACACATGTTCCCGGCAAAACCCCATAATCAATTTCATCGCCTCTTGCAGATCATGTACTTTACTTATTCCGTTTCACTTAAAGACGAAGACATCCTCCGCTCATCCCCAACCCCCGGTGACCACTTGGGATATTAGCCCTATGAATTAGCATCAAGCGCAGCTTATTAATAACTATGCGTGCTCCCAATCAAAGCTGAAGACGGTAATTAAATATGAGGATTTTCCTCCAGCGCCTCCGTGTTTTGTTGACATAACAGGCCCGCTCTGATTGAACAACAGGGCTGTGAATGGATCAGATTAACCTACATTCTGGGTTTTGTTTTATGAGGTTGGTCCCCCGGGGCATTTCTACATTGCACACTTCAAGTGATTGAATAGTTATTGCCCGGGAACGCTCCCTCCCCAAAGAAGGGGGCTGGAAATCCATTTAGCGGAGGAGGGTGAGCCGCCTAGATTATCTATCTATCTATCATCTATCTATCATCTGCTGTCTAGCTGTCTATGAAGATGCTTATCTCCCATCTTATACCTCAGGGCATCGTAGCAGTCAAATCAATCTAAGGATGTGTATTCACTGTAGAATTAATGCAATCTGACACCACTTGAACTCCCATGGTGCAATATGATGGCATCCTGGGAGTCGTAGTTTGGTGGAACACCAATACTGTGTTGTTGAAGGTCCTGAACTGATGCTTGACTGCTGTGACAATCTGGATGAGGGCTAACAAATTGAAACTGAATCCAGACAAGACAGAGGTACTCCTGGTCAGTTACAAGGCCGAACGGGGCATAGGGTTACAGTCTGTGTTGGACGGGGTTACACTCCCCCTGTGACGGCGCGAGTGGCGCCAACTATGTGTAGATCTGTTAGTTGCCAGGTTTAAACTGCTGTATCATGCTTAATCCTGCCCTTTTACCCTGCTTATGTATAGTTGTATGGATTGGTTACTTATAGCTGTCAATCAGTACTGTTTGGCTCCACCTCTTCCTGCAGGAGGGGAGTGCTTCCCTTTTCTTTCTCATTCTGCCATCAGAGTACTTACCATATGGCCGTGAGTAAGAGACTTGACAACCTCAGATATGAAGATGACATCACTCTGATGGCCGAAGGCGAGGAGGAGCTGAGGAGCCTTCTGGTCGAGGTGAAAGAAGAAAGCGCAAAAGCCGGGTTGCAGCTAAACATCAAAAAAACCAAGATTATGGCAACGGGAATGATTGGCAACTGGGAGATAGAGGGAGAAAATGTGGAAGCCGTGACAGACTTTGTATTTCTAGGTGCAAAGATTACTGCAGATGCAGACTCTGGCCAGGAAATCAGAAGACGCTTCCTTCTTGGGAGGAGAGCAATGTCCAATCTCAATAAGGTGGTAAAGAGCAGAGACATCACACTGGCAACAAAGATCCGCATAGTCAGGGCCATGGTATTCCCTGTAGTAACCTACGGATGTGAGAGCTAGACCTTAGGGAAGACTGAGCGAAGGAAGATCGATGCTTTTGAGCTGTGGTGTTGGAGGAAAGTTCTGAGAGTGCCTTGGACTGTGAGAAGATCCAACCAGTCCATCCTCCAAGAAATAAAGCCCGACTGCTCATTGGAGGGAAGGATACTAAAGACAAAGTGGAAGTCCTTTGGCCGCATCATGAGGAGACAGCAAAGCCTAGAGAAGACAATTATGCTGGGGAAAGTGGAAGGCAAAAGGAAGAGGGGCCGACCAAGGGCAAGATGGATGGATGGATGGCATCCTTCAAGTGACTGGACTGACCTTGAAGGAGCTGGGGGTGGTGACAGCCGACAGGGAGCTCTGGCATAGGCTGGTCCATGAGGTCACGAAGAGTCGGAGACGACTGAATGAATGAACAAGAGACTTGACTCTAAAAGACCCTGATTTAGGTTACCTCTTAGTACCAATTCTGAGGTTTTTTACCCTTGGGACTCATGCTTTATGTCCAGATCATCTTGAACAACATTGAGGAGACCCAAATGCCTTCAAGCCGGTTCTTTTGGCACCAAAGGAAGATCCCAAGTCTTCAAAACATAGGCCATCTGAACTGGGGTTGTGGTTTGCTCCGGCATTCACAGCCATTGAGGAAAGAGGAAACTTGGTGAGGCTTCTCAGCTTCAAACCCCTTGGACCCAGGACTAACTGAGACTGTAACGTATATTTTCCTTCACCCCTCTGAAGTTTCCAGCTCATTGCTTTAAGAAATTACTCTTTGTGATCAATAAAACTTATTTTGAGTTATTTACAGCGTTTTGGGTTTTTGAGAGTTCCAGTTTCCTACAGGAGGGCAAGAAGCAATCCCTTGGGGGAAAGATGCCGCATCCATCCCTCCTTCATTAAGAATAATAGCCTCCAAGTGCGACGGCACACACCCCGAAGACGCAGGTTCGCAGTTTGGGTGTTATCCTGGATTCATTGCGGAGCCAGGTTTCGGCGGTGACCAGGGGAGCATTTGCACAGTTAAAGCTTGTGTGCCAGCTGCACCCATACCTTGGGAAGTCTGACTTGGCCACGGTAGTCCACGCTCTGGTTACATACCGTATAGACTACTGCAACGTGCTCTACGTGGGGTTGCCTTTGAAGACGGTCCAGAAGCTTCAACTAGTCCAACGAATGGCAGCCAGATTGCTAACAGGAGCGGCTCTCAGGTAACATAAAACTCCCGTTGCGCCAACTCCACTGGCTACCGCTTTGCTACCGGGTCCAAAGTGCTGGCTTCGGCCTATAAAGCCCTAAACAGTTCTGGCCCAACTTGCCTGTCCGAACGCACCTCCCCTTACAAACCATCAAGGATGTTAAGATCGTCTGGAGATGCCTTGCTCTCGATCCCGCCTTTGTCACATGTACGGTCCAGTCCAACCCCCTGCCAAGAAGCAGGCATATTGCATTCAAATCACCCCTGACAGATGGCCATCCAGCCTCTGTTTAAAAGTTTCCAAGAAGGAGCCTCCACCACACTCCGGGGCAGAGAGTTCCACTGCTGAATGGCTCTCACAGTCAGAAAGTTCTTCCTCATGTTCAGATGGAATCTCCTCTCTTGTCGTTTGAAAATGCCTAATTGTGAACACTGGTGGAGTTTGGGGAAAATAGACTTGACATTTGGGAGTTGTAGTTGCTGGGATGTATAGCCCACCTACAATCAAAGAGCCCCTTGAACCCCACCAACAATAGAATTGGCCCAAACTTCCCACAGCGAACCTCCCTAACGAACAGAAAATACTGTTTCCCGATGGTCTTTGGAAACCCCTCTGACATCCCCTCATGACCCTCCCAAGAGTCCAGACCCCCAGACTGAGAAACGCTGGTTTAACCCATTGCACCATCCTTATTAATAAGGCAATAATAATATTTATTTTTTATTTGTCATGTCAGGGCAACCAGTCAATTATATTACATTTCTAACACAACAAAGCAAACAAACAGACAAAATACAAAATTTATGAGTTTGGTAGTTAATTAAATGTCCTTTGACCAGTATCTGGCCACTTGGAGTGCCTCTGGTGTTGCCGCAAGGAGGTCCTCCATTGTGGTCAGTGGTTTGCTCCTCTCCACATTTGCATGTCGAGGATTCCACTTTGTAGCCCCATTTCCGAAGGTTGGCTCTGCATCTCGTGGTGTTAGAGCGCAGTCTGTTCAGTGCCTTCCAAGTCGCCCAGTTTTCTGTGTGCCCAGGGGGGAGTCTCTCATCTGGTATCAGCCATTGGTTGAGGTTCTGGGTTTGAACCTGCCACTTTTGGACTCTCGCTTGCTGAGGTGTTCCGTAGATCTCTGTAGATCTTAGAAAACTATGTCTAAATTTAAGTCGTTGACGTGCTGGCTGATACCCAAACAGATCAATAATAATATTAATAATATTGCCAATGCCTTATTAATATTGCCAAGCTTTATTTTCTTTTCTAGTGAGTCATGTCTTTTCATGATGTGTCCAAATTGTGACTGCTTCAGTTTAGTCATCTCTGCTTCTAGGGGGTGTTAGGGCCTGATTTATTCAACATCCCATTTATTTGTCTTTTTGGAAGTCCAAGGTATCTATAGACCTCTACTCCAGCACCACATTTCTAATGAACTGGATTTCTTCCCATCAGCTTGCATTAAATCCATACAATGAAATCTGAAAAATGGCAGCCTTGATTGCTTTAACTTTGATATCTAATACAAGTTGAGCCTATCTTATCAGGAATTCAGAAGTCCAAAATGCTCCAACATCACAAATTGTCCACACGGGTAACTGAGATAGTGACGCTGATCTGGATTCATCTCCAAGATATCTTGTTGTCATTACGAAGCAGGTGCAAATGCAGGTATTCCAAAATCATCAATACTTCTTATCCCAGGCATTTCCAATAAGCGATATCCAATTTCTAATCCGTCTTTACACTTGAAGAACTTGTCTAGTTTCTTCATGGCTGCCTTTCCAAGTCTTAATTGTCTTCTGTTATCTTGACTACCGTTTCCATTTTTGTTAATGACTGAGCCAAGATCGAGGAAATAAATGTCTTCATTACCCACTTTAAAGTTATATAAATCATCTGTGGTCATTATCTTTGTCTTTTTAATATTCAACGGTAGGCCTGCTTTTCCATTTTTCTCTTTAACTTTTTTATTTGGAGTAATTTCAAATCTTTTGGATTTTCAGCATCGAGTAGTGCTTAAGCATTGGACTTGAAATCTATAGGTTAGGGTTTGAATCCATGCTCAATTATGAAATCTCACTGATCAACTTTGGTCTTTTGGATTTTCAAAAAGTGGAAATCAGTATCAAATAGTGCTTAAGCACTGGACTTGAAATCTATAAGTTAGGGTTTGAATCTAAACTCCATTATGAAATCTCACTGATTGAGCTTGGGCAAGTTACATACTCTAAGCCAAGGGTCCTCAAACTACGCCCCCCCCCCAGATGTGGCCCCCCAAGGGCATTTATCCAGCCCGCCGAGAAGGAGGCCTGCGTCTTAGTGGAATCATAGAATCATAGAATCAAAGAGTTGGAAGAGACCTCATGGGCCATCCAGTCCAACCCCATTCTGCCAAGAAGCAGGAATATTGCATTCAAATCACCCCTGACAGATGGCCATCCAGCCTCTGTTTAAAAGCTTCCAAAGAAGGAGCCTCCACCACACTCTGGGGCAGAGAGTTCCACTGCTGAACAGCTCTCACAGTCAGGAAGTTCTTCCTAATGTTCAGATGGAATCTCCTCTCTTGTAGTTTGAAGCCATTGTTCCGCGTCCTAGTCTCCAGGGAAGCAGAAAACAAGCTTGCTCCCTCCTCCCTGTGGCTTCCTCTCACATATTTATACATGGCTATCATATCTCCTCTCAGCCTTCTCTTCTTCAGGCTAAACATGCCCAGTTCCTTAAGCCGCTCCTCATAGGGCTTCTTCTCCAGACCCTTTATCATTTTAGTCACTCTCCTCTGGACACATTCCAGCTTCTCAATATCTCTCTTGAATTGTGGTGCCCAGAATTGGACACTATATTCCAGGTGTGGTCTAACCAAACTGGATTATATAAGTCTGCACTGCCAGATAACCTGGAATAAAGAGAAAACCTAGGATCAGATCCTGGGATATAGGACCTGTCTTGAAGGTCCCTCAAAGGGCCCTTCTAAACAGCCATATATGAGGAACATGAAGGAAGAACTTCCTGACTGTGAGAGCCGTTCAGCAGTGGAACTCTCTGCCCCGGAGTGTGGTGAAGGCTCCTTCTTTGGAAGCTTTTAAACAGAGGCTGGATGGCCATCTGTCAGGGGTGATTTGAATACAATGTTCCTGCTTCTTGGCAGGGGGTTGGACTGGATGGCCCATGAGGTCTCTTCCAACTCTTTGATTCTATGATTCTATGATTCCAACGGTCTGAGGGACAATGAACTGGCCCCCTGTTAAAAAAGTTTGAGGACCTCTGCTCTAAGCCATAGAAAACACCATGATTGTGTCACTGTAGGGTCATCATAAGTCAGAAGTGACCCAAAGTCACAAAGTAACAATAATACGATATCAACTGCATATCAGAAATTGTTGGTTTTTTTCTTCTAATTTTCATGCCTGCTTCTTCTGAATCTAATCCCCTTGTCTATATGATACAGTCCAAAAAGGAAAGCAAGAGTCATCACCATCTTGAAGCCAGTAATGACCCAAAAAGCTACAGACCAATCTCCCTGTTGTGCCACCTCTACAAAGTTCTGGAGAGACTTATTTTGCATAGAATTACGGAAAAAATAGACCCATGTCTGATCCCACAGCAAGCTGGCTTCAGGAAAGGCAAAAGCTGCACATCGCAAGTGCTGAACCTGATTCAGAACATAGAAGATGGCTTTGAAAGGCAGCCGATCACAGGAGCTGTCTTCATAGACCTGTCAGTGTAGATATACACTCATAGCATTGGATCATGGCAGTTGAAATGGGGACTAATTGCATTAATTCAACAGTGTAGATATACACTCATCGTCAAATGCTGGTGTGTTTTGGTACCCTGTCTGGAAAAGCCACAAGAGTGAAAAAGAACAGAAAGAAACCCATGAAGCAGAACTGAGTTACATGTGGATCATCCATTTTAAATCAGTTCTTCCTTTTGGTCCTTTCACCTTCCCATGTTCATGGATGTGCCGAACGTGGGGTCAGGAACTGCCGGAGGAATAAGCCACAAACCCAGCAAGCCGGAGCTAAAGTGTTTAGGACCCTGTTTGGAACGAGTCCCTGGGGGCCGGCTGCCGGGAGCGCTTAATGAGGGACTTTCACACTGGAGTGGGCACAGAAAGACAGCGCCGATGCCAAGAGCAAATGTACTCAGCATGTCTTCACCGCAATGTTCCTGGCTCCCCTTTTTGGAGGGGAAATGAACCCTCGCTCGGCCGCTCGCCCTTTGAGTCAGGGACACAGGCAACTTTTAAAGGACAAACCCACACAGGAGCAGAGTTCTGGAAGTACCTTATATAACTGTCTGTCCTATGGAGTCATATAGACATTTGCTTTGGCTGAGAATTTGGGGAAGGACAGTTTGGGTGGCATTAAATCCATAGGAGATGTAGTTTGGTGTGGCACCAGCATTCTTTGGCAGAGAAGGCTAAAGACCTTGTAAAAAGTACTTAGGTGATGCCTCGTAGTCCAGGGATGATGGTCCTTCAAATGTAGTATCCTGGCGGTGGATCCGTAGGTGACTGTGGAGCCCTATTCTTGATTTGCATCTTCTCCCGCAGTGAGGGTATCGGTTTCCAGGTGGAAGGCGGTCACAGTCGGGGTTGGCTTGACGTGCCTTCCTCTTGGCACGTTTCTCTCTTTCATGCCTCTTCAAATTCTGTAGCACTGCTGGTCACAGCTGACCTCCAACTGGAGCACTTAAGGGCCAGGGCTTCCCAGTTCTCAGTGTCTATGTCAGAGGTTTTAAGGTTGGCTTTGAGCCCATCTTTAAATCTCTTTTCCTGCCCTCCAACATTCCAGGCATTTTCTTGACTCTTTAGCCCGGTTCTATATTATACTTCCACCAGAAATTGACCATAGCCATACTGGAAAGCCTAGAGATGCTGGAGAGATGTCTTCTTAATGCAATTTCATGGCATGCTTCCATCAGAAGTTAACCACAGAGTCATACTGGGGGACTTGGAAATGCTAGAGGTATTCTCAAATATGGAAGGTATTCTTCCACCAGACATCATTCATCTCAATAGGGTTTTCTATTCTCTCCATGTTTCTACAGTAAGTCCAGGAAAGTAACTCCAACAGGTATTGTGATCAAACCGTAACCATTATCTTGAAAGGTTGTGTATCACTCATGAAAAGCACATGTTGTGAGGCACTTCTTTCTGAACCCAACCATCGCAGACACTTACTTAGGTGATCCCTTGTAGTCCAAGGATGATGGTCCTCCAACATCATGTACAGTGAGAGACATAGCCTTCTTGGCGGTGGCCCCTCAGTTGTGGAATGCCCTCCCTATAGATATCAGATCGGCCACCTCCCTTTTAACTAACTAACTAAATAAATAAATTCACTGTGTTCTGGTGGTGCGTCAGTAGGTGACTGTGGAGCCCTATTCTTGACCTGCATCTTCTCCCACAGTGAAGGCATCGGTTTCCAGGTGGAAGGCGGTCCCGGTCGGGGTTGGCTTGTAGCACCTTCCTCTTGGCACGTTTCTCTCTTTCTCCCTCCATTCATGCCTCTTCAAATTCTGCAGCACTGCTGGTCACAGCTGACCTCCAACTGGAGCGCTCAAGGGCCAGGGCTTCCCAGTTCTCAGTGTCTATGCCAGAGTTTTTAAGGTTGGCTTTGAGCAGGTCTTTAAATCTCTTTTCCTGTCCTCCAACATTCTATTTTCCATTCTTGAGTTCGGAGCAGAGCTACTGCTTTGGGAGACGGTGGTCGGGCATCCGGACAATATGGCCAGTCCAGCGGAGTTGATGGTGGAGGACCGTTGCTTCAATACTGGTGGTCTTTGCTTCTCAGATGCCATAGCATTGAGCCATGTCCAGACATACAGTGAATTGGACTGAAATTGATCCAGTTCAACTGTCTACACTTCTGCAAAGTCTGCAAACTCCAGAATATGCTCCAACTTTGCGTAAACTGAGGCAAAGTTGGGTTAAGGACAGAAAACCTAGGATATTCACTAGAATTATGAACCATCTAGGACCTTAAGATCATCTAGGGAGGCCCTGCTCTTCGTCACAAGTATGTTTGGTGGAGACGAGAGACATAGCCTTCTCGGCGGTGGCCCCTCAGTTGTGGAATGCCCTCCCTATAGATATCAGATCGGCCACCTCCCTTTTAACTAACTAACTAAATAAATAAATTCACTGTACATGATGTCAGGAAGCAGCTCTGGATTTGAGGTGTTCATATAGACAATCCCTAAGTTTCAAGCAATGTTCAGTAGCAGTGTCCAAGCAGCAAGAGGCTGGATGTACTCTAAAGGCTACAAGGCATAATCAGTATTTCTAAAAAAAGTAGATTTGTGGAGTGTGCAAAGACACCGAAGTATTTTGCAGAAGGCAAAAACCAAGTTTTGCAAACAGAAAAGCACAGGTTTCCAAACCGAACAGGACAGAAGTAAAACAGACCGGTAAGGGCATCCAAAGGGAAAGATGATAGAAGACAACCTAGGCAGCAGGTAAGCTCCGTGGCCTGATCTTTGATATCCCCCAGAAGACCCCAGGATCCAAGGCAGATTTAATTAGCCAATTACAGCCCTGCTTTCTCACACTCAGCAGCTGCAGGAGAAACCGTAGTTGGTCTCTGGTGAACCCGGCAGAAAACGGTCCGCTCATTAGCCGAGCTTCTCTTCCCGGCCTTGAGAGCCTAAACCCAAAGTGGGTATCAGGGGGCCCGCCGGATGGGACAAGATTGCAACTCCTAGCAGCCCTCTCTGATGAAGAGAGAGGCATACTGTCCGGCATTTCACAGGTAGAAACTGGGGTCTATATGGCCAAACAACATCACAGGATCATAGAAGAGGAAGACACTGCCAGAGCCATCCAGCCTGACCCCATTCTGAAAGACACAATTAAAACTTTCCCAACATATGGCTATCGAGCCTCTGTTTACAAATATCCAGAGAAGGAGACTCCACTGAGCTTCCCAAAAGCAGCATATTCCAATGCCGAAAAGCTATTACCTTCCGAAAGTTCTTCCTAATGTTTAGGTGGAATCTCCTTTCCTGCAGTTTCAGGAGGAAGACCAGATTCCAAACACAGAGTGAAAGGTGACCATCAAAGCATTGGGTAGAGCATAGCCAGAAAATGCTCTCCCTAAATACTGTCTGAAATCATCGCATCGGCTGAATAGGTTCCCTGAACAAGAAGACTACATTCCCAAGGCAAATTGTTTCATATCAGTTCTCTTTGCAGCTTGGCTCTTGCAAAAGTGTTTAATGGATTTATGATCCTTGTATTGCACTGTAGAACTCTGTATCTGATTTCTGGTTTTCTCAAGCCTCCACCAAATACCTCCTGCTTCCATGACTTCTGACTTCTGAGTTTGGCACCCCGAAATCTTGTTGAGTTCGGAGTAGAGCAACTGCTTTGGGAGACGGTGGTCAGGTATCAGGACAACATGGCCGGTCCAGCGGAGTTGATGGCGGAGGACCATCGCTTCAGTGCTGGTGGTCTTTGCTTCTTCCAGCACGCTGACATTTGCCCACTTGTCTTCCCAAGAGATTTGCAGGATTTTCTGGAGGCAGCGCTGATGGAATCGTTCCAGGAGTTGCATGTGATGTCTGTAGACAGTCCACGTTTCGCAAGCATATAGCAGGGTTGGTGGGACAATAGCTTTATAGACAAGCACCTTGGTATCCCTACGGATGTCCCGGTCCTCAAACACTCTCTGCTTCATTCAGAAAAATGCTGCACTTTCAGAGCTCAGGCAGTGTTGTATTTCAGTGTCGATGTTGACTTTGGTGGAGAGGTGGCTGCCAAGGGAGCGGAAAAGGTCAACATTGTACGTGAATGGACCATCCCCCAAAAAATCAGGTGCCCTAACAAATTTGTGAACATCCTGCGCCTCCTCCATGATGACATGATTGCCATGTATATGTACATTGTAATCTGCCCTGAATCCCCTGTGGGGTGAGAAGGGTGAATAGCATCCAACATCCCAATGGGCTTGCAGGCCAGGAATCTGGTCCTGGCCTGTTAAAGCCTAGCTACATCTTGGGCATAAACCCAACCTCACCAGATGCACAGCCGTATCGCAGAGACTTTCAACAAATTCCAGTTCCCACTGGTCTGGCTTTTTCTTTTTCAGGATATAACTAATAAGAGGGCAGGTCATGGGGAGCGCAGCGTTTGACGTCGCCCTGAGCCCTCTGTTCCAACATAAAGATAACGCATGAGTATTCTGGGTGGTAAATATCAACCCTGCTGCTCTCCCGGCTGCAGCAAAGAGCTTGACTGGAGGGCACTGTTCATTTATTGCCTTTGTCAATAAATTTCTGACCCCCTGAGCCTTTCTCGCTTTTATATATATCTACAGCCTGGTTCCTACCAGTGTATCCACTGAGCTCTCGTTTACAAGTATTTAATAAGTCCATTTTTTCTCACTGTGCGAATGGAGGGGTGTTTTGGCTTCTGGTGGTCTGCTGCTGTTTCACATGTGGAAGGGGCTCCTTGGCCCCATCTCTTCCATCACTGTAGGAAAGGGGGACCCTTAAAGTCTATCTAGCTGCCTCCATCCATTGATTTATCCCTTGTGACTCAGTAACTTAGGAAGAAATTACCAAGGACTATATCATGCACTTTTCCATCTCTGCAGAGACATCCCTGCCCTTTGGAGATAAAAATCTTAAACATGTATACACATGCACTGTGCTGGTATGGCTGTACCAGGAGCTCCAACTTTATTTTCTTTCTGTTATCTGTTTGCAGTCATTAGGCAGGGCTCCTGTCCATCATAATTAAGCTTTGGTTCCGCCCCTTGTTCAGGGCTCTGGGAGGGAAATGAGCCATTTTTTTGGGCAGTCTCACATAAGGAAGCTAAACTATAGGACATAGACCAGCTCACCCTGTAGAAAAGCTTCTTTTCTCAAGAGCATCCAGGGGAACAGAACATCTGGGGACACAGAAACAGAAATTCCAGGGAAAAGGTCCCAAGGCTCTGGCTGAGAGCTCACAGCCTCTCAGCCTCACAGCAAACAGAGGGAAAACAGCCCTGAAGTTTCAAAGAATACTCTGAGGCAGGACAGCGTTACAGATCCACGGAACTCCAGCTGAAATATCTTCAAGCCTGGGCTGGTAGGTCTACTCGATACCCAGACGCATTTGGAATCGGTAGTAGGACCCACACCGATGAGGCATAGATAGTAAACAGCCTGGGAGAGGTTAAATAGGGTTTTTCCTACAGAGAAAGTTCAGTTAATCAAAGTCAGGTGCCAGTCCATTGAGGACTGGACTAAAAAAGCCTTGAAGTGTTGTTTGAACCATTGAAGATTTGTTGTATGTTCCATAATAAAGACTTTGTTGTATCATTAAAGACTCTAAAGACCATCACTTCAGAAAAATCCCTGAGAACTTCTCTTTTGAGGCGCCCCTGGCTTCCTGCTGGGCTTAAAGTATACGTCCTATAGAAAAGTACAGCCGTTACAGGCCCAGCGCACAACAGAACATGCACACTAAGCCAAGGCACATAAAGAGAGTATGGAAAGAAAAGATCTTTAAAGGGAAGCTTCTGTTCTTAAGCAGGCAATCATATGGGAAATTGAGTATCTTGTACACAATGTAGTCCAGTGGTTTGAGCATTGGACAATGACTTTGAAGACCAGGCTTCAAATCTCCACGGGCTCCGAAACCAATAGGTGACCTTGGGCAAGTCACACTGGATCCTTTCACACAGCCCTATATCAAGGCAGAAAATCCCACATTATCTGAGTGTGGACTCACTTAACCCAGTTCAAAGCAGATATTGTGGGATTTTCTACATTGATATTCTGGGATATAGGGCTGTGTGGAAGGGCCCACTGTTAACTTCAGAGGAAATCAATGGTAAACCTCCTATGAATAAATCTGGCCAAGAAAACTCTGCTATAGGTTCACTTTAGGATTGCTTTGATTTGAAGCCGTTTTGATGAGGAGATATTGGAAAAATAGATATTGATTTATGTATAAATTGTATGTACTTTACAAGCACTGAAATGTATAGAAAAATCAGGCTCTCTCTGTATCAGAAAGAATGCTAACAGGACAAGCAAGCTGCTGTCCAGGCACAGCAAGAGGGGAGCTGAAGAGGGGGGCATGTTATCTATACATTCCAAGAGAGAGATAAGCCACAGACACTGGTACAACACAGCCCAGTGCCTTCCTTCTAGGGAAGGAGCCCCCCTCTCCCGCCTGTCAGGTCAAAGTTAGGCCCCTTGATTGATGAATGTAAGCTATGCTGCTCCTAGAAATACACAGAGACAGGCCTTTTGCAGTTGGAAAATAGAACTTGATATTTCTGTGATGCTAAGGTGATGTAGTGAATGAGGTCAATGTATGTAGAAACATGTTTCTTTGTTTGCTTGCATTTGAAGGGTATAAAAGGCATAGGTAAAGGTAGTCCCCTGACATTAAGTCCAGTCATGTCTGACTCTGGGGTGTGGTGCTCATCTCCATTTCTAAGCCGAAGAGCCAGCATTGTCCATAGACACCTCCAAGGTCATGTGGCCGGCATGACTGCATGGAGAGCCGTTACCTTCCCGCCGGAGAGGTACCTATTGATCTACTCACATTTGCATGTTTTCGAACTGCTAGGTTGGCAGAAGCTAGGGCTGACAGCGGAAGCTCACGCCGCTCCCCAGAATCGAACCTGCGACCTTTCGATCAACAAGCTCAGCAGCTCAGTGCTTTAACCCACTGCGCCACCAGGGGCTCCATAAAAGGCATAGTCAGCGCTTATATCGGGCTCTGGATGCTTTTGGACATAGTCAACTCCAGGGTCCCAGCTGGAAATACAATCCGTGCTTTTGAGATCTCCAGACCTCTCTTTGTCTCTTTTCCTGAAACCTTCTCCCTGCCATTTCAGTTTCCAACTTCGTGACCTCTTGGACCAGCCCACGCCAGAGCTCCCTGTCGGCCATCACCACCCCCAGCCATATAGCCCGAAAAAACCTACAACAACCCAAATGAAACAGTAGATCCCATCCTCAGCCGCTGCAAGAATATCGCGCAGAAACACTGATCTACACTATGTAGGATTCATGCTATTTGGCACCACTTTAATTGCCATGGATAACTGCTCTGGAAATCTGGGAGTTCTGGTTTGGCAATACACCAGTGCTCTTAGGCAGAAAACACTGAATACCTTGTAAAACTCCAACTTCCATGGTTCCATAGCATTGAGCCATGGAAGGTAAAGCAATGCCAAACTGCATTAATTCTACAATATAGACTCACTCTAAGCTAAGCATATTCGGCTCTCTCAGACATACCACCACAATCTGGACTCAGCTATTTGTCATATGGTCAGTATGGCAACTTTATCCCAAACTTTGACTTTTCACTTTCCTGCTGCCATAGGAGAACCAAATATTATTTGAGAACACAGAAGTGCTTGACCACTCTCACAACCACCATGTCAGACTACACAGAGGAGCCACTGAAATCCACAAGCATGTGGACAATTTAAACAGAAAGGAAGAAACCATGAAAATGAACAAAATCTGGCTACTAGTATTAAAAAAATTCAAAAATTACAACAGCAAAACAACAGAGGGTAAACAAACAGGCACATAAAATCACTCTCAACAAAAGATTCCCCCCAGGCACTTCCAAGCCATTAAATGCTAATCAAGGTGATCAGCTGAAACATTCACATCTAGCCCCAGCAGGCAAGAGTCCTTTGTCCTACCCTGGTCATTCCACAGATATATAAGTCCTTTTTCCTAGTTGCAACAGACCTCACTACCTCTGAGGATGCTTGCCATAGATGCAGGCGAAACATCAGGAGAAAAATTGCCTCCAGAACATGGCCATATAGCCCGGAAAAACCTACAACAACACAGAGAACCAAATAGCTGCTGTTTGCCTCTCTTCTTTAAGCTCCTTTTACTTTAAGAAAAAACAGGGAGTAGATCCAAAACCCAACAGAGGGGGGCAGGGAACCCAATACCTAAGACATTGGAGACACACATGCCTCTTTCATCATCTCTCCTACAAGGTCCCTATTGATGACAGTGTGGTAACATCCTCAGGGCAACCTAGATGAACGTCCAGTTCTTCTTATACTTGGAAGAACATTTTTCTCCCCGAGTATTCACACCCGGGAGCAGGGGGGCTACTTTGCATTTCCTTTCCCAGTGCCTTTGAGAGATTTTTCACATCTATGCCTGCTGCCATCTCCTCTTGAAACATCCTGCTTCGGGCAGGCAGAAGGAAGGTCCCTTCATCTCCAAACTCTTGAAGAGCTGAGGCTGAATGTTTGAATTGTTACCCTTTAGAAGGAGCAGAAGGCGGAAAGAAAGAACATAAGTTTGGCTGTTTCCATAGGATAAGGGGCAGTTGGGGTGCATTGCCAGTATGGTATGTTTGATTTAATGTATTTTTATGTATTCATGCTTAAGTCTAGAAACTTTGGCTTAAAAAACCAACCCTAAAAAACTGAATCGAGTTTGCCAGTGCCATCAAAGAGCTTTAAGAGAACCTGAAATGCACATTGACCCATCCACTCTCTCCACCATTATGTCATTTGGCAAAAATACAGAATGGGGGACGATGAGGCCTGGCTCGAGAGCAGTATGTGTGAAAAAGATCTTGGAGTCCTCGTGGACAACAAGTTAAACATGAGCCAACAATGTGATGTGGCGGCAAAAAAAGCCAATGAGATTTTGGCCTGCATCAATAGGAGCATAGCGTCTAGATCTAGGGAAGTAATGCTCCCCATGCTCTATTCCGCTTTGGTTAGACCACACCTGGAATATTGTGTCCAATTCTGGGCACCACAATTGAAGGGAGATATTGACAAACTGGAATGTGTCCAGAGGAGGGTGACTAAAATGATCAAGGGTCTGGAGAACAAGCCCTATGAGGAGCGGCTTAAGGAGCTGGGCATGTTTAGCCTGAAGAAGAGAAGGCTGAGCGGAGATATGATAGCCATGTATAAATATGTGAGAGGAAGCCACAGGGAGGAGGGAGCAAGCTTGTTTTCTGCTTCCCTGGAGACTAGGACGCGGAACAATGGCTTCAAACTACAAGACAGGAGATTCCATCTGAACATGAGGAAGAACTTCCTGACTGTGAGAGCCGTTCAGCAGTGGAACTCTCTGCCACGAGTGTAGTGGAGGCTCCTTCTTTGGAAGCTTTTAAACAGAGGCTGGATGGCCATCTGTCAGGAGTGATTTGAATGCAATATTCCTGCTTCTTGGCAGGGGGTTGGACTGGATGGCCCATGAGATCTCTTCCAACTCTATGATTCTATGATTTCTTACCTCTTTTAATGTCTAGGTGGAGAAATGGTGGCAATGCTGAATGACCTTATCCACATGTCATATCAAAATCTATAATTTTGCACCAAAACATGCCCTCAATACAAGAGGTTGACTGATACATGATCATTTATATGCTGCCTTTCTCTTAGTATGCGACCCATGCTTTGAGTGTTGGACTAGGAAACCGGGGTTTGAATCCCCATTTGGCCATGATCTTGGACCAGTTATACCAGTAAAGCCCACCAGTGAGTACTTGGGCCAAAATGCCCCCTATTCCTTCCACAGTTGCCTACTCTTGGTTTAGAGGTGGTCCTGACATACATTTAGCTTTAGAGAGTATATTTGTGACTTGCTCTGGAGATGACCATCTCTACTTGAAGGCTGATGAACAAGTCACACTCTGAAGGTGCATCTACACTAGGCATGGGCCAACTTGGGCCTTCCAGGTGTTTTGGACTTCAACTACCACAATTCCTAACAGCCTACCAGCTGTTAGGATTAGTTTGAGTTGAGGTCCAAAACACCTGGAGGGCCCAAGTTGGCCCATGCTTGATCTACACAGTAAAATTAATCCAGTTTGACTCTACTTTGACCGGTATGGCTCAATACTATGAAATTATTTTTATTCTCCTTCATCAGAGGTAATGTGTACTAAATCACAGATCCCAGGAGCCATAGGACTTAAAGTGGGGTCAAACTACAATATTTTGATAGTGTTGATGCACTCCAAGTGTTGTATGACTGGAGATCTCAGACTTTTTCTTCATCAGCAAGGCTCAGTAGTGCTACTGGATGTTACAGTTGAGTGATATTATTGATATGGGTTGTTGTAGGTTTTTTCGGGCTATATGGCCATGTTCTAAAGGCATTTTCTCCTGACGTTTCACCTGCATCTATGGCAAGCATCCTCAGAGGTAGTGAGGTCTGTTGGAACTAGGGAAAAGGGTTTATATATCTGTGGAATGATCAGGGTAGGACAAAGGAGTCTTGTCTGCTGGAGCTAGGTGTGAATGTTTCAACTGATTACCTTGATAAGCATTTGATTGCCTGGCAATGACTGGAGCAATCTTTTGTTGAGAGGTGATTAGATGTCCTTGTTTGTTTCCTCTCTGTTGTTTTGCTGTTGTGATTTTAGAGGGTTTTTTAAAATACTGGTAGCCAGATTTTGTTCATTTTCATGGTCTCTTCCTTTCTGTTGAAATTGTCCACATGTTTGTGCATTTCAGTGGCTTCTCTGTGTAGTCTGACATGGTGGTTGTGAGAGTGGTCCAGCATTTCTGTGTTCTCAAATAATCTGCTGTGTCCAGGTTGGCTCATCGTGTGCTCTGCTATGGCTGACTTCTCTGGTTGAAGTAGTCTGACGTGCCTTTCATGTTCCTTGATTCGTGTTTGGGCAATGCGGCTGCATTTGGTGGTCCCACTGTAGACTTGTCCACAGCTGCATGGTACACGGTAGACTCCTGCAGAAGTGAGAGGATCCCTCTTGTCCTTTGCTGAACGGAGCATTTGTTGGATTTTCTTGGTGGGTCTGTAGATAGTTTGTACATTGTGTTTCCTCATCAGCTTCCCTCTGCGGTCAGTGGTTCCCTTGATGTATGGCAAGAACACTTTTCCTCTGGGTGGATCTGGGTGGATTATTGATATGCTTCTATGACTCTATAGATATCTGGTGAAACACCTAAAGGTTGAGGATGTTGTCACACATCTATCTTCCTTTCTCTCGTTCTTCTCCAGAAGGAATGACAGACGTGGTAAGGTCAGCCCGGGACTGCCTCCAGGCCGGGGAATCCTGCACCAATGATCCCAGCTGCAGCTCTAAGTTTCGGACCCTCCGGCAATGCATCGCTGGCAATGGGGCCAACAAGCTGGGGCCAGATGCCAAGAGCCAGTGCCGGAACACCGTCACGGCTCTCCTTTCCAGTCAATTGTATGGTTGCAAGTGCAAACGAGGCATGAAGAAGGAGAAGCACTGTCTCAGCGTCTATTGGAGCATCCACCACACCTTGATGGAAGGTCAGTCCAATGGGTTGCACACCGTGGAGGGTAAGGAGAGATTTCATTTCTGTTTATGGCTTTGGGGGAGAGAATAATAATTTACTCAAAAGTTTTTGCAAAGATCAGTCAAACTGATGGTTCAACATGGATGGTATGGAGAGATGAAAATTTCATTTCTGTTAATGGATTTATGGGAGAGAATAAGAATTTACCACCCTAAATTTGTAAAGTTCATTCCAATGGATTTTACACCATGGAGGGTAGCGAGAGATGAACATCCCATTTCTCTTTGTGGATTTGGAGGAGGCATTAACAATTTACCCATTTTTTGCAAAGGCCAGTCTAATGGATTGGTCAACATAGACAGTATAGAGATGAAAATTTCCTTTCTGTTAATGGATTTGAGAGAGAGAATAAGAATTTACCCCCCAAAATGTGTAAAGTGCTTTCCAATTGTCTTCACACTGGAGTTGTGTGAGGAACCATTTTCTTTCGGTACATCTGTTATCTCATCACTTTCATTACCTTTGGGAGCACATAACGGGATGGCCCCTCCCGGTAAGAAAATCAGCTCAATACAAAAGCAAGAGGGAGCCAATCTCAACTGATCGGTTGCTTTTTCTGAGCACGTGGCACTCCATGCCTCTTTGCCTTGGAAAGAGTGCATGTATGGCATGCAGGCCCAGAAAGCATGTGCACCTGCCTGCAGCCGAGCACCTCCTCTAGAGTATGAATGAGAACTTGCCTCCTTGACTTGGAAAGAATGTGTGCATGTGTGGTGTGCAGGCCCATAAAGTGCCTGTGCCTGCCTGCAGCCCAGCGCTTCCTCTAGAGTATGAATGAGAACTTGCCTCCTTGACTTGGAAAGTGTGGGGGGGCCATGCAGGCCCAGAAAGTGTGTGCGTTTACCTGCAGCCGAGCACCTCCTCTAGAGTAAAAATGAGAACTTGCCTCCTTGCCTTGGAAAGTGTGTGTGCGTGTGTGGTGTACAGGCCCAGAAAGTGTGTGCATCTACCTGCAGTCGAGCACCTGCCTGCAGCTAAGTGTCTGCTCTAGAGTAAAAATGAAAACTTGCCTCCTTGACTTGGAAAGAATGTGTGCATGTGTGGCGTGCAGGCCCATAAAGCTCCTGTGCCTGCCTGCAGCAGAGCGCTTCCTCTAGAGTATGAATGTGAACTTGCCTCCTTGCCTTGGAAAGAGTGTGTGCATGTGTGGTGTGCAGGCCCAGAAAGTGCGTGCATCTACCTGCAGCTGAGCACCTCCTCTAGAGTAAGAATGAGAACTTGCCTCCTTGGCTTGGAAAGAGTGTGTGCATATGTTGTGTGCAGGCCCAGAAAGTGCGTGTCTACCTGCAGCCGAGCACCTCCTCTAGAGTAAGAACAAGAACTTGCCTCCTTGACTTGGAAAGAGTGTGTGCATGTGTGGTGTGCAGGCCCAGAAAGTGTGTGTGTCTACCTGCAGCTGAGCACCTCCTCTAGAGTAAGAATGAGAACTTGCCTCCTTGAGTTGGAAAGTGTGTTGGGGGGGCATGCAGGCCCAGAAAGTGTATGTGCCTGCCTGCAGCTGAGTGCCTGCTCTAGAGTAAAAATGAGAACTTGCCTCCTTGCCTTGGAAAGGGTGTGTGCGTGTGTGGTGTGCAGGCCCAGAAAGTGTGTGCATCTACCTGTGGCCGAGCACCTCCTCTAGAGTAAGAATAAGAACTTGCCTCCTTGACTTGGAAAGAATGTGTGCATGTGTGACGTGCAGGCCAATAAAGCGCCTGTGCCTGCCTGCAGCCGAGCGCCTCCTCTAGAGTAAGAATGAGAACTTGCCTCCTTGACTTGGAAAGTGTAGGGGGGGGGCGTGCAGGACAGAAAGTGTCTGTAACTGTCTGCAGCTGAGCGCCTGCTCTAGAGTAAGAATGAGAACTTGCCTCCTTGCCTTGGAAAGAGTGCGTGCATGTGTGGTGTGCAGGCCCAGAAAGTGCATGTGTCTACCTGCAGTCGAGCACCTCCTCTAGAGTAAGAACAAGAACTTGCCTCCTTGACTTGGAAAGTGTGTGGGGGAGCGTGCATGTCCAGAAAGTGTATGCACCTGCCTGCAGCTGAGCATCTGCTCTAGAGTAAAAATGAGAAGTTGTCTCCTTGCCTTGGAAAGAGTGTGTGAGTGCGTGTGGTGTGCAAGCCCAGAAAGTGTGTGTGCCTGCATGCAGCCAAGTGTCTGCTCTAGAGTAAGAATGAGTGTGTGCATGTGTGGTGTGCAAGCATGCCTGCCTGTAGCCAAGCACCTCTCCTCTAGAGTAGATAAAGCTAAGAAGCCTCCTTAAAGCATGCACCTGCCTGCAGCTGAACACTTCTCCTCTAGAATAAAAAAGTTTTAAATGCCTAAAATGAAGGGGAAGAGGAGCCTGGGAACCCCCCCCCCCCCTCATAATGGGTCAATAGTTATGGGTCTTTCAGCACCCCAGAGCAAAAACAGATATTTGCCCTCCCGATTTCAGGAGGCTCCTGAAAATGAATTGGGGCCCCCACCGAAACCTGGCACATGATACAAGTCAAGGTTTACCTCAAATGCACAAGCCTACTTCACACCATGGAGGGTAGGCAGAGATGAACACTTCATTTCTCTTTATGGATTTGTGGGAGACAAAACAATTTACCCAGAAATGTTTGCAAAGGGCAGTCCTACATGGAAGATAGGGAGAGATGAAAAGCTTATTTACATTTTTGGTTTGGGGGCAGAAAACAAGAATTAAACTACCCAGATTTTGTAATGATCAGTCCAACATCCCAGGCAAAGGCAAACTAATGGAGTCTCTTCTAGTTCGTGTATTCTTCCCCATTAACAACTATGGCATGTCCATGTTTTCATCTGTGAAATGTTGGGAGGTATTTCTGTGCCATTTTAAGATGCTTAGCTATGGGACTGGAAATTAGTATTTTAATAAATAATGCAAGATTTTAAATTAAATTCAATTAAATTTGGAAAGTGTGGGGGAATATAGCAAAATTGGCATATTTATCTGTCCAAGGTCAGTTGCTTTCAGTCTTCTAGATGTGATTTTCAGTGAATTCAATTCCATATTCTGTGTTGGTAGTGTTGAATTAGGATGGTCACTCAGGACATAAAAATGTTGTCAGCCTTCGGTGAGAGTGAAAAGACTAGCACTTCTTTTGTTTCCTTGTTCTGCTCGCAGTGATTTTGCCATAATTAATCGACGTAATTAACACACAGTTAATTAAAACAATGGAAATAATGGCTGGGCTCGTCAGGCTACAATGACAGGGCTCTGTTGTTGCAGGACGTTATCACTTTAGCCTATTGTTTCATGGAAATCACATTGCTGAAGCAAGTGAAAGAATAGCATTATTGGAAACAGCCATTGCATAAGCCATTGCACTATGCCGTGATACAAATTCAGTCTTCCACGTAGCCTCTCTTCCTGCTCTATCCAGCACATTGTACTATATTTTTTTTCTATTTTGCCACCACTAAGTAATCACACAATTTCAGCATTCTCACAACAACTTCCTCCACTTTGAAATATTTCTTACTTACTTACTTACTTACTTAGGCGGTCCCTCATCGTCCGAGTTAGATAGTCTTCCAAGATCGGTGGCGGTGGGTCCGTAGGTGACTGTGGAGCCCTATTCTTGACCTGCATCTCCTCCTGCAGTGAGGGCATTTGTGCTGGTATGGCTGTACCAGGAGCTTCAGCTTCATTTTCTTTCTATTGAGTGTTTGCATATATTCCAAGGTTCCATGCATTTGCAACAAGGTGGCTTCCCTTGGTTTGCAATCATAGGGCCAGCCACCCATCTATCATTGTTAAGTTTTGGTTCCGCCCCTTTCCCCAGGGCCATGAGAAGAGAGGGAGCCATTTTTAGTTCAGTTTTATAGTGGAAAGCTAAGCTACAGGACGTGGATTAGCTCCAGCCATAGAAAAGCTTCATTTCCTACAGCATCCGGGGCAGAAATTCCGGGGAAAAACAGTCCCAAAGCTCTGGCTGGGAGCTTACAGCCTCTCAGCTTTACAACATCTGAGGGAAACAAGTCTTAAAGTTTCGGAAGAAAACAGTTTGACAGATCCAAAGAACTCCAGCTGGAGAATCTACATAGCCTTGACTTGGGTCTACTCGGGACCCAAGACGCAGATTGGAACCGGTAGTAGAACCCACATCAGCAAAGCTTAGACAGTAGATTGTCTGGGAGGGGTTAAAAAAGGGTTTTCCTTGTTAAGGAAAGAAATAGTTCTCCAAGCAAGGTGCCTGCCCATTTTGGGGCAAGTTAAGAAGCATTTGTTTAATCTGTTGAAGATCCAAGAAGTGTTTGTTGTTTTATTGAAGACCTAAGCAATAATAAAGGACTTTATTAAACATTTCAAGCCTTTTAAAGACTGTGTATGGGAAAATCCTTGAAGGCCTCTCACCCGTGGCACTCCGGCTCCCCGCTGGGCACAAAGAGCACGTCCTGTTTAAAAAATCAATTATTACAGGCCCAGCGCATGGCAGCACAGCATTGGTTTCCAGGTGGAAGATGGTCCCAGTTGGGGTTGGCTTAATGCACTTTCCTCTTGGAACGTTTCTCTCTTTTGCCCTCCATTCTTGCCTCTTCATATTCTACAGTACTGCTGGTCACAGCTGACCTCCAGCTGGAGTGCTCAAGGGCCAGGGATTCACAGTGTCTATGCCAGAGTTTTTAAGGTTGGCTTTCAGCCCCTCTTTCAATCTCTTTAAATCTCTTTTCCTGCCCACCAACATTCCATTTTCCGTTCTTGAGTTCGGAGTAGAGCAACTGCTTCGGGAGACGGTGGTCGGGCATCCGGACAACGTAGCCAGTCCAGCAGAGCTGATGGCAGAGGACCATCGCTTCAATGCTGGTGGTCTTTGTTTCTCCCAGCATGCTGACATTTGTCCACCTGTCTTCCCAAGAAATTAGCAGGATTTTCTGGAGGCAGCACTGATGGAATCATTCCAGGAGTTGCATGTGACGTCTGTAGATAGTCAACGTCTCGCAAGCGTATGGCAGGGTTGGGAGGACAATGGCTTTATAAACAAGCGTCTTGGTATCCCTACGGATGTCCCGGTCCTCAAACACTCTCTGCTTCATTCAGAGAAATGCTGCACTCACAGAGCTCAGGCGGTGTTGTATTTCAGTGTCAGTGTTGACTTTTGTGGAGAGGTGACTGCCAAGGTAGTGGAAATGGTCAACATTTTCTAATGTTACACCATTAAGCTGTATTTCTGGCATTGGAGAGGGATTGGCTGGTTTTCTCGATGTTCAATGACAGGCCGAGCTTCTTGTATGAAATATTGAAATAGTGGAAAGAAACTATTGCACAGGAAATAGTGCCGGCACAATAATGGTATGGATGGATTTTCTCCGTCAATGAAAAGAGAATGCTCATTCGTGATTGTAGTGTAATGTAACTATGGAACAGACATGACGCCGTGCAATAAGATTTAACCTTATAGCACAATGTACAATAAAGTAAAGGTAATAACTTCACTATATCAACCATGTGGTTCTCTAGTAATAAGGTTAGGGCCACTGGGAAATGATGTCTCTCCCATTTGTAATTCGATGGTGTAGATGCACACTAAGTCTGAAGTTGTAGCTGCATTAGAATGAATGCAGTTTGGCCTCAGTTTAATTGCCATGGCTCAATGTTATGGCATCATGGGGTTAGTAGTGTGATAAGACCCCAGCACAATTTGGCAGAGAAGGCAAAAGATCTTGTACAACTATAACTCCAAGGTTTCTATAGCATTAAGACAATGACAATTAAAGTGGGATCAAATTGGATGAATTCTATGGTGTAGATGCACTCGGAGAGAATGTGACTGTGTTCTGTCGTGCGCTGGGCCTGTAACAGCTGTACTTTTCTATAGGATGTGTACTTTAAGCCCAGCGGGAAGCCAGGGGTGCCTCAAAGAGAGGTTCTCAGGGATTTTTCTGAAGTAATGGTCTTTAGAGTCTTTAATTATACAACAAAGTCTTTATTACGGAACAAACAACAAATCTTCAATGGTTCAAACAACACTTCAAGGCTTTCTTAGTCTAGTCCTCAATGGACCGGTACCTGACTTTAATTAACTGAACCTTCTCTGTAGGAAAAACCCTTTTTAACCTCTCCCAGGCTGTTTACTATCTATGCCTCATCGGTGTGAGTCCTACTACCGATTCCAAATGCGTCTGGGTATCGAGTAGACCTACCAGCCGAGGCTTGAAGATATTTCAGCTGGAATTCTGTGGATCTGTAGTACTGTCCTCCCTCAGAGAATTCTTTGAGAACTTCAGGGCTGTTTTCCCTCTGTTTGCTGTGAGTCTGAGAGGCTGTGAGCTCTCAGCCAGAGCCTTGGGACCTTTTCCCTGGAATTTGTTTCTATTTCCCTGGATGCTACTTTTCCCTGGATGCTCTTTTTCCTTGGATAGTCTGTTACCCTGGATGCTCCTTTTCCCTGGATGCTCTTTTTCCCTGGATAGTCTTGAGAAAATAAGCTTTTCTACGGGACGAGCTGGTCTACGTCCTATAGTCTATCTTCCTTGTGTGAGACTGACCAAAAAATGGCTCCTCTTCTACCTCCACTACTACTACTACTACTTCCTCTCCTCCTCCTCCTCGACCAGAGATTGTAAGGAGGCTCACTTTATAAAACCATGATGTGAGGAAATGACAAACTACCCAACATTGTTAGGAGATATCATCATCCTTTGGTGCCTTACCAAACTACTACGAACCTTGATCCGAGAAAAGTCCTCTTCTCCCAATCAATAACCGTCCCAAATGGGCCAGCCATCTATTGTCCCACCCATGGTTGCTTTTAACAGAGCCATTTTTCTCCCATTGATCTTCCCTGTGTTGGAAGTGTCAGATTAACAAATTAAGCAAGTGTGTGCTCTAATTAAGCGCACGCTATTAAACAAAGGGCTGATGTTGACAGTTACCAGGGCTTTTTATTTCCCTCGACTCCTTCCCACTCCTCCGTGAGGTTTCTTTTCTCTGTCACATCAAAACTGGTGCCAAGAAGCCTTCCTGGCTGTTATTGTCTCTTCCCGCTCTCCTCTATGTGTAGGAGGTAGTAAGTGATCATACTCAGGACTCTGGCTGTTACTACCACTCCCAGAATCTCCCATGCCCTTTGGGAAATTCTGGGCATCGTAGTCTTAGAGCAAGCATGGGAAAATTTTGGTCCTTCCTCCATTTCAACTCCCACAATTCCTAACAACCAATCTGGAATAATAGTAGCGTACATCTGTGCTGTAGAATGGTTATATTCTCTCAATTTTCTACACCTATTAAATGAAAAAGAACTGTTGATTCATCCTTTCCCCCACTCTTCTAGTCCAAAAAAAAAAGTGATGGAAATCTGACTCCATCTTTGCTTGAGGAACACAATGAATGGCCCTTAGTCTTTCTCAAAGAGATCCATTTCAGCAAGTTCACTTATTTCATAAGCAAATTATCAATCGTTGAGTTGTTCTATCTTTGAGCATAGATCATTCTGGCTGCCGTTGTCATGTATAGCAATAACCTTCCACATTTCCTATGGAGTTGATCATCCAACATCCCAAGCAGACAGAGTTCAGGTTCCATTTCAAATTTAACTTTAACAATTTCTTCTAAAATCGTATGGATTTGTGCTCAGTATCTCTGACCACATACGATAAAAGGTGGCCACCTTTCCTCCCCATTTCCAACAATTGCTAGAACTGTACACCTCAGTGTAGAGTGATATCAGACTTCATTAACTCTGTAGTGTAGAGTCAGATGTCTGAGTTGGAAAAGACCTCCGCAAGTTCACTTATTTCATAAGCAAATTGTCAATCATTGAGTTGTTCCATCTTTGAGCAAAGATTATTCTGGCTGCCATTATCATGTATAGCAATAACCTTCCACATTTTCTGTGGAGTTGATTATTGAACATCCCAAGCAGACAGAGTTCAGGTTCCATTTCAAATTTAACTTTAACAATTTCTTCTAAAATCGTATGGATTTGTGCTCAGTATCTCTGACCACATACGATAAAAGGTGGCCACCTTTCCTCCCCATTTCCAACAATTGCTAGAACTGTACACCTCAGTGTAGAGTGATATCAGACTTCATTAACTCTGTAGTGTAAAGTCGGCTTTCTGAGTCGGAAAAGACCTCAAGGACAATACTGTATATAATCGAGTATAAGCCGAGTTTTTCAGCCCCTTTTTAAGGCTGAAAAAGCCCCCCTAGGCTTATACTCGGGTGATGGTCCTGGTGGGAAGGCATGGGGCTTCAGCCCCTCACCTTACCAACAGGACCCTCATCTCTCTGCACAGCAACCCAGCTCTCATTTCTCTCCTCATCCCTTGCCACACCTTTCTTTCATTCTCCCTTGCCCCACGCATGCCTTTCTTTCCTGCTTCCTCACCCCTCGTGCACCTTTCTTTCCTCCTATCTCGCCCCGCAATGCCTTACTTTCCTCCTCCCTTGCCCTGCTCGTGCCTTTCCCTCCTTCTCCCGCGTGCACCTTTCTTTCCTTCTCCTTCACTCCGTGTGCACCTTTCTTTCCTCCTCCCTTGCTCTGTGCGTGCCTTTCTTCCCTTCTCCCTTGCCCCACATACACCTTTCTTTCCTCCTCTATCACCCGGCACATGTCTTTCTTTCCTTCTCCTTCACCCCACACACACCTTTCTTTCCTCCTCCTTTGCTCTGTGCGCGGCTTTCTTCCCTTCTCCCTTGCCCCCCACACATCTTCCTTTCCTACTCCGTCATCCGGCGCAGGTCTTTCTTTCCTTCTCCCTCACCCCACATGCACCTTTCTTTCCTCCTCCCTCACCCCGCGTGCACCTTTCCCTCTTTCTCCCTCACTGTCACATTGCCAGGGCTCTGCCTTATTCAGGCAGAGATGAACCAAACAAATACCCAGTTTGTATAAAACAGTTAAATTAAAACAGCACTTACTTTCTGGCTGTTTTAATAGTCCAATATTTATTTATTTATTTATTTATTTCGGTCATTTCTACCCCGCCTTTCTCACCCCCTAGGGGGGACTCAAGGCGGCTTACATCCGGCACAATTCGATGCCCACAATTACAATAAAATGCAATAACAATAACACAATAGATTAAAAACAGACAATTAATACAGTACAATATAACACAACACAATATCAACTAAAACCGCTCTAAAGCCTGCGTTCATCGTGTTCTAAAATCCGTCAATCCGTTTAGCATTGCCATAGTCCTTTCCAACTCTAGTCATCATTACCTTGTTACCCTGCCAGACTACCCAAATGCCTGGTCCCATATCCATGTCTTCAGCTTTCTCCTGAAGGAGAGGAGGGATGTTGACAACCTAATTTCCCCGGGGAGTGAATTTCACAGGCGAGGGGCCACCACTGAAAAGGCCCTGAGAAGATTGCACTCAGCCACAGAAAAGAAAAGAAAAACAGCAAACACTGTTGCAGGTTCAAGATAACTCCGTAGTCAAAAGGTCCAGTCCAGTGGTCAAATGCTGAAAGTTCAATAAACAAAGTCCAGGGAACAAGAGTGTATAACGTAGTCAAAAGCCAGTCCAAAGATTCAAGGTTTCAGGATTCCAAAGGTTCAGGAGACAGGTCAGGACACCGAAAATCCACAAACCTGTGGGAAAACCAGCAGCATCTACCACCAAAGAAAGACAAATACTTTTCTCCCTTACATCAGTCCCAAGGCTAGCTGCTTATATCCAGAAACACCCAGCAGCAACCTATCTCTTGCATACCTTCACCCTTAATTGCTTTCACCCATGAATTCTTACTTACAGATTACTCAACCCTTTAGAACTAAGACTTACATTAACCCTTCCATCACCAACTGCTAGGCCTACCACCACCAACCACCATCAACTGCTGAACATGATACATGACACTCACCTCTTGCGCACCTTTCCTTCCTTCTCCTTCACTCCACATGCGCCTTTCTTTTCCCACCCCTCAACTCTTCTACTCTTCACTGTTCTATCAAGATTGGTCATTGCTCTCCTCCGAAGAAGTAAACATCTGATTTCCTTCTCCCTCACCCCGCGTGCACCTTTCAGGAACGCTATCATGTCACCACTCAGTCTACTTTTCCAGTTAAACATCCTTAACTCTGGGTGGCTGTGAGTTTTTCGGGCTGTATGGCCATGTTCCAGTAGCATTCTCTCCTGACATTTTGCCTTCATCTGTGGCTGGCATCTTCAGAGGTTCTGTTGGCAGTGAAGCAAGTGGAGTGTATATATATCTGTGAAATAATATCCAGGGTGGGAGAAAGAACCCTTGTCTGTTTGAAGCAAGTGTGAACGTTGTGGTTAGCAAGCTCATTTAGCGTTGAGTAGCCATGAAGCTGCAAACAGGGATGCCTCTAGGCAACAAAGGCCAAGCTACCTCTCTGCAGATACTCTCACTGATTGACTTTACAGCTTCGTGGCTACTCAATCCAATTCAAGCTTGCTAATTGCAATATCCATGATTGCTTTAAATAGACAAGGGTTCTTACCCTACCCATGACATTCCATGGGTATATATATCTCCTCTTGCTTCACTGCCCACTGAACCTCTGAAGATGCCAGCCACAGATTCAGGCAAAATGTCAGGAGAGAATGCTCCTGAAACATGACCATACAGCCTGAGAAAAACTCATAGCAACCCAGGGATATTCTGGCCATGAAAGCCTTTGACAACACATCCTTAACTCCCTTACATTGTTCCTCATAAAGCTTGGTTTCCAGACTTTTGATCACCATCATTATCATCATCATCAATTTACTCGTATCATCACTCTTCTCTGGACACCTTCTAACTTGTCTATATCATTCTTGAACTTTTGTGCTGGAACTGGACACAGTATTCTGGACGAGATGTTATCAAAGTGTAATAAAACAATGGAACATTATTACTTTCCTCTGTCCGGATACCATGTTCCTATTGATGCAACCTGAAATTGGGCAGCCGATCAAAATCCAAAAATGTAATGTTATTAAGTAAAGTCCACATGTGAAGAGAGGGTGTGCATACAACAGACATAATCAGAGCAGGAGGATAACTTAACTAATGCCAATGAGTCCATATTATTACTACTACCCCTTCAGCTCCTCCTCCTTTTTTTCTTCCTCGACTACTACTACTATTACTCAACCTTTCCTCTTCCTCCTCTTCTGCCTCCACTACTACTATTACTACTACTACTCCTTCCTCTCCTCCGCCTCTTCATTCACTACTACTACTCCTTCCTCTCCTCCTCCTCCTCTTCTTCCTCCACTACTACTACTGTTATTCAACCTTTGCTCCCCCTCCTTCTCCACTACTACTATTACTACTATTTTCCTCTGCTCCCCTTCTTTTCTTCTTCTTCTCCCTCCACTACTACTACTACTACTCTTTCCTCTCCTCCTCCTCTTCATCCACTACTACTACTCCTTCTCCTCCTCCTCTTCTTTACTACTACTACTCAACCTTTGTTCCCCTCCTCCTCTTCCTCCACTACTACTATAACTCCTATTTCTTCCTCCCCTCCTTTTCTTCTTCTTCTTCCTCCACTACAACTACTACTACTTCCTCTCCTCCTCCTCTTCATCCACTACTACTACTCCTTCTCCTCCTCCGCTTCTTCTTTACTACTACTACTCAACCATTGTTCCCCTCCTCCTCTTCCTCCACTACTACTATTACTCCTAATTTTTCTTCCTCTGCTCCCCTCTTCTTCTTCTTCTTCTTCTTCTTCTTCTTCTTCTTTTTCTTCCTCCTCCACTACTAATACTATTCTTTCTTCTCTTCCTTCTCTTCATCCCCTACTATTACTCCTTCCTCTCCTCTTCTTCTTCCTCCACTACTACTACTAAACCTTTGTTCCCTTCCTCCTCTTCCTCCACTACTACTATTACTCCTACTATTTCTTCCTCTTCTCCCCTCCTTTTTCTTCTTCTTCTTCTTCTTCTTCCTCCTCCTCCTCCACTGCTACTACTACTACTCCTTCCTCCCCTCCTCCTCTTCTTCTTCCTCCACTACTACATTATTACTTTGCCCTGTCTAGACTATGTTCCTATTAATGCAACTTGAAATTTGGCAGCCGATCAAAATCCAAAAATGTATTGTTACTAAGTAAAGTCCACGAGTAGAGAAGAGAGGGTGCACGTACAACAGCCATAATCAGAGTAGGAGGATAACTTAGCTAATGCCAATGAGTACATAAAGATGAAATGTAAGTTGCGCAGAGGAGCTAATTATGGTTGCAGTCCCATTGGTGCAGACACATACATCATTTCCCTTATGTATGCAGTTGTACTTTGGATAAGTATGCAATTTTTCAGCCATACGCAGTTGAGAATTGGATAAGTGGAGTTGGTCTTGGAACGGCTACTGAAGAAACTTGGAACGACTGCTTGGAACAAATACTAAAACTTGGAGCAACTACTGAAGAAAGTCAAGGATGAAAATGCAAAAGCAGGCTTACAGTTGAACATGAAGAAAACAGAAATAATGACCACAGATGATTTGCATACAATTTTAAAGCAGACAATCAAAACATTGAAATAGTGGAATTTCTCCTATATTTCGGTTCAGTCATTAATCAAAATGGAGACGGCAACCACGGATCCAAAAGAAGTGTCGGACTTGGAAGGGCAGCTATAAAGGAACTCGACAACATCCTTAAACATAAAGATACATTGTTGAACACCAAAGTCAGTGTTGTTCGTGCCATTGTATTTCACATTTCTATGCACAGCTGTGAAAGCTGGATAATGAAGAAAGCTGGTAAGGAGGAAAATCAGCTCATTTGAAATGTGGCGGAGAAAATACAGAGGATTGCCAAAAAGAGAAATAAGTGGGTCCTAGAGCAACCCAAGGCAGAACTATCCTCAGAAGTCACATCTTCTTGCCAGAATCTTCAACACAAGGATTGTGTGGTATAATTTTCTATATAAATAAAAATGTAATGTTCAATGTATTGTCAAAGGCTTTCATGGCCGGAATCACCGGGTTGTTGTAGGTTTTTCCGGGCTATATGGCCATGTTGTGGAGGCAATTTTTCTCCTGACGTTTCGCCTGCATCTATGGCAAAATTACAACAGCAAAACAACAGAGGGGAAACAAACAGGCACATAAAATCACTCTCAACAAAAGATTCCCCCCAGGCACTTCCAAGCCATTGAATGCTAATCAAGGTGATCAGCTGAAACATTCACACCTAGCCCCAGCAGACAAAAGTCCTTTGTCTCACCCTGGTCATTCCACAGATATATAAACCCCTTTTCCTACTTCCAACAGACCTCACTACCTCTGAGGATGCTTGCCATAGATGCAGGCGAAACGTCAGGAGAAAAATTGCCTCCAGAACATGGCCATATAGCCCGGAAAAACCTACAACAACCCAGTGATTCCGGCCATGAAAGCCTTCGACAAAAACCTACAACAACCCAATGTAATGTTCGTTTGTGGGATTAACATAATTCAAAAACCACTGGACAAATTGACACCAAATTTGGACACAAGACACTTCTCAGGCCAACGAGTGTCCATCACCCATAAACACACACACACACACACACAAAACCCCAGTGGAACACACTTAAAAACTCAAAACTACACCATATATACATACACACATACACTCATATACATATGCACATGCACACATTCATACACACACGTGTGTGTGTGTGTGTGTGTGTGTGTGTGTGTATATATATATATGCGCAAACACACACAAATACATATACACACATATACACACACATATATACATATACACAATCACACACATATACACAGTATGCATGAACACATATAAACATACAAATACACAAATATATACACATATATATATTTATACAAACACACACATATATATATATATACAAATACACATATATACACAAATATATATACACATATATATATAAGTAAACATATATACACAAATATATATGCACATATACAACATGCATGTACACATATAAACACACAAATACACAAACACACACACACACACATATATATATATATAAACAGACATATATACACAGATATATGCACATTGCACTTACCTCCAAAAACCTATACATATCACCTGTCAAGTCCAGCACTTTTTAAATTTTGTCTATTACATTTGGTTTTAAATGCGTCATGGTGTTATTGTTTTTAGTGTTTTATTGTTTTGCTTGATGTTTTATTATTTGCTTTATGAGTTTTACTGTTGTATTTGTATGCTGTTGTTTTGTTGGTGGCCTTGGCCTTTGTAAGCCGCATTGAGTCCTTCGGGAGATTTTGGGGGGTATAAATAAAGTTAATAATAATATATACACACACAAAATACATATACACAGACTAGGCCACAGCAACGTGTGGCAGGGGACAGCTAGTCTTATATAAATTAAAATGTAATGTTTGTTTGTGGGATAAACATAGCTCAAAAACCACTGGATGAATTGACACCAAATTTGGACACAATACACCTCTCAGGCCAACGAGTGACTATCACTCATAAAAATATGATCATGAGGTCAGGAGTATTATGCTCCAAAACTCTGTCAGTCTGAATCCGGAAGTCCCGGAGGAGTTTGGCGTTTTCATTCTCTGGAACGTTTACCGGCTTGTGATCCCACCAGTTCTTTGTTGCAGGCAGATGGTATTTGTGGCACAAGTTCCAATGAATCATCCGAGCAATGGTGTTATGCCTCTGCTTGTAGTCTGTCTGTGTGATCTTCTTGCAGCAGCTGAGGATGGGATCTATTGTTTCATCTGCTTCCTTGCAGAGTCTACACTTGGGATCTGTCGTCAACTTTTCAATTCTGGCTCTGATGGCATTTGTTCTAATGGCTTGTTCTTGGGCTGCCAGAATCAGGCCTTCCTTTGTCTCCTTTTCCAAAGTTCCATTATTATTATTATTATTATTATTATTATTATTATTATTATTATCTCACATATTTATACATGATAGCCATGTATAAATATGTGAGAGGAAGCCACAGGGAGGAGGGAGCAAGCTTGTTTTCTGCTTCCCTGGAGACTAAGACACGGAACAATGGCTTCAAACTACAAGAGAGGAGATTCCATCTGAACACGAGGAAGAACTTCCTGACTGTGAGAGCCGTTCAGCAGTGGAACTCTCTGCCCCGGAGTGTGGTGGAGGCTCCTTCTTTGGAAGCTTTTAAACAGAGGCTGGGTGGCCATCTGTCAGGGGTGATTTGAATGCAATATTCCTGCTTCTTGGCAGGGGGTTGGACTGGATGGCCCATGAGGTCTCTTCCAACTCTTTGATTCTATGATTCTATGATTCTATGATTATTGCATGTGCATAACTACTTATCAGTGTTTTCAACGTACCAGTTGATGTGCTGGCATGGCAAAAACTGCAGGCATATTTACTGACATGTTATGGGTTGCACAACATTGGCATTCATAAGGTAAATGTAGGTTTATACTAGGGAAGCACAATGTATCATCTCAGATAAATTCTCAACCTTAGGTCCAAGAGTGCACAGTCTAGGTGAAATTTCCCATTATGGGTGTGCTGTGATCCTTTCTCAATGATTGACAACCTTTCCATATGATCCTGTCATGCTACAGTTATGAAGTAGCAACAAAAATAATGTTATGGTTGGGGGTCAACACAACATGAGGAACTGTGTTAAGAGGTTGCGGCATTAGGAAGGTTGAGAACCACTGTCATAGGGTATGTGTGTACCAGGAGTACATTGTGCACACTTTAATGGGAATAATAAAGTTTCTGTCTCAATTTGGTTCTACGCTCCGTGCATTCAAACAACTATAGTATTGGTCGCATCCTGCCATTATATATTATGGGTTGCTGTTCCTTTCTTTAAGGAGAAGGAAAGTGTGAGGGAGATAAACCCCATTAAAGAAATTAACACGCATTATTAGTGTGGGATTGCTTGTCATAACAGCGACAGTGGTGAAGCGGCTGTTACGTAAATGAAAATGTAATTGGAGATGCGTCAAAGTCAGCGGCGTTTCACCACAACACACTTGCTCTTCCACGCCAAGTTGTAGGGCTGCGAAGCCCCACAATCCCCTTTGTTCCGGCGCACTCTGGCCCCATAGGGCCAAGCATGGCATATTTTTTGAGGGCAAAAAAAATTTGTTTTCATTCTCGGGATGAGAGAAGAGAAAAGAGAACCGCGGCAGCCTGCCTTTCAAACCCGGCGTCCCCCTTGGTTTTCAAATATTGTCTGATGTTGTTCGGAGTGACCTTCATTGCCGAGTTCTGGGCCGCGCATCTTGTGTGGTTGGCATGACAACCCCTCAAAGCCCTTTTGAGCTCAGTGTGGGCCGCAGGAAAGAGAAAAATGGGATGCAAGCAATGGAAAAATAAAGGGGAAGGGAAGGAGGCGGGCCAGGAGGCGTCCAAGCAGGCGAGTGCCGGGCCACCGACAGAGCCGGATCCCCTTTAGGTGACCAAGGACGGCATCCGTCTCGCAATTCTCCTCTCCACATTGACGCATTTGCCACACAACATTGGTCTCTGGGTTGTGGGAGAGGAGGTGCCCCCATCCGTGACAGCAGAGGCCTGTATCGTGTCTGCATCTTGCACTGCCGTACTCCGACAGAAACGGTTGGTGTCTTTGTGCCTGAAAAACATCAAGATTGCCAAAGCAGAGCTGTGTGCACGGCTCCCAAAATGACCCTTTTAAGGTGGAATCAGGTGTCAAACAGGAATGTGTTATTGCCCCAACATTATCTTTTGTTTTCATCACTATGATACGTCATCTTGTTGATGGGAAGCTAACCATAGAAGTGGAAATCATCTATCGGACAGATGGAAAGCTATTTAACCTCAGCGGATTGAAAGCCAAAACCAAGGTCACAACATCTGTTATAGAACTCCAATATGCCAATGATAATGTAGTCTGTGCACATTCAGAAGAAAACTTACAAGCCACTCTAAACACCTTTGCAGAAGCATACAAGAAGCTTGGTCTCTCACTGAACATCAAGAAAACCAAAGTGCTCTTCCAGCAGGCACCAGCCACTTCCTCTGCAATGCCAGAAATACAGCTTAATGGTGTAATGTTAGAAAATGGTGTACTGGGCCTGTGAAAGAGTCTGTAGATAGGACATGTTTTCTGAATGCCCAACGGGGGTGCCTCGGCTGAGAGGCCCTTCGGATTCCCCCACACAAAGTTCTTTTAAAGACTTAGAAAGTTCAACAAAGTTTTTTATTGTTGCTTAAATCTTCAATAAATCAAACAAATACTTCAAGGCTTTGAATCAACTGGTGGCTTGCTTAAATCTTGTCCACAAGGGACAGGCAACTTTCTTCATAAACTGTTTCTTCCTCCTACAAGGGAAATCCTTGACCCCTCCCTGGGCAATCTGGCTTAAGCTCTGCTGGCGTGGGCCCCTACACCCGGTCCAAATAGCGTTATGGCTGCCGTGAGTGGTCCTTACCAAACAGAGTCCTTTAGTAGATTTCCAAGAGGAAAGAAGACCTTTAATTCCCAGTGAAGGCTGCCTGTAAAACTGTGGAGCTGTATTTCTCCAGCAAAGAGCTGGCTGTAGAGTTGTGGGACTAAATTCCCCAACAAAGGCTATGCTGTAGTTCTCTGTAGAGCTGTGGGACTGGATCCCCCAGCAAAGCTGTAAAAGATGGAGCTTTCTACAGGTGGAACTGATTCACGTCCTGTACGAAAGGCTTCTCTGTGTGAACTGAACTAGAGGTCCCCCTTTTCCCTTCCTAACCCAGAAAAAGGGGCGGAACTAAAGAACATAATGATTCATTTTGCAATAAGGTGGCTTCCCTTGGTTTGCAATTATAGGGCCAATGACCCATCAATCATTGTTAAGTTTTGGTCCCGCCCCTTACCCCAGGGCTCTGGGAGGAAAGGGAGCCATTTTAGGTCAGTCTTGCATTGGAAAGCTTAGCTACAGGACGTGGATTAGCTCCACCTGTAGAGAAGCTTTGTTTCTCATAGCATCCGGGGGAAATTCCAGGGGAAAACAGTTCCAAAGGACTCCAGCTGGAGAATCTACAAAGCCTTGACTGGTAGGTCTACTCAGAACCCAAGAAGCAGTTTGGAGTTGGGAGTAGAGCCCACACCAGCAAAGTTTATAAAGTAGATTGCCCAAGGAGGGGTTAAAAGGGGTTTTCCTCTTAAAGAAAAGAAACAGTTCACGAAGCCAGTTGCCTGTCCCTTGTGGACAAGATTAAGAAAGCCACCAGTTGAGTCAAAGCCTTGAAGCATTTGTTTAATTTGTTGAAGATCTAAGAAGTATTTGATTGTTTGTTGAATACTTAAGCAATTGTAAAGGACTTTGTTAAACCTTTCAAGCTTCTAAAGCAGTGGTTCTCAACGTTCCTAATGCCGTGACCCCTTAATACAGTTCCTCATGTTGTGGTGACCCCCAGCCATTAAATTATTTTCATTGCTACTTCATAATTGTAATTTTGCTACTGTTATGAATCGTTATGTAAATATCCGATATGCAGTATGTATTCTCATTCACTGGACCAAATTTGGCACAAATACCCAAAATGCCCAAATTTGAATTCTGGTGGGGTTGGGATGGTAGGATTGATTTTGTCATTTGGGAGTTGTAGTTGCTGGGATTTATAGTTCACCTACATTCAAAGAGCATTCTGAACTACACCAACAATGAACTTGAACCAAACTTGGCACACAGAACTCCCATGACCAACAGAAAATACTGGAAGGTTTTGGTGGGCATTGACCTTGGGTTTTAGAGTTGTAGTTCGCCTACATCCAGAGAGCACTGTGGACTCAAACAATGATGGATCTAGATCAAACTTGGCACAAATATTCAATATGCCCAAATGTGAATACTGGTGAAGTTCGGGGAAAATAGACCTTGATATTTGGGAATTGTAGTTGCTGGGATTTATACTTCACCTACTACCAAAAAACATTCTGTAGCCCACCAACGATAGAATTAGGCCAAACTTCCCACACAGAACTCCCATGACCAACATAAAATACTGTCTGTGATGGTCTTTGGCGACCCCTCTGACATCCCCTTGCGACCCCTTCAGGGGTCCCGACCCCCAGGTTGAGAACCACTGTTCTAAAGACTCTGTATAGGAAAATCCTTAGGGCCTCTCACTCGAGGCACCCCGGCTTCCCGCTGGGCACAAAGAGCACGTCCTGTTCGAAAGCCAACTGCTATAGGCCCAGCGCATGACAGCACAAATAGAACCCTAGATCCCTTTCACATGATCTGTGTTCAAGCCAAGAGTCAGCAATCCCACATCTGTACACTTCATTTTTATCACCAGAGTCTTGTACTATACATTTCTCCTTGCTGGAGTACATTTTATTACTTTTGGCCCAGTTCTCCAAACTGTTAGCTCTGAGGAAGCTTGCCATAGATGCAGGCGAAACGTCAGGAGAAATGCCTCTAGAACATGGCCATATAGCCCAAAAAAACCCACAAGAACTGTGTTAGCTCTTACTTCCTGGCCATAAGAGCTGTTCTACCATGGAAGGAGAGGGACTTCTCTCTGCTGATCCTCAAATCCAAGTGGCAGAATTGGCCGTGGTAGATGTGGGTCTTCCTCACTGAGCGAGACATACAAGCGTTATCCTTCCCACGACTGATGTGCCCAGCGAAGACACACCCTTGTGCAAAAACTTGTAATAATCGGCACTTAAGTGCGATAATTAGAGCATTACAGCCCCAGACAGTATTTTACTCCTTCGAGCCACTAATTTTTTTGGCAAGTAGCGAGTTTTTAAAGGGACCTCGTAAAAGCAACTCTGGGAATCATAACTCTTGCCTTGTCAGGGCCGTGAGTGTTTTATGCGCCGTGGAAATTAAACCGGGAGTAAAACAAGAGCACCCAAGCGTGGGCTGGAAAATAGATGGATTAATAAAACGCCACTGGGGACTGACAGCAAAAGGTAGGAAAGCTGAGAAGACGAAGGAAAAAAGTGGGCATGAATTATGACAGGTGGGAGGAGGTGGGGAAAGGAAGGAAGGAAGGAAGGAAGGAAGGAAGGAAGGAAGGAAGGAAGGAAGGAAGGAAGGAAGGAAGGAAGGAAGGAAGGAAGGAAGGAAGTTTAGATCAAGGATACTTCATCTGTGGTCCATGGACCCAAGAGAGGCCACTGATGGAATACACTGGGTTCATGAACACAACAGAAACATTGATTTAAGTATGAGGGTTGAATGAAAAGCAATGCCTCCACCTTCGTAACTCCTCAACAGATGGCAGCACTGGTATGCGGCAGGTACTGGCTTGTTCAGTAGACTCTCCCCTACAGTTCCATTTTGGCGGGAAACCTTAGCGTTGAACAGTTGTGTTGTAAAAGTGTAAAGTACGGAACCCTGCTCGGACAGTCGGTCAATGCAATTTAAGCAATGTGCAGTCATTGAATTCTTGACAGCAAAAGGGGTCACCCCAAAGGAGATTCATCAGAGAATGCAAGCTGTTTATGGTGGTTGTGTTGATATGAGTACTGTGTGTCATTGGGCGAGTAAGTTTAAAGATGTTGAGGTGGGAACATCTGACTTGCATGACAAAGAGTTGGACGTCCTGTGACAGCAACCACTGAGTTTCGCAAGCAAAAGGTTGACAATCGTCGTATCACTCAGAGAGAAATTTCAAGCATAATCAGCATTTCACAAGAACGTGTGGGTCACATTATTGCTCTGCTTGGCTATCGGAAGATATGTGCACGATTGGTTGATGAAACAGAGTGTCGACTTCTTCCGTGACGGCTTCAGAAAACTTGTTCATTGCTGGCAGAAATGTATCCAATTGTCTGGTGATTATTTGGAAAAGTGAATAGTGGTAGTTAAAGAGCACATTCTAAGGATTATTTCTGCGTTTGATTTATTAAAATATTCCCATCCAAACCCAAGTAACAAAGGTGGAGGCATTACTTTTCATTCAACCCTCGTATATCTCACTTAACAATGGATAGTATGGCCTTCATATCCACTGAATGGTAGCCATGGTTTTATTTATCTGCATCTGACAAAGTATGTCCTCTCCAGACATTTCCTGAGTCCTCCAGAATGACTCCATGATATGCTTTTTGTAGATGTTGGCCAATGCGACATACTTGAAGACCTAAGAAAGGCCTAGAAATGTTTGTTCAATAAGCTCCACCATTTTTGCTATCTATAGCAACTTCAGAAACATATTTCCCATGGATATGGAGGGCCTACTATGGATTTGTTTTTGGGCATTGCTTCTGTAACGTATGTTTTGGTTGTCCTCTTTTGGAAATGGAAATAAAATAGAATAGCTTTCTTGTCATTGTACTATTGCACAATGAAATCAAATGCCTTCCCCAGCACCAAAACAACACCAAAACAACACACCCTCCACACCCCAACCACCATCACACAGCCCCCAATACCACATCAATCAGAAGCCATAAAATTCGATATAGTTGCAGCTCTAGGATTTGCAGACCACACCAAATTGGGAGGGATAGACAATACTCCAGAGGACAGGAGCAGGATTCAAAACGATCTTGACAAATTAGAGAGATGATGAGCCAAAACTAACAAAATGAAGTTCAACAGTGACAAATGCAAGAGACTCCACTTTGGCAGGAAAAACGAAATGCAAAGATACAAAATGGGGGACGATGCCTGGCTCGAGAGCAGTACGTGTCAGAAAGATCTTGGAGTCCTTATGGACAACAAGTTAAACATGAGCCAACAATGTGATGTGGCTGCAAAAAAACCCAATGGGATTTTGGCCTACATCAATAGGAGCCTAGTGCCTAGATCTAGGGAAGTAATGCTACCCCTCTATTCTGCTTTGGTTAGACCACACCTGGAATATTGTGTCCAATTCTGGGCACCACAATTCAAGAGAGATATTGACAAGCTGGAATGTGTCCAGAGGAGGGCGACTAAAATGATAAAGTCTGGAGAACAAGCCCTATGAGGAGCGGCTTAAGGAGCTGGGCATGTTGAGCCTGAAGAAGAGAAGGCTGAGAGGAGATATGATAGCCATGTATAAATATGTGAGAGGAAGCCACAGGGAGGAGGGAGCAAGCTTGTTTTCTGCTTCCTTGGAGACTAGGACGCGGAACAATGGCTTCAAACTACAGAGAAGGAGATTCCATCTGAACATGAGGAAGAACTTCCTGACTGTGAGAGCCGTTCAGCAGTGGAACTCTCTGCCCCGGAGTGTGGTGGAGGCTCCTTCTTTGGAAGCTTTTAAACAGAGGCTGGATGGCCATCTGTCAGGGGTGATTTGAATGCAACATTCCTGCTTCTTGGCAGAGGGTTGGAATGGATGGCCCATGAGGTCTCTTCCAACTCTTTGATTCTATGATTCTATGATTCTATGAAAAGCTATCTCTCAGTCTGTTTGTCCTTGCCTTTGTCACCCTGTACCGTGTGCCAGATGGTAATAATTCAAAGAAAAAGAATATGCCATGTGAGATGGGTCCTTAAGAATGCTCTGAGCTTTCTTAAGGCCGTATGACCTACAAAATTCTACCAAAGAGGGGGGAAAGAGGGCAACCCGTGATTCTCCATGCAGAAGTTGTGACTCTTTGGCGCACCTTCCTATCTGCCCCCTGTGCAGTAACCAAACCATGCACAGGAGCAATAGGTGAGGACACTCTTTAGAGCACAGAGGTACAAAGTCATGGAAATAACAAGGAAAGAAAACAGAGGGCTACAAGCTTTAACTGTGCAAAGGCCATCCCAGCCACCACCGACACCTCGGCCTCAAGTGTCTGCACTGAATGTAGGAGGACCCCCAAACCGTGAACCTGCGCTTTCAAGGGGAGTGTGACTCCATCCAGCACAGGTTAACATCCCCAATCGAATGGCTCAGTGCTATAGAATCCTGGGATTTGTGGTTTAATGAGGCACTAGTCCATTCAGGCAGAGAGTGCTAAAGACTTCGTTAAAACTTCAACTCCTACTGTTTCATTACACTGCGCCATGACAGTTAAAGTGTGTTCAAACTGCATGAATTCTGCAGGATAGAGGCAACCTTGGTTGAATTGTTTCACCTGGGCATACTGTTAGTTTTGAATTTTTTATGCTCAAACATTCTGAAATTAATGTATTGTCGAAGGCTTTCATGGCCGGAATCACTGGGTTGTTGTAGGTTCTTTCGAGCTATATGGCCATGGTCTAGAGGCATTCTCTCCTGACGTTTCACCTGCATCTATGGCAAGCATCCTAGTTCCAACAGATCTCTCAACCTCTGAGGATGCTTGCCATAGATGCAGGTGAAACGTCAGGAGAGAATGCCTCTAGAACATAATAATAATAATAATAATAATAATAATAATAATAATGTATTTGTACCCCACTACCATCTCCCCAAGGGACTCGGTGCGGCTTACATGAGGTCGAGTCCACAATACAACAATAAACAATAACAACAATAATACAAAACAATAAATAAACTCATAAGCAAAAATAAGCAATAAATATTAACAGTAACACGACGTGTTTAAAAACCTATGGCTGGGCCAAATGTAATAATTAAAAAATTTAAAAATAATGCTGGGCATGACAAGGTGACATGTAACTAGGATAGAAGTTTTGGAGAGGGAAGAAATGTGCAGACAATCTTAAATCATTAATAAAGTGCGTTTAGGGACTGTCCAAAGCAGTGGGTTAAAGCACTGAGCTGCTGAGCTTCTTGATCGAAAGGTCGCAGGTTCGATTCCAGGGAGCTTCCTGAGTTTCCGCTGTCAGCCCTAGCTTCTGCCAACCTAGCAGTTCGAAAACATGCAAATGTGAGTAGATCAATAGGTACCGCTCCGGCGGGAAGGTAACGGCACTCCATGCAGTCATGCCGGCCACATGACCTTGGAGGTGTCTACGGACAACACTGGCTCTTCGGCTTAGAAATGGAGATGAGCACCACACCCCAGAGTCAGACATGACTGGACTTAATGTCAGGGGACTACCTTTACCTTTTTAGGGACATATTGCTGGGGGTTTCCTTATTCTAGGAAGGCACACTGAAACAACAACGCTTTCAGGCTCCTCCTAAAGACTGCCAGAGCTGGGGCTTGCCTAATGTCCTTGGGGAGTGAGTTCCAGAGTCGAGGGGCCACCACCAAGAAGGCTCTCTCCCTCGTCCTCACCAATCACGCTTGCGATAGTGGTGGGAGCGTGAGCAGGGCCTCTCCAGATGATCGAAGAGATCGTGTGGGTTCGTACACAGAGATGCAGTCACGCAGGTAGGCCATATAGCCAAAAAAAAAAAAAAACCCTATAACAACCCATTCTGAAATTATCTCAATTTCTGTGGTATGAAAGCTATTCCTCTCCATTTTATTTCTGCCATGGGGAGTATGTTTTCTGTTAAAGAACAAATACTCAGAAACAGATCTACTTTGTGACCACTTTAACAAGAATAAATGGAGGGGAATGGCTGCAAATGAGAGGAACACATTCATTTCCAAAGGTATGTTTCCAAGGTTAGAGATGACTCTGCCACCCACCCAAGCCATCTTTCAAATGTGGGACAGGCACCTTGTGGCCTGGTTTCCTCTATCGCTTCCAAGATGCCCTTTCCTTCCAGTGCTAATATGAACTTTCAATTGCTCCTCCTGTCCAAAGCAATTCCTCCAGCATCCGCACTTGGCCTCCCAATCTTTCTCCTCCGTGTTCGAATTGTGCCTCCATGAGTACTTTCTCTTCGAAACTGTCGGCTCTGCCGAGTCCCCCCTCCCTTGTCCCCCAATGTACAAATGATGGATGAGTCTCGGAGAAAGAGAGCTGAGACAATGCGGACTTGTTTGCAGAGCCTCGTCTTTCATGCGCCCGCACCCTCAAGAGGCCATAAAAGCTTCCAAGAAGCCATTTATACAATCAATTATCAAAGCCCGTGCCCTGGGAATTTGTGAAGCGTATTATTTACTCAACGCGGAATAAAGCAAAGATTGCATTCCAGGCACCTGAATATGTGCAAGCGCCGGTGAAATTGTCTGAGGATCGAAAGCGGACACGTGGCTCATTCATTGTCCTGATGCCAAGGAGGAGGACAATTGTCTTGATCCAAGGAAGAGGAAAAGGAACTCTATCTCTCCAAAGGAATCAGGTCTCTGAGCAGATCTTGCCAGGATCCTATTGGGCTCCTGCACATGAGTATGATTCCCTGCCAAAGTCTGGTATCTTTTTCCCAATGTAAAATGGGTGGGATGGTGCATAGGTTTGTGTTGCACATAGAATCACAGAAACTTAAGAGTTGGAAGGAACAGTCAGGGTCATCAAGTTCAACCCCTTGATCTCCTGAAAGATGGCCACTTAATAACTAGCACAATATTTATTTTACCATATTTATTTATTTACCATATTTATATACTGCCTGGAGTATATAAGCCTGGAGGTGACTCAATAGAGCACTGAATGACAACTCTGAAGACCAAGAGTCAAACCCAGCCATGGAGACCTCAGGCAAGTCACACACTCTCAGCCTCAGAGGAGGGCAATGGCATACCTCTTCTGAACAAATCTTGCCAAGAAAACCCTGTGATAGAGTAAACTCAGGGTTTCCATCCCTTGAAGGCTGTCATGACTCTTTTCTAGTCATGTCGTAAAGGTCAACATGGGACATAGCTTTGTTGTATATATACTGTATGGAGACATACAAGTTTTATGGAAAAAACTCTTGGGAAGACAGGCGGACAAACGTCAGCGTGCTGGAAGAAGCAAAGACCACCAGCATTGAAGCGATGGTCCTCCGCCATCAACTCCGCTGGACCGGCCATGTTGTCTGGATGCCCAACCACCATCTCCCAAAGCAATTGCTCTACTCCGAACTCAAGAACGGAAAACAGAATGGAAAGAGATTTAAAGATGGGCTCAAAGCCAACCTTAAAAACTCTGGCATAGACACTGAGAACTGGGAAGACCTGGCCCTTGACCGCTCCAGCTGGAGGTCAGCTGTGACCAGCAGTGCTGCAGAATTTGAAGAGGCACGAATGGAGGGCGAAAGGGAGAAGCTTGCCAAGAGGAAGGCGCGTCAAGCCAACCCCGACCCCACCTGGAAGCCGATGCCCTCACTGCGGAAGAAGATGCAGAGCAAGAATAGAGCTCCACAGTCACCTACGGACACACAAGAATACTGGAAGACAATCCTCCTCGGAAAACGAGGAATCGCCTATGTAAGTAAGTAAGTAAAGTAAGTAAAGTTATGAAAAACCATTTGGCTGAGACAATCAAAGGTAAATATGGAACGGAGGAAGTGTTAGAAGTCTGTTTACACCTAGGGTTACATGTGACTGGGAAATTGTGTGTGATTTATAGTTTTCTCCTTCCACGCACACCCTCCTTAAATATGCTGCGCACCGGACTGATTGTCTCAGAGGAAAACTTAAAAATTCAACCCAAACATAGCAGAGTCCTTTATTGGGGTTCAGCAGAGTTTTACCACACAGCTTGACCTTGTGCTGCTCACTGTATAAGAAAACTCTTTGACACAGTTTTCATCCAAACTCACAGTGGAAGCTTTTAACTTTGACACGTTGCTTTATGTACAGCTATATACACAAACATCAGGATGCCCTGATGTCTGTATATGCAGTCAGTGGCATACATCAGGATCCCCTGATCTCCTATCAGTCAATGGCATGTGCAGACATATACTCATGACGTAGGTTATAGATATCAGCAACAGATGTATGGTGAGAAGCATGAGAATCATGTCAAGAGAAAGAGCACATATTTTGCTGCCCTCTTTTAGACCCATTGCTTCTCGTTATGAGCCAGGGACAAAAGTGAATGACGCAAATCTTGGCATGCCTGTCACATGGTCATGACTCAGTTTCTTCAGCTGTTTCTCAATTCCACATCACCACCTACTTAACCCTTTAGTAGGTGTGTGACCACATGTCCATTAGAACTGTATTTTCAACCAGTGACATCTCCAGCTCATCCCTTGTTTGGGTATCAGCCAGCACGTCAATGACTTAAATCAAGAAATAGTTTTCTAAGATCTACAGAGACCCTCGCTGGAACACCTCAGCAAGCAAGAGTCCAAAAGTGGCAGGCTCAAACCCAGAACCTCAATCAATGGCTGATACCAAATGAGAGACTCCCCTGGGCACACAGAACTGGGCGACTTGGAAGGCGCTGAACAGACTGCGCTCTGGCACCACGAGATGCAGAGCCAACCTTCAGAAATGGGGCCACAAAGTGGAATCCACGACATGCGAGTGTGGAGAAGAGCCAACCACAGACCACCTGCTGCAATGCAACCTGAGCCCTGCCACATGCACAATGGAGGACCTCCTTGCGGCAACACCAGAGGCACTCCAAGGGGCCAGATACTGGTCAAAGGACATTTAATCAACTACCAAGCTTGCAAACTTTGTGGTTTTTTTAAATCTCTTTGTTTGTTTTGTTCTGTTAAAAATGTAATACAATTGTCTTGTTGCCCCTGACATGATAAATAAATAACCAGTTTTGCACAACAGAGTTACAGCTAATGCATTCCTATCTAACAGTGCATTATGTTTCTAACACACTGAACCTTTCTCATTGACCTCACAACCTCTGAGGATACCTGCCATAGATGCAGGCAAAACGTCAGGAGAGAGTGCTTCTAGAACATGGCCATAGAATCTGAAAAACCTACAACATTTAACCTTTCTCACAGTAGTAAAAAGAACTGAGGGGATGATTGAACATAGATGCAGGTGAAACGTTAGGAGAGAATGATTCTAGAACATGGCCATATAGCCCAAAAAACTACAACAACACATTGAACCTTTCTCACAATAGTACAAAGAGCTGAGGGGATGATTGATGTACCTATGAACATAGATGCTGGTGAAATGTCAGGAGAGAATGCTTCTAGAACATGGCATATAGCCCGAAAAACCTACAACAACACATTGAACCTTTCTCACAATAGTACAAAGAGCTGAGGGGATGATTGATGTGCCTATGAACATCTGGTTGTGCAAGGCCTTTTAGAAGGATGGTTCTGTAGAGATCCTCAGTTCTGACAAAGAATGGCATGAGTAGGCTGATCCTGCTATTTGTTAAACAAATAAAGTACTATTTGAAATATAATAAGACTTTCCCTTGAAACAAACAGTGAGACGTCTAGAACATCTGACAAAGGCGCACAACAAGAAGAACAAAAAGATGTAGAGCCAACCGCTCTCCAAGTCAGTCTAATGCCACGATCAAACGACTTTTACAGTCAGGAAGTCCTTAATGTTTAGGCATAATCTAAAGTAAACAAGTGCAAAAAGGTTGGAAAGGGTAATACGTATGCACAGCACACCATGCAAATATGTAGTTCATGGAGCATCATTGTTTATGAATGCACATTATGCATGAATATACATTGGGTTGTGGATTTGGTTGAATATTTTGTCCTTGATTCGGTTGCATAAGTGTGGGTCTTCTTACATAGTTGATTCATAGCATTGCCTTTCAAGATTAAGGCTATGAAACCCTGATCATAGAATCCTAGAGTTGGAAGAGACCTCATGGGTCATCCAGTCCAACCCCCAGCCAAGAAGCAGGAATATTGCATTCAAATCACTCCTGACAGATGGCCATCCAGCCTCGGCTTAAAAGCTTCCAGATGAGCCTTCACCACACTCCGGGGCAGAGAGTTCCACTGCTGAACAGCTCTCACAGTCAGGAAGTTCTTCCTAATGTAGGAGATCAGCCTTTTGTTGACAGTTGTTGAAATGTTAATGGCTAACAAAGCCATCAGTCCAATATATACTTGTGTAATTCACTTTTTTGATCTTTGTGGAGATCAGAATTCTCTACTTACCACAGAACAACAAACCCATCCTCAAATCACCTTTTACGCTATTATGACCTTACTTACTTACTTACTTACTTACTTACTTACTTACTTACTTAGGCGATCCCTCGTTGTCCAAGTAGGATAGTCTTCCAAGATCAATATTCTGGTGGGTTTGTAGGTGACTGTGGAGCCCTATTCTTGATCTGCATCTCCTCCCGCAGTGAGGGCATTGGTTTCCAGGTGGGAGGCAGACCCAGTCAGGGTTGGCTTGACGCGCCTTCCTCTTGGCACATTTCTCTCTTTCACCCTCCATTCATGCCTCTTCAAATTCTACAGCACTGCTGGTCACAGCTGACCTCCAGCTGGAGCACTCAAGGGCCAGAGCTTCCCAGCTCTCAGTGTCTGTGCTAGAGTTTTTAAGGTTGGCTTTGAGCCCATCTTTAAATCTCTTTTCCTGCCCACCAACATCCCATTTTCCATTCTTGAGTTTGGAGTAGAGCAACTGCTTTAGGAGACGGTGGTCAGGCATCCAGACAACGTGGCCGGTCCAGCAGAGTTGATGGCGGAGGACCATCACTTCAATGCTGGTGGTCTTTCCTACTTCCAGCACGCTGACATTTGTCCGCTTGTCTTCCCAAGAGATTTGCAGGATTTTCTGGAGGCAGTGCTGATGGTATTGTTCCAGGAGTTGCATGTGATGTCTGTAAATAGTCCATGTTTCGCAGGCGTGTAGCAGGATTGGGAGGACAATAGCTTTATAAACAAGCACCTTAGTCTCCCTACGGATGTCCCGGTCCTCAAACACTCTCTGCTTCATTTGGAAAAAAGCTGCACTCGCAGAGCTTAGGCAGTGTATTTCAGCAGCAGTGTTGACTTTTGTGAAGAGGTGGCTGCCAAGGTAGCAGAAATGATCAACATTTTCTAATGTTACACCATTAAGCTGTATTTCTGGCATTGGAGAGGGATTGGCTGGTGACTGCTAGAAGAGTACTTCGGTTTTTTCGATATTATGACCACACCACCATGACATACATTCAGACATGGAAGTAGATATCTGTGGCTCTCATAACAACAACAACAACTACTACTACTACTACTACTTTATTTTTCTACCCCGCCTCCATCTCCCTGAAGGGCATTCCCTTACACATGCAGAAGTACTTTTTTAAGAAATTGATCATATTACTGGTTCCATATGTACAGTTCCATAAATGAAACCTTTTCATGTGGATCCAATTATTAGTAGAACTGTTGGATTTACCTGTATTTTGACTCACCAGTAAACAATGGGTTCCATGGAATGGCACGAGATACTTCCTAGGTATCTTCTAGGTATCTTCAGTGGGCCAATATGCAGAAACACCTGCTGAGGATTCACCACTGCAAAAATAAGGAGGCACATTGGCACATAAAGCACTGGACTGGGCAATGCAAAGGTGGAGAAATGCAGCCACCAAATAACAATATGGACAGCATTCTGTTAAGTGACACAGCTTCACCCGTGCGGTGAATTAGTTATTGCCAGGATCCTATTCTTTGCCCCTGCCATTTATTTGTCATGTCAGGGCAACTAGTCAATTATATTACATTTCTAACAGAACAAAGCAGACAAACAGACAAAATACAAAATTTGTGAGTTTGGTAGTTGATTAAATGTCCTTTGACCAGTATCTGGCCACTTGGAGTGCCTCTGGTGTTGTTGCAAGGAGGTCCTCCATTGTGCATGTGGCAGGGCTCAGGTTGCATTGCAGCAGGTGGTCTGTGGTTTGCTCTTCGCACTTGCATGTCGAGGATTCCACTTTGTGGCCCCATTTCTTGAGGTTGGCTCTGCATCTTGTGGTGCCAGAGCGCAGTCTGTTCAGCGCCTTCCAAGTCGCCCAGTTTTCTGTGTGCCCAGGGGGGAGTCTCTCATTTGGTATCAGCCATTGGTTGAGGTTCTGGGTTTGAGCCTGCCACTTTTGGACTCTCGCTTGCTGAGGTGTTCCAGCGAGTGTCCCCATAGATCTAAGAAAACTATTTCTTGATTTAAGTCGTTGACCTGCTGGCTGATACCCAAACAGGGGATGAGCTGGAGATGTCTCTGCCTTGGTCCTTTCACTATTGGCTGCTACTTCCCGGCGGATGTCAGGTGGTGCAATACCGGCTAAGCAGTGTAATTTCTCCAGTGGTGTAGGGCGCAGACACCCTGTGATAATGTGGCATGTCTCATTAAGAGCCACATCTACTGTTTTAGTGTGGTGAGATGTGTTCCCTGCCATGCTCTCTATGGTTCTGCAATGTTCTGCAACCACATTGCAGAACCATAGAGAGCATGGCAAGGCCAAATAATAGAATCCTGTCCAACAAAAACACATGGGTGAACCATACAGAGCATGGCATAGGATCCAGGCACTCATAGTGACAGAAGCAGTTGCTCATACATCAATGTTTTGCGTTGCAGTTGCATGTTGCACAATACAGATGTGCATTGTTCACTCTGATTGTGCATTATGCATCATGACTGCACCCAGTGCAATATCACCCATTCCTGTATTGGCATAGCTTCTTCCCATGTGCATATTTATGTTTGCAAGCTAGAATGTACATTTGTGCCATCCAAGCATGAGACAGGATCTCAGTCATTACTTTTCCTCTGTCCTGACCTTGCTACCGATCAGTTTCTTTGTTGGCTGGCAAGAGCAGCATGTCATTTAAGGCTGGCAAATGCCAACCTTTCAGTTGTTTTCCAAAAGAGGAGACCAAACAAACAAACACACACAACGACTTATAGGGCTGGGCATCCGAAGGGGCCGGTTGCATAAACCACTTCTTCGCAGCCTTGTCCTTATCTGTAGAAAATGGCTCAGCCTCCCAAGGGAAGGCAGCGGTGGTTTTGTTTTTCTGTTTTCCCCCCTCTTCTGATATATTCTTTTTTAGAAAAAACTTCCTACACTATTTGCCTCAATAATACTCAGCGAGATGAGTCGGTACACTGGAGCATTTTACGGTCCTTGGAGCAGATGAAAGGGGGAACAAGTGATTGAATATAATTAGCTTCATGTCTTTGGCAGGGAGGGTTGTGCCAGGGCTGGATGTCATTATCGCAGGGCGAGCTCTCTCTCCCCGCTACAAAGGGCAGCCGACAACAAGAAGAGAGGAAGGACACACAAAGGTGTGTGTAGGCTCAAGCGGACGCACAATGCAACATGGGGGAGATGCAACTGGGAGGAGGAGGAGGAGGAGGCTGGAGGGATGTGAAGCAGAGGGCTGAGCATCCAACACTGAGAGCTAATGCACAGCAAGGTCATAATAATAATCATGGCACAACACAGGCCACCTCTCTCTGGATATTACCCATTAAGGCAGAGACTCTGAATGTGTTCAGCACTGGAACTCTCTGCCCTGGAGTGTGCTAGAGGCTCCTTCTTTGGAAGCTTTTAAACAGAGGCTGGATGGCCATCTGTCGGGGATGCTCTGAAAGATAGAACCATGGCAATTAAATCAAATCATAATGTGCTGAATTGTGTTTGCATGAGCCCCTGAACCTCTCCAGACTTCTAGTCAGTGGATCTAGATTGGGGTGAAACTGGCTTGTAACCTCACCAGGCAAGGCATATAATCCATGGTCTGGAAAACATATAGTTGAATGAAAGGTAATGCCTCCACCTTTGTTACTTGGGTTTAGATGGGAATATTTTAATAAATCAAACGCAGAAATAATAATCCTTAGAATGTGCTCTTTAATGACCACTATTCACTTTTTCACATAATCACCAGACAATTTCTGAAGCAGTCACAGAAGAAGTCAACACTGTTTCTGCAACCCATCGCGCACAGATCTTCTGATAGCCAAGCAAAGCAATAATGTGACCCACACATTCTTGTGAAATGCTGATTATGCTTGAAATTTCTCTCTGAGTGATACGACGATCATCCTGAATCAATCTGTCAACCTTTTGCTTGTGAAACTCGGTGTTTGCTGTCACAGGACGTCCAACTCTTTGTTTGTCACACAAGTCAGATGTTCCCACCTCACATCTTTAAACTTACTCACCCAACAATGTACAGTACTCACATCAACACAATCACCATAAGCAGTTTCCATTCTCTGAGAAATCTCCTTTGGGTGACATCTTCAACTGTCAAGAATTCAATGATTGCACATTGCTTAAGTCGCATTGACCGACCATCTGCTCAGGGTTCCATACTTTGCACTTTAACAACACAACTGTTCAATGCTAAGGCTTCCTTCCAAAATGGAACTGTAGAGGAGAGTCTACTGAACAAGCCAGTACCTGCCGCATACCCCCACATTGGCAGTCTTTAGGAGGAGCCTGAAAACGTGGCTGTTCCAGTGTGCCTTCCCTGAATAAAGGAAACAATCCCCTGCAAATACCTTGAGAAGCACTTTAATTACCTGTTGGGTTGCTCTTTACTTTTGATTTAAAACCCTCCTACTAGATACATCCTCTGTTCATGTCCAGCATTTATATTTAAAGTTTTAACTATTACATCTGGCCCAGCCATAGGTTTTTTTTATTGTGTGTTATTGTCTACTTGTGAGTTATATTAATTGTATTGTTTATTTTGTTTATTGCTTGTTGTTTTGTTATTGCTTGTTGTTTTTGATGTGTTGTTGGGCTTGGCCTCATGTAAGCCACTCCGAGTCCCTTGGGGAGATGGTGGCGGGGTATAAATAAAGTTTTATTATTATTATCATTATTATTATTATTATTATCTGTTGAGGAATTACAAAGGTGGAGGCATTACTTTTCATTCAACCCTTGTATCTTTATGAGGAGCCACTTGAGAAGCTTGGTACATTTAGCCTGGAGAAGAGAACGTTGAGAGAGAGAGGGGACATAATAACTATGCTTAAATGTTTGAAAGGATGTCACATTGAGGAGGTGGCAAGCTTGTTTTCTGCTGTTCTGGAATCTAAAACACAAGAGTAATGGATTTAAATTGCAGGAAAAGAGATCCCACCAAAACATTATCACAGATGCTTCCTCGGAGTCCAGTGGAGGCTCTTTCTCTGGAGATTTCTAAGCAGGCTGAATGACCATCTGTTGGGAATGCGTAGATCCTGGGGGAACGCGTGGCTCGGAAGCAGTATGTGTGAAAAAGATCTTGCGGTCCTTGTGGACAACAAGTTAAACATGAGCCAACAATGTGATGCTGCAGCTAAAAAAGCCAATGGGGTTTTGGCCTGCATCAAGAGGAGTCTAGTGTCTAGATCTAGGGAAGTCATGCTCCCCATGCTCTATTCTGCCTTGGTTAGACCACACCTGGAATCACACTGTGTCCAATTCTGGGCACCACAATTCAAGAGAGATGTTGACAAGTTGGAATGTGTCCAGAGGAGGGCGACTAAAATGATCAAGGATCTGGAGACCAAGTCTATGAGGAGCGGCTTAAAGAGCTGGGCATGTTTAGCCTGAAGCAGAGAAGACTGAGAGGAGACATGATAGCCATGTTTGTATAAATATGTGAGAGGAAGCCACAGGGAGGAGGGAGCAAATTTGTGTTCCTCTTCCCTGGAGACTAGGATGCAATGGAACAATGTCTTCAAACTACAAGAAAGGAAATTCCACCTGAACATGAGGAAGAACTTCCTGACTGTGAGAGCCGTTCAGCAGTGGAACTCTCTGCCCCGGAGTGTGTTGGAGGCTCCTTCTTTGGAAGCTTTTAAACAGAGGCTGGATGGCCATCTGTCGGGTGTGCTTTGAATGCAATATTCCTGCTTCTTGGCAGAATGGGGTTGGACTGGATGGCCCAGGAGGTCTCTTCCAACTCTTTGATTCTGTGATTCTATGATCACCTCACAGTCCCCAATGGAACATCAATGCAGGGCCATGGAGTTCTACATAGCCACAGACCTAGGATAAAAGCGATCTCTCAGTCTGTTTGTCCTTGCCTTTATCACCCTGTAGTGTCTGCCAGATGGTAATAATTCAAAAAAAGAATATGCTGGGTGAAATGGGTCTTTAAGAATGCTCTGGACTTTCTTAAGGCTGCAGGACCTATAAAGTTCTTTTAAAGAGGAGAGAAAGAACTTCCCGACTGTGAGAGAAGTTCAGCAGTGGAACTCTCTGCCCTGGAGTGCGGTGGAGGCTCCTTCTTTGGAGGCTTTTAAACAGAGGCTGGATGGCCATCTGTCAGGTGTGCTTTGAATGCAATATTCCTGCTTCTTGGCAGAATGAGGTTGGACTGGATGGCCCGTGAGGTCTCTTCCAACTCTTTGATTCTATCGTTCTATGAAAGGATGTCCCATTGAGGAGGTGGCAAGCTTGTTTTCTGCTGTTCTGGAATCTAAAACACAAGAGTAATGGATTTAAATTGCAGGAAAAGAGATCCCAGCAAAACATTATCACAGATGCTTCCTCGGAGTCCAGTGGAGTCTCTTTCGCTGGAGATTTCTAAGCAGGCTGGATGACCATCTGTTGGGAATGTTTAGATTGTGCCTCCTTCATGGCAGAATGAGGTTGGACTGGATGACCCTTGGGGATCCCTGTATGATTCTATGAATGAAAGAAAAATGATCTCTAGCTTCACTTTATAAGAAGCTAAATAAATGATCCCAAACATATCTGTTTGGTTTCTGCAAGTCCTCTCTGACCTGATTGTTTCCCTTTCAGACATGCATATTGTTCGCTGGGGATATACGTCTGCAGAAGCAAGACTCATCTGTTCTCCTTCTTGTTGTTTTTTTGTGGCGTGGGAAGCTCTTGCTATTCTTTCTGCGCTATTTTCTGCCTCTGGTACCAATTTTTCTGTTGAAGAAGTAATGCCCCAAAACACATCTACTTCATTAACTGAGCTATACCTGTACAGCGAAAACATCGTGTAGGTTAATTAAAACATAAAAGAGATTAAAACATAATGGGAAGGCATCAGGAAAAAGGAAATCAGCCGCTTGGATTAGAAAGCAAGTCAGCTCCGCTGCCAATTGCAAGGAGAACTAGAAAATAGTCCTGATGGCTGAGTCTAAAAGGGTCACCAAACTTGGACGTCTTGCATAATTTTTGTATCTTTCTTACGAAGCTTCATATTATAAGTAAGAATAATTCCCACTGTGGCCAAGCAGTCTTCATTAATAACCAGGGTATAACCTTTCTGCTATTCCGTATAGTCATTAATAAGAGCTTGGAAAGGTTACTTTGAGGATCCAGGAATCCCCTGACTGGCTGGAAATCTCTTAAGAACTGTATTCCAGAAAAAAGTAACTTTTCTAAGCTTTGACACAAATATTTATTTATTTATTATTTACAGCATTTATATTCCACCCTTCTCACCCCGCAGGGGACTCAGGGCGGATTACAGTGTACACATATATGGCAAACATTCAATGCCAATTTGACATACAACGTATACAGACATACACAGAGGCTATTTAACTTTTTCTGGCCGCCAGGGGAGCTGTCGCTTTCCTCGTCCATCTGCGACACTGATGAAGTACTTCCGCATTCCCCGCATGTTCTTTTTGCTGGAGTGCTTTGCTGTAATCTTTTTATGGCCTCATAAATTAGTTAATTTAGTCTCCCCACACTTCAAGGTGGTACCTTATTTTCCTACTTGACAGATGCAACTGTATTTTGGGTTGCAAAGGTCGACAACAGGCTACACAGCTGGTTGGAAACCCACTCCAACCCGGGCTCGCTTCGAACTCATGACCTTTTGTCAGAGTGAACTTAATGCAGCTGACACTCAGCCAGCTGTGCCACAATCCCGGTGCAAATAGGCCTTTCTCCTCCATTTCCTCCTCCACCACATTCTCTGATCCCTCTTGAAAGTGATGGCAACTCTCACCATGCTTTGTGGCAATGAGTTCCAGAGGCCACTTAGATGTTTAGTTTGGGTATGCTTCTTTAAATGAGGAAGCAGCCCCCACCCCCGGTGGTGAAGTGGGTTAAACCACTGAGCTGCTGAACTTACTGACCGAAGGTCCCTGGTTCAAATCTGGGGAGTGGGGTGAGCTCCCGCTGTTAGCCCCAGCTTCTGATAAACCTAGGAGTTCGAAAACATGCAAATGTGAGTACATCAAGATGTACCACTTCAGCGGGAAGGTAATAGCACTCCATGCATCTGGAGTTTCGGGGTCGGTGTCATCTGTACGTACGCAGATGATGTCCAACTCTGTCACTCCTTCCCACCTGCTACTAAAGAGGCTGTTCAGGTCCGGAACCGGTGACGGTCTGGATGAGGGCGAACAAATTGAAATTGAATCCAGACAAGACAGAGGTCTTCTTCAGACTAAACATGCCCAGCTCTTCAAGCCGCTCCTCATAGGGCTTGTTCTCTAGACCCATGATCATTTCAGTCGCCCTCCTCGGGACATAGTCCAGCTTGTCAATATCTCTCTTCAGTTGTGGTGCCAGAACTGACACAGTATTCCAGAAGGCACCACTTGAACTGCCATGACTGAGAGGAGATATGATAGCCATGTATAAATATGTGAGAGGAAGCCACAGGGAGGAGGAGGGAGCAAGCTTGTTTTCTGCTTCCCTGGAGACTAGGATGCGGCACAATGGCTTCAAACTACAAGAAAGAAGATTCCATCTGAACATTAGGAAGAACTTCCTGACTGTGAGAGCCGTTCAGCAGTGGAACTCTCTGCCCCGGAGTGTGGTGTAGGCTCCTTTTTGGAAGCTTTTAAACAGAGGCTGGATGGCCATCTGTCAGGGGTGCTTTGAATGCAATATTCCTGCTTCTTGGCAGAATGGGGTGGGACTGGATGGCCCAGGATGTCTCTTCCAACTCTATGATTCTATGATTCTATGTGGTCTGACTAAGGCAGAATAGAGCATGGGTAGCATGACTTCCTTGGATCTAGGCACTATACTCCTCTTGGTGCAGGCCAAAATCCCATTGGCTTTTTTAGCTGCAGCATCACATTGTTGGCTCATGTTTAACTTGTTGTCCACAAGGACTTCTAGATCTTTTTCTCATTTACTGCTGTCAAGCCAGTTGTCCCCCGTTCTGTATCTTTGCTTTTCATTTTTTTTTCTACCTAAGTGGAGTATCTTGCATTTGCCACTGTTGAACTTCATTTTGTTACTTGGTTGTTGTAAGTTTTTCGGGCCATATGGCCATGTTCTAGAACAGTGTTTCTCAACCTTCCTAATGCTGTGACCCCTTAATACAGTTTCTCATGTTGTGGTGACCCCCAACCATACAATTATTTTTGTTGCTACTTCATAACTGTAATTTTGCTGCTGTTGTGGATCATAATGTAAATATTTGATATGCAGGATGCATTTTCATTCACTGGACCAAATTGGCACAAATACCCAATGCGCCCAAATTTGCATACTGGTGTGGTTGTGGGGGAGAGGTTGATTTTGTCATTTGGGAATTGTAGTTGCAGGGATTTATAGTTCACCTACAATCAAAGAGCATTCTGAACTCCACCAATGATGGAATTGAACCAAACTTCCCACACAGGACCCCCATGACCAACAGAAAATACAGGATGGGTTTGGTAGGCATTGACCTTGAGTTTTGGAGTTGTAGTTCACCTACATCCAGAGAGCACTGTGGACTCAAACAATGATTGATTAAGATCAAACGTGGCACGAATACTCAATATGCCCAAATGTGACCACTGGTGGAGTTTGGGGAAAATAGACCTTGACATTGGATGTTGCAGTTGCTCGGATTTATAGTTCACCTACAATCAAAGAGCATTCTGAACCCCACCAATGATAGAATTGGGACAAACTACCCCTATGACCAACAGAAAATCCTGTGTTTTCTGATGGTCTTTGGCACCCCTCTGACACCTCTCTCATGACCCTCTTAGGGGTCCCGATCCCCCAGGTTGAGAAACACTGTTCTAGAAGCTACATTCATTCTACAATGTAGATCAGGCCTGGGCAAACTTTGGCCCTTGGGTATTCATAGAATCATAGAATCAAAGAGTTGGAAGAGACCTCATGGGCCATCCAGTCCAACCCCCTGCCAAGAAGCAAGAATATTGCATTCAAATCACCCCTGACAGATGGCCATCCAGCCCCTGTTTAAAAGCTTCCAAAGAAGGAGCCTCCACCACCCTCTGGGGCAGAGAGTTCCACTGCTGAACGGCTCTCACAGTCAGGAAGTTCTTCCTCGTGTTCAGATGGAATCTTCTCTTGTAGTTTGAAGCCATTGTTCCATTGCGTCCTAGTCTCCAAGGAAGCAGAAAACAAGCTTGTGCCCTCCTCCCTGTGGCTTCCTCTCACATATTTATACATGGCTATCATATCTCCTCTCAGCCTCTCTTCTTCAGGCTAAACATGCCCAGCTCCTTAAGCCGCTCCTCATAGGGCTTGTTCTCCAGACCCTTGATCATTTTAGTCGCCCTCCTCTGGACACATTCCAGCTTGTCAATATCTCTCTTCAATTGTGGTGCCCAGAATTGGACACAATTCCAGGTGTGGTCTAACCAAAGCAGAATAGAGGGGTAGCATGACTTCCCTAGATCTAGACACTATACTCCTATTGATGAAGGCCAAAATCCCATTGGCTTTTTTTGCCGCCACATCACATTCCTGGCTCATGTTTAACTTGTTGTCCACGAGGACTCCCAGATCTTTTTCACACGTACTGCTCTCGAGCCAGGAATTGTCCCCCATTCTGTATCTTTGCATTTCGTTCTTCCTGCCAAAGTGGAGTATCTTGCATTTGTCCCTGTTGAACTCCATTTTGTTAGTTTTGGCCCATCTCTCTAATCTGTCAAGATCGTTTTGAATCCTGCTCCTGTCCTCTGGAGTATTGGCTATCCCTCCCAATTTGGTGTCGTCTGCAAACTTGATGATCCTGCCTTCTAGCCCTTCATCTAAGTCATTAATAAAGATGTTGAACAGGACCGGGCCCAGGACGGAACCCTGCAGCACTCCGCTCGTCACTTCTTTCCAGGATGAAGAGGAAGCATTGGTGAGCACCCTCTGGGTTCGTCCATTTAACCAATTACAGATCCACCTCACCGTAGTTTTGCCTAGCCCACATTGGACTAGTTTCCTTGCCAGAAGGTCATGGGGGACCTTGTCGAAGGCCTTACTGAAATCCAGGTACGCTACATCCACGGCATTCCCCGCATCTCCCCAGCTTGTAGCTCTATCGAAGAAAGAGATCAGATTAGTCTGGCATGACTTGTTTTTGATAAATCCATGTTGACTATTAGCGATGACTGCATTTGTTTCTAAGTGTTTGCAGACCGCTTCCTTAACAATCTTTTCCAGAATCTTGCCTGGTATCGACGTGAGGCTGACCGGACGGTAGTTGTTTGGGTCATCCTTTTTTCCCTTCTTGAAGATTGGGACCACATTTTGTTAGTTTTGGCCCATTGGCCCATCGCTCTAATGTGTTAAGATCGTTTTGAATTCAGCTCCTGTCTTCTGGAGCATAGAAGGCTAAAGACCTTGGAAAACTACAACTCCCAGGATTCCGTTGCATTTTGCCACAGCAGTTAAAGTGGCATCAAACTGCATTAATTCTGCAGCATTCAGCTATCGGTCCCCGGGTCAGCAGAGCTGATGAAAACCAACACCCGAAGGCATTCCTTAGCCCACTGAGCCGAAAGCCTTCATTTACAAGTATTGATTTTAATCCTTTCTGTTTCCTCGAGTGCATCACTTATTCCCCAAAGAATGGCAAATAGTGATTTGTTGATATAACCATTAAAAACATGTTGATTTACAACCATGCCGAGTTTCCCTGTGGTTTTTAGTGTGTCTTCGCTTCTGTCTATGGCAGCGCACTGTCGCTATATGCATTTATTTGAGCAATTATGGATTTTTCCCCCTCTCCCTTTCTTTCCTGGTTGTGTGTGTGTGTGAATGTATAAACGAGGCATTTTTTTTACTGCTTTAGAAAAACTCAGGATGGTAAATTGCTTATTGTTCAAAATAGCTCTGCCCCTGGTTTTTGTGCAGGAGAAGAGATAAAATAGAAGTCGGGAAAAGCGCTCTCGCCAGAAAAGAAAAGAGGAAAAAAGCGATAGAAAGCTGAGAAATCAATCTTGCAATAAGCTTTTTTTTTTTTTGTAAGGCACTCAAGTTCCGCTTCCAAAATTCATCCATACTTCATCCTGTTCACATGGATTTCCCAACTGTAATTGAGCCCTGGTAGACTTTGGTTGCGTCTGCACTGTAGAATTAGCGCAGTTTGGCACCACTATAACTGCTAAGGCTCAGTGTTATGGAATATTGGAAGTTGCAGTTTTGCAAGGTCTTGAGCCTTCTCTACCAAAGAAGGCTGGTGCCTCGTGAAACTGCAACTCCCAGGATCCCATAGCATTGCGCCATGGCAGTTCAGTTGGTGCCAAACTGCATTCATTCTACAATGTAGATCAGGCATGGGCAAAATGGAAAAATTACACTGCTTAGCCGGTATTGCACCACCTGACATCTGCCAGGAAGTAGCAGCCAATAGTGAAAGGACCAAGGCAGAGACATCTCCAGCTCATCCCCTGTTTGGGTATCAGCCAGCACGTCAATTACTTAAATCTAGAAATAGTTTTCTAAGATCTACAGAGACACTCGCTGGAACACCTCAGCAAGCAAGAGTCCAAAAGTGGCAGGCTCAAACCCATCACCTCAACCAATGGCTGATACCAAATGAGAGGCTCCCTCCTGGGCACACAGAGGACTGGGCGACTTGGAAGGCACTGAACAGACTGCGTTCTGGCACCCCGAGATGCAGAGCCAACCTCAAGAAATGGGGCCACAAAGTGGAATCCATGACATGCGAGTGTGGAGAGGAGCAAACCACTGACCACCTGCTGCAATGCAACCTGAGCCCTGCACAATGGAGGACCTTCTTGCGGCAACACCAGAAGCACTCCAAGTGGCCAGATACTGGTCAAAGGACATTTAACCAACTACCAAACTCATACATTCTGTATTCTGTATTTTGTATTTTTGTATTTTGTCTGTTTGTTTGCTTTGTTCTGTTAGAAATGTAATATAATTGACTGGTTGCTGATGACTCGATAAATAAATAAATATGGGCAAACTTCAGTCCTCTAGGTGTTTTGGACTTCAACTCCCACAATTCCTAACCACAAATACACATATTAAAACGTTTTTCTATAAAAGATACATATTAGCATATGATTTTATGAAGCCGCATTCACAACATGCTGCAGCTGTCCAGTCCGGAGGTTATGGGAACATGTTCAATGTTGGCCATGTTAAGTATGGGTGCATCTGCATCAGGCATGTGCAAACTTCAGCCCTCCAGGTGTTTTGGACTCCAACTCCCACAATTCCTAACAGCCAGTAGGTGTTTTGGACGTCAACTTTAGGTTTTTCAACATAGGCTGAATGGCCATCTGTCAGGAGGGTTTCGATTGTGTGTTCCTGCCTGAATAAGGTTGCATTGCATAACCCCTTTGGAGGATGTAGAAGAGAGATTTCCATTGTTGGAGTGACACCTGTTTCTTTTTTCCCCCATTAGGCATGAATGTCATGGAGAGCTCTCCGTACGAACCCTTTGTGCGGGGCTTCGACTACGTCCGGTTAGCTTCCATCACTGCAGGTAAGCCTGGATGACATTCTAAAACGAAATACTGTATGTTGTGTGCTTTCACATAATTTTAGACTTTTCTGAGGCTGAAAGAGTGTGACGTGCCTAAGGTCATCTCTGCGCAGGGATTTGAACTCTGGTCTCCCAAGTCATAATCAAGTGCTTAAAACATTGCCCCAATGTTGATGTATAAGCCAGAGTTAGACATCCTTGACTAATGCTGTACAATGTGTTCCCTGTGTAGAGAAAAATAATGTATTTTGTATGGAAAAATAGGTCTCCTTGCAGAAAATGTGTTTTTTGTGCATAATACTCAGAGTGCATTAACACTGAATGGGGTTTGATGCCACTTTAACTACTGTGATAGGAGCCCCCGGTGGCGCAGTGGGTTAAACCCCTGTGCCGGCAGGACTGAAGACCGACAGGTCACAGGTTCGAATCCGGGGAGAGGCGGATGAGCCCCCTCTATCAGCTCCAGCTCCTCATGTGGGGACATGAGAGAAGCCTCCCACAAGGATGATAAAACATCAAAAATCATCCGGGCGTCCCCTGGGCAACGTCCTTGCAGACGGCCAATTCTCTCACAACAGGATGCTCCTGACACGACAAAAAAAAAACTACTGTGATGCAATGGTTCTGGCCCAACTTACCTGTCGGAACACATCTCGCCTTACAAACCTTCCAGGACTTTAAGATCGTCTGGGGAGGCCCTGCTCTCGATCCCGCCCTCATCACAAGCACGGCTGGTGGGGACGAGAGACAGGGCCTTCTCAGTGGTGGCCCCTTGGCTATGGAACACCCTCTCTATCGATATTAGATCAGCCCCCTCCCTTTTAACATTTCAGAGAAAAATCAAGACTTGGCTTTTTGAGCAAGCGTTTGCAAGTACAGTGTAACTGACATAGGGAAATGGAACGATTAGGTGATGTGATTGTTATTATTAATTTATTAACTTTATTTATACCCCACAAAATCTCCCGAAGGACTTGATGCAGCTTTCAAAGGCCAAGGCCGCCAACAGATAATAGTATACAAACACACAATAAAACTCATAAGCAAATAAAAACATCAAGCAAAACAATAGAACATTAAAAACAATGTTTTCAAATTTTTTTAATTTATCGTGTCATCAGCAACCATTGTATTACAATTCTAACAGAGCAAAACAAACACACAGATTAAAAAGGAAAAGGGAAAAAAAACACAGAGATTTTGCAAACTTGGTAGTTGGTTAAATGTCCTTTGACCAGTATCTGGCCACTTGGAGTGCCTCTGGTGTTGCCGCAAGAAGGTCCTCCATTGTGCATGTGGCAGGGCTCAGGGTGCATTGCAGCAGGTGGTCAGTGGTTTGTTCTTCTCCGCACTCGCATGCCGTGGATTCCACCCTGTAGCCCCATTTCTGAAGGTTGGCTCTGCATCTCGTGGTGCCAGAGCGCAGTCTGTTCAGCGCCTTCCAAGTCGCCCAGTGTGCCCAGGGGGGAGTCTCTCATCTGGTATCACCCATGAATTGAGGTGCTGGGTTTGGGCCTGCCACTTTTGGACTCTCGCTTGCTGGGGTGTTCCAGCGAGTGTCTCTGTAGATCTAAGAAAACTATGTCTTGATTTAAGTCGTTGACGTGCTGGCTGATACCCAAACAGGGGATGAGCTGGAGATGTCTCTGCCTTGGTCCTTTCACTATTGGCTGCTACTTCCCGGCGGATGGCAGGTGGTGCAATACCGGCTAAGCAGTGTAATTTCTCCAGTGGTGTAAGGTGCAGAAACCCTGTGATAATGTGGCATGTCTCATTAAGAGCCACATCTACTGTTTTAGCGTGGTGAGATGTGTTCCACACAGAGTAGCATAGCGCAAGGGCAGATGTCTTCACTGTGTCTGGTTGTGATCCCCAGGTTGTGCCAGTCAGCTTTCGTATGATGTTGTTTCTAGCGCCCACTTTTTGCTTGATGTTCAGGCAGTGCTTCTTGTAGGTCAGAGCACGGTCCAAAGTGACTCCCAGGTATTTGGGTGTGTTGCAATGCTCCAGTGGGATTCCTTCCCAGGTAATCCTCAGAACCCGGGATGCTTGTCTGTTCTTAAGGTGAAAGGCACATGTCTGTGTTTTAGATGGATTAGGGATCAGTTGGTTTTCTCTGTAATAGGCAGTAAGAGCACCTAGAGCTTCGGAGAGCTTCTGTTCAACCATCTCAAAGCTCCCTGCTTGAGCAGTAATGGCACAATCATCAGCATAGATGAAACTCTCTGTCCCTTCTGGCAGTGGCTGGTCATTTGTGTAGATGTTGTGTAAATGTTTTCAATAAAGAGACACTAATGATATGTGTTTGTTATTGACTTTGCTATGGTTTTATAATATTTTAATTTTTTTAATTGTATTTTATGGTCTTTTTACCAACTGTGAACAGCCTCGAGTTGCCTGCGGGCTGAGAGGGATGGTATATATAGTAAGTAAGTAAGTAAGTAAGTAAATGCTATGGAACCCTGAGAGTTGTAGCTTTGCAATCCTAGGATCCCTTAGCATTGATTCATAGCCTTTATAATGGGTTTCAACTATGTTAATTCCAGTGTAGAGATGCGGCCAAAGTGTCTCCGTATAGATGAAACAGAAGTCACAATTGGGAACGGAACAGAAATCTGTGCATTCTCTTGGAAGCAAAAGCAGTGGGAATTCTTCCTTATTGCCTGCTAGGATAACAAACGCAAATATTTACATTCCCAGTGAGAGCCCAGCAAAGGTTCCTCAAGACTCCAAGCAAAGCACTTTTCAGTTTCCCGAGCTGTTCTATTTCTGGGCAGGCTGACAAAGGAGAATTAAGAAATATATTTCTCTTAACCTTTTTAAATCCCTAGCTAATTTTCCCAATGGTGGGAATGTATCGTTTTTAATGCGCCAATTTGTCTTTGGCCAAAGGCATGGGGGCCATTTCCTTTGACATGAAACAATCAGTAGTGGGTGGTAACTTCCTTGAGGTGCATCTACACTGTATTTATTTTATTTATCATATCAGAAGTGAACCAAGGGTACAGTTGGAATATATTTAAAAAACACAAAGTTTAAAAACTTTGCATTGTATTGAGTATGGAGAAACCACAGACCATGTATTTATTTATTTATTTATTTATTTATTTATTATTTATTATTTATCTCCGGCATTTCTATCATAGAATCATAGAATCATAGAAGAGACCTCATGGGCCATCCAGTCCAACCCAATTCTGCCAAGAAGCAGGAATATTGCATTCAAATCACCCCTGACAGATGGCCATCCAGCCTCTGTTTAAAAGCTTCCAAAGAAGGAGCCTCCACCACACTCCGGGGCAGAGAGTTCCACTGCTGAACAGCTCTCACATCCTTCTCAGCCCCCAAAGAGGGACTCAGCAACAATTCTATGCCATAAATACAAACAAACAACAATATAGCAATAGTTTAAAACAATTAGGTTTAAAGCAGTTAAAACATTTGTCAACACCATGAAGACAATCCATAATTTAGTCAAAACCATAAGCCATTCCAGTTCACTTCCATAATCAAGTGCTGCTATGTCTGCTGTCCAAAGACCTGGTCCCAGTACCATGATTTCAGGTTTTTTCCTGAAAGATAGGAGGGAAGAAGCCAACCTGATCTCGCTGGGGAGCGAGTTGCACAGGCGGGGGGCCACAGCTGAGAAGGTCCTGTCTCTTGTCCCCGCCAAACAAATTTGCAAAGCAGGCAGAGTTGAGAGCAGGGCCTTCCCGGATGATCTTAAACTGCAGGATGGGACGTAGAGGGAGATACGTTCTGACATGTAACTATTACAATGCAGTGTGAGCCCTACTGCATGCACAGTGGAGGATCTTCTTATAGCAACACCAGAGACACCCAAAGTGGCTACCTATTAGTCAAAGGATATCTACACTGTAGAATTAATACACTTTGATGCCACTTTAACTGTCATGGCTTAATGTGATGGAATCATCAGTTCCACAAGGTCTTTTGCCTTCTCTGCCAAAGAGTGCTGCTCACCAAACTACAAGTCCCATGATTCCATAGCATTAAGCCATGGCAATTAAAGAGATGTCAAACTATATTAATTCTATGTATTGTTGAAGGCTTTCATGGCTGGAATCACTGGGTTGTTGTAGGTTTTTTCGGGCTATATGGCCATGTTCTAGAGGCATTCTCTCCTGACGTTTCGCCTGCATCTATAGCAAGCATCCTCTGAGGATGCTTGCCATAGATGCAGGCAAAATGTCAGGAGAGGATGCCTCTAGAACATGGCCATATAGCCCAAAAAAACCTACAACAACCTATATTAATTCTGTAGTGTAGATGCTAGATAATCAAGGCAGTGTGGACACACCTCTTGTCAGTGGGTAAATCAATTCCAGCTTTGAGTCTCAACTTTAAAGGAGCTTTCCAAAGTGCTGAATCTGTTTGAACATAAGGCTACATTACTTCCATATTTTGAAATATTTGTAGCTACAGAATGAGCTGTTTTGGAGATGGGACCCAAATCTAACCATGAAATGTGCATATAGCCTAAAGATCATTTGTGAATACAGCATTTTAAATACTTTTGTGCATGGAACCAAGGGAGAGTACATTGTGTTATGGAAAGTCCCCAAAATAACAAGTATTTAAAAGACAAAGCTTGGCACAGCGGAGTGGTTTATTCACACAGCAGGAAACAACGGTGTGGCTGAAGGATTCTTGAGCTTAAAAACATTGAGCGGCAGAGCCTATCTTAAAGTTTCAAAAGGTTTATTAAAAACCATAAAGAACTGCATTTTCTAGATAGGAAGTTAGAGTCTGAGATATCTTACTAAATCGAAAACATGCAAATGTGAGTAGATCAATAGGTACCGCTCCGGTGGGAAGGTAACAGCACTCCATGCAATCATGCCGGCCACATGACCTTGGAGGTGTCTATGGACAATGCCAGCTCTTCGGCTTAGAAATTGAGATGAGCACCACACCCCAGAATCGGACACGGCTGGCCTTTACCTTAATCTTACATTCATGTTTAGGTAGAATTTCTTTTGCTGCAACTTGATATACAGTAGACTCTCAGTTAACCAGAACTCAAACAACCAGAACTCTCAAGCAACCGGCACAAAATCAAAGAAATCATGTTTTAAATAAAAAGCTGCTTTTATAACACATTAGATATTACAGCAAATTATTATTTTTAGTTGTATTTACATCCTGCTTCCCATCTCCCAAAGGAGATTCAAAGCAGCTAACACTGGAGTTAATACAAAGTTGATGATATTCCATAGTATGGGTTGTAGCAGGCATGGGCAAACTTGGGCCCTCCAGGTGTTTTGGACTTCGACTCCCACAATTCCTAACAGCCATGGGAGTTGAAGTCCAAAACACCTGGAGGGCCCAAGTTTGCCCATGTCTGCTTTAAGAGTTTTTCCAAGCTCTGAATTAGAATGGCTCCTTATCCTCCTTCTGCTTCTCCTTTTCCTTCTCGTTCCTTCTTTTACAGGCTCTGAAAATGAGGTGACACAAGTCAATCGCTGCTTGGATGCGGCCAAGGCCTGCAACGTGGACGAGATGTGCCAGCGCCTCCGGACAGAGTACGTCTCCTCCTGCATCCGGCGGGCAGCCAGAGTGGATACCTGCAACCGCTCCAAGTGCCATAAGGCCTTGCGGAAGTTCTTTGACCGCGTGCCCCCCGAATACACCCACGAGCTGCTCTTCTGTCCCTGCGAGGACACGGCCTGTGCGGAGCGGCGCCGGCAGACCATCGTCCCCACCTGCTCCTACGAGGCAAAGGAGAAGCCCAACTGCCTGGCCCCGCTGGACGCCTGCAAAGGGAACTACGTCTGCAGGTAACATGCATTCTCCATCTTTTGGAACAGATAAATACAGATAAATACAGGCAGTCCCCAATGTACAAACAAGTTGAATTGTTCTTAAGATGCATTTGTATGTAAGTCAGTACAGGGACATTTTTCAAGTGTAACTCCAGCCAAAACTACATGTTGTTGAAGGTTTTCATGGCTGCAATCATTGGCTTGCTGTGATATTTGTCGGGCTGTATGGCCATGTTTCAAAAGCATTCTCTCCAGATGTTTCATCTGCATCTATAGCTAGCATCTTCAGAGCTTTGTTCAGAGGTCTGTTGGAAATGAGGCAAGTGGAGTGTCTGTGGAGAACCCTTGTCTTTTAAAAGCAAGTGTGAATGTTGCACCAGGACTGTGGCAGAGCTGGCTGAGTGTCAGCTGCATTAAGATCACTTCTGTCCAAAAGGCCATGAGTTAAAAGCCAGCCCGGGTCAGAGTGAGCTTCCGACCAATTGCTTGTTGTCGACCTTTGCAACCCGAAAGACAGTTGGATCTGTCAAGTAGGAAAATTAGGTACCACCTATGTGTGGGGAGGCTAATTTAACTAATTTATGAGGCCATAAAAAGACTCCAGCAAGCACTCCAGCAAAAAGCATGTGGGGAATGCCGAAGTACTTCATCAGTGTCACAGATGGACGATGAAAGCGACAGCTCCCCTGGCGGCCAGAAAAAGTTAAATAGCCTCTGACTGTCTGTCTATATCTGTTGTGTGTCTTTGGCATTGAATGTTTGCCATATATGTGTACATTGTAATCCGCCCTGAGTCCCCTGCGGGGTGAGAAGGGCGGAATATAAATACTGTAAATAAATAAATTAGCAAGCTTGATTAGCATTGAGTAGCTTTGAAGCTGCAAAGTAAATTAGTGAGGGTATTTGCATAAGGGTAGCCTGGTTGTTGTTGCCTGGAGGCATCCTCTCTTTGCGAGACAACTTTGCAGATGCAAGGCTACTCAATGTTAATCAAGCTGGCTAATTGCAACATTCACACTTGCTTCAATCAGACAAGGGTTCTTTCTCCCACCCCAAATATTCCACAGATATATATTTATACACACTCCACTTGCCTCCAACAGACCTCTGAAGATACCAGCTACAGATGCAGGTCAAACATCAGGAGAGAATGCTACAGGAACATGGTCATACAGCCTGAAAAACTCACAGCAACCCAAAATTTATTTATTTACTTACTTTACTTATATACCGCTCTTCTCAGCCCGAAGGTGACTCACAGCGGTTCACAACAAATAAGAACAACAAAAATTCAATGCTACATGTAAAAACAGTTAACAACCTAATATATTACATAATTAATAAACAATTACTACAATAACCATTCACTATTCATATCTTGTAGATTTGGATATCATAGGGAAGGGTTAACACCCTTGTGGTGTTTGTTTTGCTGTCTGTGCCCCTGTTCAAAAGATTTTGCCCCATTTTCTGTCCCTGTGAGAATTGGAGTCTGAAACATTGGACTTGTTGTGGAAACAAGGATTGGTGATAAAGCTTCAGTGGAGACACCTTTCCCCCACAACAATAACTCTCTCAGGAGTGAATTTCCCTTCCTAAAGGTAGATTTCTCTCACTCCCTGTAGTCTCACCCCAGTTCTTAACTAGGAGTCTGTCACAGGATTTGTTAGTTGTGAAGTGATTCATAATTTCCAAATCACAACCTCCCTGAACCACTGCAAGCTGGATAGCAAGGGTCTCAAAAGCAAACACAAATATACAGCAGAGTCCCTTCACAGCATAAACATGTGCTTCATCCTGTCTGTCAGCAGAGTCCATCTGCCAGTGTTTGACCTTATCTAGACACGCTGTTTAGTAAACTCACGGGTTCAGGTTTTCATCCAAAATATCCAGAGGCTTTAATCTTAACAGGTGCAATATATACAAATATACAATCAGGATACGCAGACTCACTTTCCTTGTCTTGTCCTTGCAAACAATTGGAGTCATCAAATAGTCACATACAGAGCACAGGCAGATACTCACGACTGAGTCACACAGGAGAGAGAAAGATGGATTCTTTCATCTTCCTTATATAGCTACTCGCTGATAGTTCCTCAGTAAGGGACACTGGCTGATGCAAGCCTTTTGCAATCTATCTTGCCTCACATGGCGACTCAGTCATTATCATGAAATTCACAATCATACCCAGAGGCACCACCATTCAAGACAGAGCTGGAAAGCATCCAGAGAAGGGAAACCCAAATGGCCAAAGGTCTAGAAGCCATGAAGAATGGTTAAAGGAGTTGGGTGAGTTTATCTTGGAGGAGAGAAGGTTGAAAGGGACATGAAAGCCATGTTTTAATATTCGAAAAGATATCTCATTGTGTGCGTTTGCATCTGGGGGGCTATAACTCTTAGTGAAAGAGGCATGGACGTGACATCTTTCCCACAGGGGATTGCTTCTTGCCCTCCTTTAGGGAAACTGGAACTCTCAAAGACCCAAACATTATAGATAAATCAAAATAAGTTTTATTGTTCACAAAGAGTTATCTCTTTAAGGCAATAAGCTGGAAATTTCAAAGGGGTGAAGGAAAACATACATTACAGTCTCTGGTTGTCTTGGGTCCAAGGAGTTTTGCAGCTGAGAAGCTTTTCCAGGTCCCTCTTTCTCAATGGCTGTGAATGCTGGAGCAATCCACAACCCCAGTCCAAATGGCCTATGTATGAAGACACAAAGTCTTCCTCGGGTGCCAAAATAACTGGTTTGAAGGTGCTTGAGACTTCCCAACATTGTTCAGGTTGATCTGAACACGAAGCATAAGTCTCAAGGGTAAGAACCTCAGAATTGGTGCTGAGAGGTAACTTAATCAGGGGCTTTTAGAGCCAAGTCTCTTACTCACGTCCATCTGATAGAAACTCTGATGGTGGAATGAAAAAGGGAAGCACTCCCCTCCTCCAGGAAGAGGTGGAGCCAAACAATTGAGCTGAGGAAGCAATATAAGTGGTGCAAACAACATTGATTGACAGCTATAAATAACCAATCAATCCAACTATACATAGGCAGGGTAAAGAGGCAGGACTAAGCATGATATAACAGTTTAAATCTTGCAACTAACTGTCATACATATAGGTGGCGCCACTCGTGCCGTCACACATTGAGAAGGGGGCAAGTTTGCTTTCTGTTGCTCCAGAGACTAGGATACAATGGAGCCATGAATTCATATTACAGGAAAAGCAATTCCACCTAAACATTGGGAAGAAGTTCCTAACAATAAGAGCTGTTTGAGAGTGTGATACACTGCTGCCTGGGTGTCCGGTGGAGTTTTCCTTCTCTAGAGGTTTTTAAGCAGAGGCTGAGTGGCCATCTATTAGAAGGGCTTGTATTGTGTCTTCCTGACTGGCAGGAGTTTGGACTGGATGGACTTTGTTGTCTCTTCCAATTCTATGATTGTATAAAACTTGAGTTTCCAGAGTGGAGTTGGGCAAGTGATTCTATCTCTTTAAGGGCTGCGTAAAAGAAGGAATTTCAGCAGGTGTTGCCTCTTCTTACCTGGCTGAGTGACAAGTCTTATGAGAATGGCTGAGGGAGCTGGATGTGTTTATCTGAGAGAAGACTAATATATAATAGATTATAGAGTCATACAGTTAGAGGAGATCCCCAGGGCCGTTCAGTCCAAACCTCCAGCTATGCAGAAATACACAGCTCTGAAAGATGCCCAAAGAACTGTCATAAAATCATAACACTGGAAGGGACTCCCAGGGCCATCCAGTCCAATCCCATTCTGCCAGGCAGGAAGACACAATTCAAGCCCTCCCAACAGATTGTCATTCAGCCTTCTGTCAGGACCTCCAGGGAAAGAGATTCCACTAGACTCCCAGTTAGTATATTCCATTGTTGAACAACACTTGCTGTCAGAAAGATTTTCCTAAGGTTAAAGTGGAATTTCTTCTCTTGCAGTTTGAATCCATTGCTCTGTGTTGTTGTCTCTGGGGCAGCAGAAAACAAGCTGGCTCCATCTTCAGTATAAGCTCCATTCAAATATGTAAACAATGCTCTTCTGTCCCTTTCTCTCAGCCTTTTCTCCAAATGAAACATACCCAGCTCCTTAAGCCATTCCTGGTTACCAGACCTTTGATCATTTTGGTTTCCCTTCTCTGGACACCTTCCAGCATATCCTTGACAGATTAGAGAGATGATTGGCCAAAACTATCAAAATGAAGTTCAATGGAAACAAATGTAAGATACTCCACTTAGGCAGAAAAAACGAAATGCAAAGATACAGAATGGGGGACGCATGGCTCGAGAGCAGTATGTGTGAAAAAGATCTTGGAGTCCTCGTGGACAACAAGTTAAACATGAGCCAACAATGTGATGTAGTGGCAAAAAAATCCAATGGGATTTTAGCCTGCATTAATAGGAGTCTAGTGTCTAGATCTAGGGAAGTCATGCTACCCTCTATTCTGCCTTGGTTAGACCACATCTGGAATACTGTGTCCAATTCTGGGCACCACAATTGAAGAGAGATATTGAGAAGCTGGAATGTGTCCAGAGGAAAGTGACTAAAATGATAAAGGGTCTGGAGAACAAGCCCTATGAGGAATGGCTTAAGGAGCTGGGCATGTTTAGCCTGAAGAAGAGAAGGATGAGAGGAGATATGATAGCCATGTATAAATATGTGAGAGGAAGCCATAGGAAGGGGGGAGCAAGCTTGTTTTCTGCTGCCCTGGAGACTAGGACGCGGAACAATGGCTTCAAACTACAAGAAAGGCGATTCCATCTGAACATGAGGAAGAACTTCCTCACTGTGAGAGCTGTTCAGCAGTGGAACTCTCTGCCCCAGAGTATGGTGGAGGCTCCTTCTTTGGAAGCTTTTAAACAGGGGCTGGATGGCCATCTGTCAGGGGTGATTTGAATGCAATATTCCTGCTTCTTGGCAGAATGGGGTTGGTCTGGATGGCCCATGAGGTCTATCCTTCCTGAATTGTGATGCCCAGAACTGAACTTGAATATCTGAAAGGATGATTTATAGAAAATGGGGCAAACATGCCAGTAGCTAGAAAGTAAATTCAGGAGCGGTTTTGGTTGTGTCAGGAGCGACTTGAGAAACTGCAAGTCGCTTCTGGTGCGAGAGAATTGGCCGTCTGCAAGGACGTTGCCCAGGGGACACCTGGATGATTTGATGTTTTTATCATCCTTGTGGGAGGCTTCTCTCATGTCCCCACATGAGGAGCTGGAGCTGATAGGGGGAGCTCATCCGCCTTTCCCTGGAGCGAGAAGAGGAGCCTCTCCTCAGGAGTGGTTGAAATTTTTTCTTTCGAGATGGCTTTTTATGCCAGTGTCTCCTGACCTGGCATAAGATCTCAACAAGGCCCTGAAATTACCATCGTTACACAAAGGTTCTTCACAGGTAATAGGTCTTGAACCTTTGCTCCCTCTTTAAGTCAGTTCTTGTCAGCCACAAAGGACAATAGTTTCCACAATTGGCAGAAGTTTCTTTCTGTTTTCTTCTTATTTCCTTTATCATGGTGACGGGTTACATCAAGACGTTTTCCACTGTGCATTAGCAAGAAGTTTTCAGTCAAGTACAAGTTGTTCTGACGGTACTCTGTTTATCGGTGTCTATTGAAGACTTCTGTTGCGTTTTTCCATCACACAAATGGTTTAGCAACCAGTGCACTCAGCTTCTGATGACCTGATCACCTTTACTCCCAACTTCTCCTTTAAAAACCACACCGTACTTATAGAGTGTACCTTGTAGATGAAAAGAGTAGGCTAACCAGGAAAATCTGCTGAGCCATTTGGGTTGAAATCTGAGGTGCCTCTTCTTATCCACAGGAAATACATATCCTGGCAATGGTGTCTGTGGAATTTGGACTACTTGAGCTTTCACTTGGTCATCAGAAACAGTCTTGTTCTTATAAAGTCCAAGGTTTAATAGTGACACAGCTTCTTCTCTTTGCTCCTGCCCCATGGTTGCTTTGGCAGGGATTGGATTAGATCAATGTTTTATAGAATCATGGAATCAAAGAGTTGGAAGAGACCTCATCCAGTCCAGCCCTAAAGTGGGCACTAGAAATAATATCATACGAAAACTGACTGGAACAGCCTGGGGATCACAACCAGACACAGTGAAGACATCTGCCCTTGCGCTATGCTACTCTGCTGCTGAGTACGCATGCCCAGTGTGGAACACATCTCACCACACTAAAACAGTAGATGTGGCTATAAATGAGACATGCTGCATTATCACAGGGTGTCTGCATGCTACATCACTGGAGAAATTACACTGCTTAGCCGGTATCGCACCACCTGACATCCGCTGGGAAGTAGCAGCCAATAGTGAAAAGACTAAGGCAGTGACATCTCCAGCTCATCCCTTGTTTGGGTATCAGCCAGCACGTCAATGACTTAAATCAAGAAATAGTTTTCTAAGATCTACAGAGACACTCGCTGGAACACCTCAGCAAGCAAAAGTCCAAAAGTGGCAGACTCAAACCCAGAACCTCAATCAATGGCTGATACCAAATGAGAGACTCCCCCTGGGCACACAGAAGACTGGGCGACTTGGAAGGCCCTGAACAGACTGCGCTCTGGAACCACGAGATGCAGAGGCAGCCTCAAGAAATGGGGCCACAAAGTGGAATCCACGACATGCGAGTGTGGAGAAGAGCAAACCACTGACCACCTGCTGCAATGCACCCTGAGCCCTGCCACATGCATAATGGAGGACCTTCTTGCAGCAACACCAGAGGCACTCCAAGGGGCCAGATACTGGTCAAAGGACATTTAATCAACTACCAAGCTTGCAAACTTTGTGTTTTGTATGTTTGTTTGTTTGCAAAAGAACTGTTTGGTTTGCTCCTGACACGATAAATAAATAAATATAGGAAACTAGAAATTATATTTACCTGGCATCTACCAATCTCCATTGGAGCTGGATAACTGAGAGCCTGCTGTACTTGGATATGGCCATCCCTCCTTGAGGGTTTTCCAGAAGCATTTGGCTGGATGCCGCTGCTGAGGAAAGATAACAAGATGCTAAATGGGGAAGACGGACCTTTGGTGTGCTTCAAGAAGACGGTTCCTATGAGGCTGAAATCACCTTTGAGTGATATTTATTTAAGTGCACTCCCGTGGCTTCGGGAAGCTGGAGAGGGCCTTTTGCGCCGATGTTCACTTTAGAAAAGCAAATTACAAAATCAATTTAGGAACATACACAGCCTTGAAGCCTCCTGTATCAATGTGCCCAAATGGCTGCAGAAACAAAGCAAAACACACCGCAGTGTGCCTCCGGTAACTCTGGAAATTCTCGCGGCTCAAAATCCACAGCCATATTCAGATGAATATATATAATGTCAGAAGCAAATTGAGAATACAGTGATAATGTATAGAAAAACCACACACAAAGTTAAGAAGTTGGCATTATACTAGTGTCCTTTGACCAGAAGCTGGCCACTTGGAGTGCCTCTGGTGTTGCTGTGAGAAACTCCTCCATTGTGCATGTTACAGGGCTCAGGCTGCATTGTAGTAAGTGGTCTGTGGTTTGCTCTTCTCCACATTCACATGTCATGGACTCCACTTTGTGGCCCCATTTCTTAAGGTTGGCTGTGCATCTCGTGGTACCTGTTCAGCACATTCCAAGTTGTGTTCTGTGTGCCCAGGAGGGAGTCTCTCATCTGATCTCAGCCACTGATTGAGGTTCCGAGTTTTAACCTGCCACTTTTGGACTCTTGCTTGCTTATTTATTTATCGTGTCACGCAACTGAACAGTTGTATTACATTTTTGACAGAACAAACAAACAAAAGACACAGAGTTTGAAAGCTTGGTAGTTGATTAAATGTCCTTTGACTAGTATCTGGCCACTTGGAGTACCTCTGGTGTTGCCGCAAGAAGGTCCTCCATGGTGCATGTGGTAGGGCTCAGGGTGCATTTCAGCAGGTGGTCAGTGGTTTGCTCTTCTCCACACTCGCATGTTGTGGATTCAACTTTGTAGCCCCATTTCTGAAGGTTGGCTCTGCATCTCGTGGTGCCAGAGCGCAGTCTGTTCAGCGCCTTCCAAGTCGCCCAGTTTTCTGTGTGTCCAGGGGGGAGTCTCTCATTGGGTATCAGCCATTGATTGAGGCTCTGGGTTTGAGCCTGCCACTTTTGGACTCTCGCTTGCTGAGGTGTTCCAGTGAGTGTCTCTGTAGATCTTAGAAAACTATTTCTAGATTTAAGTCGTTGATGTGCTGGCTGATACCCAAACAAGGGATGAGCTGGATGTGTCTCTGCCTTGGTCCTTTCACTATTTGGTTGCTACTTCCCAGTGGATGTCAGGTGGTGCAATACCGGCTAAGCAGTGTAATTTCTCCAGTGGTGTAGGGCGCAGACACCCCGTGAAAATGTGGCATGTCTCATTAAGAGCCACATCCACTGTTTTAGTGTGGTGAGATGTGTTCCACACTAGGCATGCATACTCAGCAGCAGAGTAGCATAGCGCAAGGGCAGATGTCTTCACTGTGTCTGGTTGTGATCCCCAGGTTGTGCCAGTCAGCTTTTATGTGATATTGTTTCCATTTTTTGCTTGATAGTCAAGCAGTGCTTCTTGTAACTCAGAGCACAGTCCAGGGTAACTCCCAAGTATTTTGGTGTGCTCCAGTGGAATATCTTCCCAGGTCATCCTAAGAGCTCGAGATGCTTGTCTGTTCTTAAGATGAAAAGCATATGTCTGCATTTTTGATGGAATAGGAATCAGCTGGTTTTCCTTGTAGTAGGCAGTAGGAGCACCTAAAGCTTCGGAGAGCTTCTGTTCAACCATTTCAAAACTCCTGCTTGAGCGGTGATGGCATGATCATCAGCATAGATGAAACTCTCTGTCCCTTCTGGCAATGGTTAATCATTTGTGTAAACATGGATGGAGCAAGCAATGGCTTTGAATAATAGGATTGGAAGAGACCCCCAAAGGCCATATAGGCCAACCCCCTTCTGTAAGGCAGGAAGACAAAATCAAAGCACACCCAACAGGTGGCCATCCTGCCAAAAACCACCAAAGAAGGAGATCCAGCACACTAAAAGGTAGAAGTGTATTCCACTTTGAACAGCTCTTTCTCTTAGAAAGTTCTTCCCAATGTTTAGATGGAATCCCTTTTCCTGCAGTTGGAATCCATTGCTCCGTGGAATAGCAGAAAACAAGCCCACCCTTCCTGGATGGGAATCATAGAATCATAGAATCATAGAATCAAAGAGTTGGAAGAGACCTCATGGGCCATCCAGTCCAACCCCCTGCCAAGAAGCAGGAATATTGCATTCAAATCACCCCTGACAGATGGACATCGGAAGATCTACTGCAGTGTTTCTCAACCTTCCTAATGCTGCGACCCCTTAATGTAGTTCCTCATGTTGTGGTGACCCCCAACCACAACATTATTTTTGTTGCGACTTCACAACTGTAATTTTGCTAATGTTATGAATCGCCATGTAAATATCTGATATGTAGAATGTATTTTCATTCACTGGACCAAATTTGGCACAAATACTCAATATGCCTAAATTTGAATACTGGTAGGGTGGAGGGATTGATTTTGTCATTTGGGAGTTGTAGTTGCTGGGATTTATGGCACATTTAAATTTATTTATTTACTTTACTTTACTTATATACCGCTGTTCTCAGCCCGAAGGCGACTCACGGCGGTTCACAACAAATAAGAACAGCAAAAATTCAAATTAAAAGAGCATTCTGAACTCCACCAATGATGCAATTGAACCAGACTTGGCACACACAACTCTCATGACCAACAGAAAATACTGGAAGGGTTTGGTGGGCATTGACCTTGAGTTTGGGAGCTGTAGTTCACCTACATCCAAAGATCACTGTGAACTCAAACAATGATGTATCTGGACCAAACTTGGCACAAATAATCAATCTGCCCAAATGTGAACACTGGTGGAGTTTGGGGAAAATAGACCTTGACATTTGGGAGTTGTAGTTGCTGGAATTTATAGTTCACCTGCAATCAAAGAGCATTCTGAAGCCCACCAATGATACAATTAGGCCAAACTTCCCACACAGAACCCCCATGACCAACAGAAAATACTGTGTTTTCTGATGGTCTTTGGTGACCCCTCTGACACCCCTCTCGTGACCCCCCCCCAGGGTCCCGACTCCCAGGTTGGAAACACTGATTATTCCCCCCCCCCCCCCCCCCCACCAAGTTTGCTTGCTTTCACATTCATGGCCGCTCTAAGAATAAGAGAGAGGTCATTAGGGAGCATGCTTGAGCTTCGCCTCAATTGCATTCCTAAAAGTTGTTGGTTCTCTTTCGTAATGGATATTCTATTCATTTCTAAGAGAATTATAGACAGGCTGTGGGTAGAAATCAATATGCTTGAGATGCATTGCATTAAATTTGAAGTTACTGCCATGGCTCAATATTTATTTTTTATTTTATTTCGAACATTTTTACCCCGCCCTCCTCAACCCCTGGGGGGACTCAGGGCGGCTTACAATTGGCAATGATTCAATGCCGCATCTTAAAATACAGAATAACAAATATAACAATTAAACATGAATATTAATAAATAAAGATTAAAACAGTATAGTTACACTCTGATTAGCTATTGCCCGTCTGGTGGCTGTTTAGCTAGCCATCTACTAATGATTACTCTGCTTAACTTATCCAAATCCTCTTCCATGCCATAGTCAAACATTATCCATTGTCCTTTAACCTGATTGCCCGAAGACCTGGTCCCACAGCCATGTTTTAACCTTTTTTCTAAAGGTGAGGAGGGATGACAATGACCTAATTTCCCCGGGGAGCATATTCCACAGGCAGGGGGCCACCACCGAGAAGGCCCTGTCCCTCGTCCCCGCCAAGCGTGTTTGAGACAAAGGCGGGGCCGAGAGCAGGGCCTCCCCAGATGATCTTAAGCTCCGAGGTGGGACGTAGAAGTAGATACCTTCGACAGGTACGCTGGACTGGAGCCATATAGGGTTTTATAGGTCAAGACCAGCACTTTGAATTGTGCTCAGATTTGGATCGGCAGCCAGTGGAACTGGCACAGCAGGGGGGTGGTTTGCTCCCTGTATGACGCTCCAGTGAGTAGTCTAGATGCTGCCCGTTGGACTAATTGCAATTTCCGAACAGTCTTCAAAGGCAGCCCCACGTATAGCTATTCGGGAGTTTGCCTTCCCCAATTCTTCTAATATTTGATAGTTTTAATATGCTCAGGAATTGAAGTTTCATCTCTTTTGTAGCAATTCTATACTTTTTTGTTGTAGTTGTAGTTGGGAGTTGTAGTTTAGCGATGCCCCAGGCATCTTTGGCAGCGAAGGCTAAAGACCTTATAGAACTACAACTAGCACTGAGCCATAGCAATCAAAGTGCTGTCCAACTTCATTTCTTCTGCAGTGTAGATCTAACCTCACCCCATTCCTTGCAAAAGATCCTTCTTCCAAAGCTAGTTTTGCATCTTCTGTTCTTCTTCTTTTCCTTCACAAAGGAGGAGTGAATCCTCTGTTGCCCCTTAATTGGGTCCAGCAAGGGCATAGGGATCATCGTCGAATGTCAAGGTGGTACGGCAGAGTAATATTGTATTAAGCTTCCGTTCAGGCCGAGATAGGAGAAGAGCCGCATTCAATATGCATAGTTTTTTCCCCATTGCAAGGATTAGAATGCAGAAGAGCAGACATTGCGATGCAGGAAGGCTGCAAAGGTGGCTAAAATCGCCACTTGAGGAGTCCTTTGTTTTTGGAAATTCCTTGGACCTGTTGCTTCAAGGGGCAGGAAACGGCACAAAACCACCTGCACGGACCATTTCCTGGATCTCAGGGTGGTATATTATCACTACACCATTTCCCCACCACTGTACTTCAATTTTCTTTTTTAAAATATACTTGAAAATGCACCCTCTGTCCTACAAGAGGCAGATTTGCCTTGTCCTCCCCACCCCAGGGCTATTAGCCTGTAGAGACCTTTCGTCAGAGCAAGAAGCAACCTAGATTTTATAAGATCAGTGCATTGGGTGATATTTGCCATACTCGGGTGTTGTTTGGTGTCTTGGTTTTCATCTTCAACATGTTGGTGGGTATTGGCTGTGTAGGAAATGACAGAAGGAAAACAGGAAGGAAGACAGGAAAGGAGACAGGAAGGAAGACAGAAGGAGAAAGGAAGGAGGAGGAGGAAAGAAAGAAGGAAAGGGGGAAGGAAGGAAGACAGGAAGGAAGATAGAAGGAGAAAGGGAGGAGGAGGAAGGAAAGAAGGAAGACAGAAAGGAAGACAGGAAAGGAGACAGGAAGGAAGATAGAAGGAGGAAGGAAGGAAGACAGGAAGGAAGATAGAAGGAGAAAGGAAGAAAGGAGAAGGAGGGAGGGAGGAAGACAGGAAAGGAGGCAGGAAGGAAGACTGAAGGAGAAAGGAAAGAAGGGGAAGGAAGACAGCAAAGGAGACAGGAAAGAAGACAGGAAGAAAGAAAGGAGGACAGGAAGAAAAGGAAGACAGGAAAGGAGACAGGAAGATAGAAGAAGGAAGGAAGGAAGGAAGGAAGGAAGGAAGGAAGGAAGGAAGGAAGATAGAAGGAGAAAGGAAGGAAGGAAGGAGAAGGAAGGAAGGAAGACAGGAAGGAAGACAGGAAGGAAGACAGGAAGGAAGTCAGGAAAGGAGCAGGAAGGAAGATAGAAGGAGGAAGGAAGGAAGACAGGAAGGAAGATAGAAGGAGAAAGGAAGAAAGGAGAAGGAGGAAGGAAGGAAGACAGGAAAGGAGGCAGGAAAGGAGGCGGGAAGGAAGACTGAAGGAGAAAGGAAGGAAGGGGAAGGAAGGAAGACAGCAAAGGAGACAGGAAGGAAGACAAGAAGTAAGGAAGGAGGACAGGAAAAAAAGAAGGAAGACAAGAAAGGAGACAGGAAGGAAGATAGAAGAAGGAAGTAAGGAAGTAAGGAAGGAAGATAGAAGGAGAAAGGAAGGAAGGAGAAGGAAGGAAGGAAGACAGGAAGGAAGACAGGAAGGAAGACAGGAAGGAAGTCAGGAAAGGAGGCAGGAAAGGAGGCAGGAAGGAAGACTGAAGTAGAAAGGAAGGAAGGGGAAGGAAGGAATGAAGGAAGACAGCAAAGGAGACAGGAAGGAAGGAAGAAAGGGAGGAGAACAGGAAGAAAAGAAGTTTTTTTTTTTGGATCAAACAAGCCTAGTTTCCATTGTCAAGCAGGGATCTGAGTCCTGTAGTCCAACATGGAAGCCAAACTGTTCAGCTATTCAGGCTGCCTCTAAAACCTGAGATGCTCCAGAGTTTCAAGCAAACCCAAGTATCTCCAACTTTGACATAATTGGAGAAAAGTAAATGTAAAGCAGGAAAAACAAACTGCAAAACAGAGACACAACTCTCCATCATCATATTAGCTATGAGAAGAAGGAAGCCCACCAGGTCCCAGGCAGGCCATATGGCTTCATTCCCAAGCTGTGGGTTGGGAATCCATTCCCTCTGGATCTTGGATGATAAGGGAGCCTTTGGCCGGTCCCAAGGCTGTGCCGCACTCTTTGATTTGCAGCTGATCAATCGGCCGGAGAGGAGGCAGCCCAAGGTCAGCATTAATCCCAGGCCTCGGCAGAGAGAGAAAAACATATGGTTCTTTTGTCCTTCCTTTTGCAAGAAATAAAAGAGTCGAGGAAAAGGCTTTGACTTAAACTCCTCCTTGGTCTTGAGACAACTTGATTTATCAGCAAATTGCAATTACTTGTTGGGGATGACTGTCCTTGGTGATGCTGCATCAGGGCATAAGAAACATACATCATGGCCACAATCCTGCTGTTGTCTTGCACCTGAGTAAGTTCCCATACAGACGTTGGTGGCTAATTGCCTTCAAGATGACTTTGACCTATGGAAACGAATCAACGAGAGGCCTCCAAGCCATGCGGTTATTCACAGCCCTGCTCAGGTTTTGCAGATTTAGGGGTTGTGGCTTCCTTGATGGGACTTTGTTGCTGTGTCTGATTTATGGTGATGCTAAGGTGACTCTCAGAGGGTTTTCTTGGCAAGATTTGCTCAGAGAAGCTTTGCCTTTGCCTTCCTGTGTAGCTGAGAGAGTGTGACCTCTCTCAGCCTCTTCCCTGGAAGAGGCTGTTCCCTGCGAAACAATGGCTTCAAACTACAAGAAAGGAGATTCCATCTGAACATGAGGAAGAACTTCCTGACTGTGACAGCTGTTCAGCAGTGGAACTCTCTGTCCCGGAGTGTGGTGGAGTCTCCTTCTTTGGAAGCTTTTAAATAGAGGCTGGATGGCCATCTGTCAGGGGTGATTTGAATGCAATATTCCTGCTTCTTGGCAGTTGGACTGTGTAATGAATCTAACCTTTTGCCAGGAAGGCCGAAGCCTGGAAAGTCAGTAGCTGACATGTTGAGAGATAGGCAGGAGAGCTAAGAGGCAAGAGGGAGGAGTCAGCCGACTCCTGATTGGCTAGAGCAGTCAGGGGAGGAGTTAGCTTTTAGAGGGAAAAAAGGCTGTGTCTTTTTGACAAGCTGGGAGACGAGCTTTAAACATCGAAGAGTGTAGAAGGATAGTTTGGAAGAGGGAGCTGTGAAGAATTTAGGCAGGGAGGGAAAACTTTTGAAGTGAGCCTTGAGGGTTAGAGCATAGGGAAGGCAAAGGTTCCTGAATCACTGTACATAGTAGGGTCAGTGTAGGAAAGCCTGTTTGCTCTGTGAGGCAGTCAGTGGGCTGTTCTCAGGGACACACTGTGTCAGCGTAGTGGCCAGTGTGAAGCAAGGAACTCACAGGAAACAAAAGTTATAGTCTTAAGAAGAGACTACTTGTCTAACCAGCTAAGCCTCAGAAAACGCATTACTCTTTTGTACCACTCTTATTAAGAGTTGATTTGTTCACCAAGTTTTAAATAAACCTGTTACTAATTTCATCTTAAACTGGTGTCTGCCTCGGTCTGTCACAATCATTAGATCTCAGCTAGCCTAAAGACAACTTAATTTCAGTCCAGTCAGCAAGAGAAGCAGTTGTTAAAGAAGAACATACTGAACATAATTTACCAATTTCACATTCACACTTATGTTTTCCTCAGACATTAATTGAGTTGGTGGCGGCGAATCTATCTATTACATCGGTCAATAACTACATCACAGTTGGTCACTCAATAATATTATTACTGAGGTGGGATAAGAGAGTCTTTCCCCCTCGTCATAGTCATTTATCTTCGTTAAAGTAGTGTCCAGCTGAACGTTAACGCTTCACACTGGTGGGCAGCGGGTGAGATTGCTTGCCCCCCCCCCCCCCGCCCAAGGTTGTCGTTGATCTCCTTTACAGACTGGATGGCCCATGAGGTCTCTTCCAAATCTTTGATTCTATGATCTATGACTCTATGACCTCTCCAAAGATAATCCAATGTGTTTCTATTATTTACTATTTATTTATTTACTATTTTTGTATACCACCTTTTTCAGCCCCGCGGGCGACTCATTGGCTAACTGGGGATTTGAACCTGAGTCTCCAGAGTCCCAGCCCAAAGCTCAAACTTCTACTTCTGTAATGTGGTCTCCTTCTTTTCCTACTGCTTTTTACCAAAGCATCCAAGCATTATTGTCTTCTAATGAATCATGTCTTCTTAGACTGTGTCCAAAGTGGAACAGTCTCAGATAAGTCATCTTGGCTTCAAGGGAGAATTCAAGCTTGATTGACTCTAGGACCCATTTATTTGTCTTTCTAGCACTCTAAGGGCCCGTTCAGACAGTAGCTTTCATAGAATCATAGAATCAAAGAGTTGGAAGAGACCTCATGGGTCATCCAGTCCAACCCCATTCTGCCAAGAAGCAGGAATATTGCATTCAAATCACCCCTGACAGATGGCCATCCAGCCTCTGTTTAAAAGCTTCCAAAAAAAGGAGCCGCCACCACACTCCGGGGCAGAGAGTTCCACTGCTGAACGGCTCTCACAGTCAGGAAGTTCTTCCTCATGTTCAGATGGAATCTCCCTTCTTGTAGTTTGAAGCCATTGTTCCGCGTCCTAATCTCCATGGAAGCAGAAAACAAGCTTGCTCCCTCCTCCCTGTGACTTCCTCTCACATATTTATACATGGCTATCATGTCTCCTCTCAGCCTTCTCTTCTTCAGGCTAAACATGCCCAGCTCCTTAAGCTCCTCATAGGGCTTGTTCTCCAGACCCTTGATCATTTTAGTCGCCCTCCTCTGGACACATTCCAGCTTGTCAATATCTCTCTTGAATTGTGGTGCCCAGAATTGGACACAATATTCCAGGTGTGGTCTAACCAAAGCAGAATAGAACATGGGGAGCATGACTTCCCTGGATCCTATTGATGCAGGCCAAAATCCCATTGGCTTTTTTTGCCAGCACATCACATTGTTGGCTCATGTTTAACTTGTTGTCCACGAGGACTCCAAGATCTTTTTCACACGTACTGCTCTCAAGCCAGGTATTCCCCCATTCTGTATCTTTGCATTTCGTTTTTTCTGCCTAAGTGGAGTATCTTGCATTTGTCCCTGTGGAACTTCATTTTGTTAGTTTTGGCCCATCTCTCTAATCTGTCAAGATCGTTTTGAATCCTGCTCCTGTCCTCTGGAGTATTGGCTATCCCTCCCAATTTGGTGTCATCTGCAAACTTGATGATCATACCTTCTAGCCCTTCATCTAAGTCATTAATAAAGATGTTGAGCAGAGTTGGGGAAAGTTATGTTGTCCATGTTGTGCCATTGCTTCTGGGTGCACAGACCTATTTGGTTGCTCATTCTGCTGAAAATGTGGTTGCTTGGTTCAGTTGCACCAGTTAAAGAAAGAGAGCGACAGTGAGGATATGATACCCATCAGAATAAGATCTGTGCTCGTGAAATGACATTTTCTTCCAGTTCTCAATGTTGGAACTACATTTTAGCCCTCCAAAAGAAATAAGGTAGACACAAATGACAAAAGGAATGAGAATGCAGAAAACAGAAATGTTTTAGATATGGGAACTGTTCCATTTCTCCCTTTCTCCAGTACTAGAAATCTAGGAACTAGGAGAAAATGTAATTGGGGGGAAGAAGGATACTTATTTGGGAGAAACGCCTTTATTTTGCTCATCCCTGACAGCTGACTAGCACCATTTATGCATTAGCTTGACATGTGCAGATTTAGCACTATGCAACCCTCATGCGGAATTGAGGCTAGTGTATTTCTATTTAAAGTATAGCTATTATTTCTACATTTGCCTCTAGACATAGAAATTAACATATGCAAATTCTATAAAAAAAACAACCCTCCGTCCTCTTTCGGTAGTATATACACAAGCTTTGCAAGCAGAGGCTCTCTGTTTTAATTCCATTCCATCATACTCTGATAGAGAAAGGGTGTGTGTGTCTGTGTGTCTGTCAATTTATGGTGACCCCAAAAATATCATAGGGTTTTCTTAAGCAAGGAATACTCAGAGGTGCTTTTTCTAGCCATCTATATATATATAAAATGCTCTGTGCATAATGAGTGCCTTAAAAACAAAAGAACCAATGAATGAAATTACACCAAATTTGGCAATAAAAGACCTCACAACACAAGGAGTGACCATCACTCAAAAAATTATGATTTTGTCATTTGGGAATTGTAGTTGCTGGAATTTATAGTTCACCTACAATCAAAGAGCATCCTGAACTCCATCAACGATGTAATTGAACCAAACTTGGCACACAGAACTCCCATGACCAACAGAAAATACTGGAAGGATTTGGTGGGCATTGACCTTGAGTTTGGGAGTTGTAGTTCACCTACATTCAGAGAGCACTGAGGACTCAAACAATGATGGATCTGGACCAAACTTGGCACAAGCATTCAATACGCCCAAATATGAACACAAATTGAGTTTTGGAGAAATAGACCTTGACATTTGGGAGTTGTAGTTACCTGGATTTATAGTTCACCTACAATCAAAGAGTTTTCTGAACCCCACCAATGACAGAATTGGGCCAAACTTCCCACACAGAACCCCCATGACCAACAGAAAATATTCAAGGCCATCCAGTCCAACTCCCTTCACCTGGGCAAGAAAACATAATCAAAGCCCTCCTGACAAAGAGCCATCCAGCCATAGATATAGATAGATACAATTCACACACACACAAATATAGTATCATAGGTTTGAAAGGGACCCCGGAAGAAGGACAATTATATGTTCCATGTTCCAGAGTAGGCAAACCAGACACTCTCCACATCAACACTGACAAAGAAACAGCAAGGAATACTGTTTACCCACAAGCAGAATGACATTACATATATTAGAAACCAACACTTTCTCATTACTTTGTTTTCCATATCAACAGACTGGGCCACAGCAACGTGTGGCAGGGGACAGCTAGTTCCCTCTAAAATAGATCCTACAGCACCTGGGATTCATTGGTGGTCTGACTCTGCTTAGCTTCCAAACTCAGGTAGTATCTGGACTCCTTAGAGCAGCTGTTTCTCAATCTGGGGGTCGGGACCCCTGGGTGGGTTGCAAGGGGGTGGCATAGGGGTCGCCAAAGACCATCAGAAAACACAGTATTTTCTGTTGGTCATGGGAGTTCTGTGTGGGAAGTTTGGCCCACTTCTCTCATTGGTTGGGTTCAGAATTCTCTTTGATTGTAGGTGAACTATAAATACCACAACTACAACTCCCAAATATCAAGGTCTGTTTTCCCCAAACTCCACCAGGGTTCACATTTGGACATATTGAGTATTCATGCCAAGTTTGGTCCATTAGACCCATCATTGTTTGAGTCCACAGTGCTCTCTGGATTTAGATGAACTACAACTCCAAAATTCAAGATCAATGCCCACCAAACCCTTCCAGTATTTTCTGTTGGTCATGGGAGTTCTGTGTGCCAAGTTTGGTTCAATGCCATTGTTGGTGGAGTTCAGAATTCTCTTTGATTGTAGGTGAACTATAAACCCCAGCAACTACAACTCCCAAACAACAAATCAACCCCGCTCCACCCTGCCAGTATTCAAATTTGAGCGTTTCAGGTGTTTGTGCCAAATTTGGTTCAGTGAATGAAAATACACCCTGCATATCAGATATTTACATTACGATTCATCACAGTAGCAAAACTACAGTTATGAAGTAGCAGCAAAAATAATGTCATGGTTGTGGGGGCACCACAACATGAGGAACTGTATTAAGGGGTCGCTACTCGGGACTTTGCTCCATAGTCTCCCACTCAAAAATTTCCAATGATGTGGAATCTTGAGGCATTACTGTCAATACTTCTGCCAATATTACCTTTGGGGGGTGGGGGATAGGATGGGTCTTGGCTCTTGCATATTGGATGCCAAGCTGCATACCGTCATTAATTAAACCAATTCTCATTTGCACTTTGTCCTTTCTTTCTCAGGTCGCGTTATGCAGAATTACAGTATAATTGCCAACCGTCCACACAGTCGGCCACAGGATGCCAGAGAGAAAACTACGCCGCATGTCTATTAGCCTATACTGGGATCATAGGTATGGAAATGGAAGTCAGTTCAAAAATGGGGGGGGGGTGGTTTTTGTATCAAGATCACATTAATATAACCAATGGGGCATCATTGTTTCCATGGGATGGAGGTGGGGAGTTCACTCTTGGATTAAACAAAGCTTTAAAGGAGCTGTCCATGGTGCTGAACTTTAGATCAAAGCTAGTTTGAGCACCTTGGATGTGACTTCCAAACAACTCCAGCACTTTGGATAGATGTTAGTTTCAGCACCATGGATAGGTCTTCCCAAACTTTAAACCTGCTAAAGACCTCACTACCTCTGAGAATGCTTGCCATAGATGCAGGCGAAACGTCAGGAGAAAATGCCTCTAGAACATGGCCATATAGACCGGAAAAACCTACAACAAACCTGCTGTCCGTCATGCTGAATCTTAGACCAAACTAACTTCAGCAAAGTTGGATAGATCTTTGAAATTTGGATTTAAACCATTGCTACGTTTGGCTGTTTGATCCCATCCCATTGTTCATATCTGTGCAATGTTGATACTATCCTTTAGATCAAACATGAGCAAAGTTCAGCCCTCCAGGTGTTTTAGACTTCGACTCCCAAAAATCCTAACAACCTGCCAAACGCAGGCTCCAAAGAAGAAAGACAAGGTGCAAAATGAACACCCAAGCCCTTCAGGAGCCCTCCACACGAGCCCTTCTCGAAACAACACTCAAGGATCATCTACCCATAGAACACCCCAAAAATGTCGAGGAACATTGGAACAAACAGAAGACCTCCTTCATCACAGCCTGCGAAGAAGCTATTGGATATCAAATCAAGAAACATCAAGATTGGTTTGACGAAAATGACAAAGAGATCCAAGAGCTAATTGACAAGATAATGTGCCTGCAAAACATGATCTACAGATGTCACATGCAACTCCTGGAACGATTCCATCAGCGTTGCCTCCGAAAAATCCGGCAAATCTCTTGGGAAGACAGGCGGACAAATGTCAGCATGCTGGAAGAAGCAAAGACCACCAGCACTGAAGCGATGGTCCTCCGCCATCAACTCCACAGGACTGGCCACGTTGTCCAGATGCCCGACTACCATCTCCCAAAGCAGTTGCTCTACTCCAAACTCAAGAACAGAAAATGGAATGTTGGTGGGCAGGAAAAGAGATTGAAATATGGGCTCAAAGATTGTCTTAAAAGCTGTGACATAGACACAGAGAACTAGGGAGCCCTGGCCCTTGAGTACTCTAACTGGAGGTCAGCTGTGACCAGCAGTGCTGTAGAATTCAAAGAGGCACAAATGGAGGGCAAAAGAGAGAAATGTGCTAAGAGGAAGGCACATCAAGCCAACCCTGACCAGGACCGCCTTCCACCTGGAAACCAATGCCCTCACTGCTGGAGAACATGTGGGTCAAGAATAGGGCTCCACAGTCACCTACATACCCACTGCCAGTACACCACACTTGGAGAACAATTTTACTCGGACAACAAGGGATCACCTAAGTAAGTAATAAATAAGTAAGCCAGGTTCTTGTGGGTTTTTTCAGGCTATAGGGCCATGTTCTAGAGGCATTTCTCCTGACGTTTCGCCTGCATCTATGGCAAGCATCCTCACTACCTCTGAGGATGCTTGCCATAGATGCAGGCGAAACGTCAGGAGAAATGCCTCTAGAACATGGCCCTATAGCCTGAAAAAAACCACAAGAACCTAGTGATTCCAGCCATGAAAGCCTTCGACAATACAGTAAGTAAGCCGTTTGTTAGGAATTTTGGGAACTGAAGTCCAAAACACCTAGAGGATTGAAGTTTGCTCATGCCTGCTATAGATCATTTCTATGGGATGGGATTGTGATATACAACATAGAGAGCCCACATTGCATGTTTTTCTTTTCCCTTCCAATCCTTTTCCAAAGCACAATGGGGCACAACTATAATGCCGCATCTAGTCCATTGCCTGCTTTTAGTAAATACAAATGGTGGTTGTTATTTGGCGCTATCAAACCCACGGTTGACCTGCCAGGCTGCAGCATGCGCCCAGAATCCAATTCCACATCCCAAACAGATTTCAGAGTCGAGTGCAGAAGCAATTACACCAAATCAGAGCAAAGATCTAATTCAGAGCGCAACATTTGCAGGAAGACATGGATCTTCGTAATGCCGACAGGAGCAGGTTTTTCCCCAAAGCCCTTGAATCTCGCATTTGCTGCTGACCTCTCCAACGCTGCGGTGAAACCCATCTTCCAGCATGATTGGGTTGTCATGCTGTAGTCCAGCTTCAGAGATGGGAGATCGGGCTCTTTTCCGTCCTCAAAGGGGTTCAAGACTCACACAGAGCATAACCAAGTTACTTTAAAGGAATTAAATGTACTGATTTGTTGATTTATTATTTAATTTGCTGCACTGGTGTGCCGCTTTTCTCCCAGACTGGGACCCACAGTGTCACAATCACTGGACAATATTAACTGTGCTGGGATTTTGAGAGTTTCAATCCTAAACATACATTTGCTAAGCTCTGGGCTTATAGAGTGTCCAGTTTCCCATCTGATCTCCTACAAAGAACATTCCTAGCACAGTTTAGGAATAGTGAATCAGGAGTCATTTCCTACCCAGAAACTGGACTCAGCCCTCAAATCCTGGAATCATTTGCAGAAAGCTTTCTCTGCATATCATTTTCACCAGACGGCAGGCACAAATGAAATGTTGATGACTCACCAAACTGCATTTCCCAGGATTCCATAGCATTGGGCCATAGCAGATAAAGTGGTGTCAAACTGCATCAATTCTACACTACAGATGCACCTTCACTGAACTAAGGAGCCCCCGGTGGCTCAGTGGGTTAAAGCACTGAGCTGCTGAGCTTGTTGATCGAAAGATCGCAGGTTCGATTCCGGGGAGCAGCGTGAGCTTCCACTGTCAGCCCTAGCTTCTGCCAACCTAGCAGTTCGAAAACATGCAAATGTGAGGAGATCAATAGGTACCGCTCCGGCGGGAAGGTAACGGCGCTCCATGCAGTCATGCCGGCCACATGACCTTGGAGGTGTCTATGGACAACGCTGGCTCTTCGGCTTAGAAATGGAGATGAGCACCACACCCCAGAGTCAGACATGACTGGACTTAAAGTCAGGGGACTACCTTTACCTCACTGAACTAAACTTAACTAATCAAATTCTTATTCTTCACTAAGTAACATTTTCTGGCCCAACATAGAGACCATGAATACAATTTAGTCATGGATGTGCGACTTTATATCACTGCTTCTTCAACTGTGGGTTGAGACCTCAAGTGGGGTCCCCTTTGCTCAGTGTTGAGGTCCCAAAAAATTGGCAACAGGAAAGGTTTTCTGAACGCCACCTAGTGGCTGGTGTAGATGTTTACAGTTGACTCTGCAGAAGATGCTTCAGCTGTACTTCACAAAAAGGAAAATCAGCCTGTTTAGTAAGCTGTTTTGTTATCAGTACGTGTTTCATTTTAATATCTATTTTATATGCCTATATACCTAGGGTCATGTAAACAGTTCTTGGATGGAAAGGGGTCCCAAGTGGAAAAATTCATTAGGGAATTCAAACCATGGTATTTGCTCTCCATCATTTTTTGCAACTAACAACTATTTTTACTCTCTTCCCTCTCCTCCCTTGATCCCCATGACAGGTAGTCCCATCACCCCAAATTACATCGACAACTCGACCTCAAACATAGCTCCGTGGTGCACATGCAATGCCAGTGGCAACAGGCAAGAGGAGTGCGAGAGCTTCCTGCACCTTTTCACTGCCAACACCTGTCTCCGTGAGTATCATGGGGCTGCGGTTTGGAAAGGGATGTTGTCCTGGGTAGCACAGTTCAAGGAACTGGTGCTACCTCAGTGTCTGGTGGAGCCTCCTTTCATGGAGGTTTTTAGATGGAAGCTGGATGACCATCTGTTGGGAGGGCTTGGATTGTGTCCTTTTGCCTGACAGAAAAAGGTTGCATTGAATGGCCTTTGGAAGCCTCTTACAACTCTTTGGTTCTATGATCCTATGCTTCTATGATTCAACTGGATGCTTGACTCATTCAACTCATCAACCGAACTGGGCCTCACACAGGAACACATTTTTCCTATTGTCATGCAGTCATTTTTATAATGCTGCAACACATTCTGAACCCTATCACCAATATGGCATCGACACCAAATTCGTTCAGATTAAAATCCAGCATGGATTCAATATCTCAATGAAAGCTCTTTGCTGCCGCAGTGTTCCGGATGTTGATTATCTAACATTAGATGGTGGTGGTCTTCTTCTTTTTAGGTGATCCCTCATTGTCCGAGTAGGATAGTCTTCAAGATCGGTGTCTTGGCAGTGGGTCCATAGGTGACTGTGGAGCCCTATTCTTGATCTGCATCTTGTCCTGCAGTCAGGGTGTTGTTTCCAGGTGGAAGGCAGTTCCAGGTGGAAGGTCAGGGTTGGATTGACATGCCTTCCTCTTGGCACGTTTCCCTCTTTTGCCCTCCATTCATGACTTTTCAAATTCTACAGCACTGCTGGTCACAGCTGGCCTCCATCTGGAGTGCTCAAGGGCCAGGGCTTCCTAGTTCTCGGTGTCTATGCCAGAGTTCTAAAGGTTGGTGTTGAGCTGATCTTTAAATCTCTTTTCCTGTCCTCCAACATTCCGTTTTCTGTTATTGAGTTTGGAGTAGAGCATTTGCTTTGGGAGATGGTGGTCAGGCATTCGGACAACATGGCCAGTCCAGCAGAGTTGATGGTGGAGAACCATCGCTTCAATGCTGGTGGTCTTTGCTTCTTCCAGCACACTGACCCTTGTCTTCCCAAGAGATTTGCAGGATTTTTCGGAGGCAACGCTAATGAAATCGTTCCTGGAGTTGCATGTGACGTCTGTAGACAGTCCACGTTTCGCAGGCATATTGCAGGGTTGGGAGGACAATGGCTTTATAAACAAGCACCTTGGTCTACCTATAGCTGTGTCAGTAAGCATGCAGTTGTAGTTTTCCAGCTGCTCTGTAACACACTCCAGACGAATGAAAGGTTACAGAGGTGTGTCCCACACATGCATTTCACATGTAGGTGCAATTCATGGATGATGTGTTAGAATCAGTACTTTCATTGTATCATTTAACTCCTTGGGATTGCAGAAGGAGCCACAGTACATTTTTCCCAAATGGTTTTGGTGCCAAAGGTGGGAATAACATGGAGAGGATATGGATAGGGTTCTTGACAAGCAAAAAAAGAAAAGGAAGTAAATATGTTGTCGAAGGCTTTCATGGACGGAATCACTGGGTTGTTGTAGGTTTTTTCGGGCTATATGGCCATGTTCTAGATGCATTCTCTCCTGATGTTTCGCCTGCATCTATGGCAAGCATCCTCAGAGGTAGTGAGGTCTGTTGGAACTAGAAAAATGGGTTTATATATCTGTAGAATGACCAGGGTGGGACAAAGGACTCTTGTCTGCTGGAGCTAGGTGTGAATGTTTCAACTGACCACCTTGATTAGCATATAATGGCCTGACAGTGCCTAGAGCAAACTTTTGTTGAGAGGTGATTATTAGATGTCCTTGTTTGTTGAAATAAATGTGCTTCTGCATTTTTTTATTCAAAACTAACAATGTGTATGTGTCCCTTCAAGTTGTATGTCAAAGTAGAGTGTTTGAATGACTTTCATTGGGTTTACTTCAATAAGCAGTACTGGTGACTCTATTTCCTTCCTCTGAAATAGAGTTAAAAAAATCCCTGGTATTCATTTATGGTCTCCCATCCAAGTATTAACCTGGGCTGACCCTGCTTAGCTTCCAGGATCAGATGCAATCTGATGCCTTTGGGGTGTTTAGGTGAATACAACATTATAAAAGAAACATGGGAGGATTGAGCCTTTCAGAGTTCTGACTAAAACCCGGAGCAGAGTTGAGCCTGATTCGGGAGCCAGAGTACTCCTTCTCTGAGTATGGATCCAAATCCAAACTTTTCTGGTATAGCAATCGTTCTGTGTCAGGCGAAAACCTTCCTGCTGCACAATGGATGTTTCAGGCCTTGGGAGAGAAATGGATCATCATCATCAGGACTTGGCGAGTGACAGCCGTGAAAAATCTCTCCGGAAGCAAGGAGGCTCACGCCAAGCGCTGTCAGCCTCTCAAGAAGAACTTCAGGTTGTCAGAGCTCAAGGAGAGCGGAGGTCCTTGCAAAAGGCTGGAAACAGGGCAGGTCTGGAGACAGAACATCCTCTCATTACAAGAACCTCCGACAAGGACCGGCCTTGTTAGTTTGCCAGCAGGAAGGAAGGGCCGTCAAGATATCCTTGGCTCCTTTGACGCTCTCACTCCAGAGGGAGAAAGAGTACTGGAAAAGTTGCTTTTGAGGACTATGAATCCACCCAGCCAAGAAGGAGGTGACCACAGCAATCAGGGGATTACTTATTTACTTACTTAGGGGATTTTTATTTATTTATTTATCGTGTCAGTGCAACTAGTCAATTATATTACATTTCTAACAGAACAAAGCAAAAAAAAAAAACCAGACAAAATACAGAATTGTGAGTTTGGTAGTTGATTAAATGTCCTTTGACCAGTATCTGGCCCCTTGGAGTGCTTCTGGTGTTGCTGCACAAAGGTCCTCCATTGTGCATGTGGCAGGGCTCAGGTTGCATTGCAGCAGGTGGTCAGTGGTTTAGTCTTCTCCACACTCACATGTCGTGGATTCCACTTTGTGGCCCCATTTCTGAAGGTTGGCTCTGCATCTCGTGGTGCGCAGTCTGTTCAGCGCCTTCCAAGTCACCTAGTTTTCTGTGTGCCCAGGGGGGAGTCTCTCATTTGGTATCAGCCATTGGTTGAGGTTCTGGGTTTGAGCCTGCCACTTTTGGACCCTTGAGCTCAGAGTAGAACAACTGCTTTGAGAGATGGTGGTTGGGCATTCGGACAATGTATCCGGTCTACTAGAGTTGATGGTGAAGGACAATCGCTTCAATGCTGGTGGTCTTTGCTTCTTCCACCATGCTGACATTTGTCCGCCTGTCTTCCCAAGAGATTTGCAGGATTTTCCGAAGGCAATGCTGATGGAATCATTCCAGGAGTTGCATGTGACGTCTGTAGACAGTCCACGTTTCGCAGGCATAGAGCAGAGTTGGGAGGACAATAGCTTTATAAACAAGCACTTTGGTGTCCCTATGGATGTCCTGGTTTCAAACACCCTCTGCTTCATTTGGAAAATGCTGCACTCACAGAGCTAAGAAGTGACTCTCAAAGAGTTAGGAACCCACTACCAAATCCCAGAAGCACTTTAGTAGAACCAAGATCACCGCTCACTGCACACTGCACTTATATTTTAATCCCATATCCCTCCGACACTTCAGCACTTTTTAATCCTGTACCCTACTCCGGCCGGCTCAGTTTTTAATAATGTCCTGTTGTATTGCTATTGCTATTGTTTTCTGCTTTAACTGTTTTATTTGCTATGTATTGTATTGTTGTATTGTGTTGGGCTCCGGCCTGTTGTAAGCCGCATCGAATCCCTTGGGAGATGCTAGCGGGGTACAAATAAAGTAATAATAATAATAATAATAATAATAATAATAATAATAATTAAATCACCCCTGACAGATGGCCATCCAGCCTCTGTTTAAAAGCTTCCAAAGAAGGAGCCTCCACCACACTCCGGGGCAGAGAGTTCCACTGCTGAACGGCTCTCACAGTCAGGAAGTTCTTCCTCATGTTCAGATGGAATCTCTTTCTTGTAGTTTGAAGCCATTGTTCCGCGTCCTAGTCTCCAAGGAAGCAGAAAACAAGCTTGCTCCCTCCTCCCTGTGGCTTCCTCTCTCATATTTATACATGGCTATCATGTCTCCTCTCAGCCTTCTCTTCTTCAGGCTAAACATGCCCAGCTCTTTAAGTCGCTCCTCATAGGGCTTGTTCTCCAGACCCTTGATCATTTGAGTCGCCCTCCTCTGGACACATTCCAGCTTGTCAATATCTCTCTTCAATTGTGGTGCCCAGAATTGGCATCCCTATGGATGTCTCAGTCCTCAAACACTCCGTGCTTCATTCGGAAAAATGCTGCACTCGCAGAGCTCAGGACTTATTAAAATGCATAGTTGAAACCAATAAACACATTTAAAAACCTGTAGTAGATACTTAGAGAGTGTTTGCAGGTTGCATCAACTCCTATTTGAGTTGAGGACTTGCACCAACCCTTATTTGGAGCTGAGCCTCTCCAAACCTGGAGGATACGCACCTTCATTTCCCTCCTTGAGATGACCCATGGAAATACACCCAAAGTTTGCTAGAAATGAAGAGAAGATGCAACTGGAAAGCCCCGCCAGGGATGGGATTTGGGACGTCACCACTCCATCCTTGTTTGGCCGGAGAAAGGCTGGCGGGTCTCCAACAAGAAAGAGCCTTTGGAAACTGGAGCTGAGTCATACGTCAAGGCGCCTATCCCTGGCCCCGGAGCAGAGGAGAGAATTATTTTCCCCCCTAATAAGTGTCAAAGTCCATAAATTCTCTCCTTCTTTCTCCTCCAAGGTTGGTAAATTATTCACATTTCTCTGCTGCTGTCCAAGAAAAGAGCTTGTCAAGACGGTGGGAGGGCTGCATGTCCTACATTAAGGAGGACAGCCCTGCGCTTGATTGGCTGTCAAAGGCTTCGCTGGAAAGAATATTCAGAAATATCATTCTCCTCAATGGGGAAAAAGGGCCTTGACACTCAAAAACAATTCAGTGTGCTTTGGGGTGCAAAAGTGTCTTGAATTTTAGTTCTGAATTTAACCAAAAGTTTTAGGGTGTTGAACCCACTTGAACATTCAATCTATAATGTAGAATGAATGCCATTCAACACCACTTTTTCTGCTATGGCTCAATGATGTGGGATTATGGGAATTGTAGTTTGGTTGGGCACCAGCGTTCTTTAGCAGAGAATGCTAAAGACCTTGCAAAACTACAACTCCCATGATTCCATAGTACTGGGCCATGGCGATTGGAGAAGTGTAAACTGTGTATACGCAACCTCACATAGGGCTAAACAAAACTGAAGATATTTGTTTGTTTATTTATTTACAGCATTTATATTCCGCCCTTCTCACCCCGCAGGGTACTCAGGGCGGATCACAATGCACATATACATGGTAAAAATTCAATGCCATAGACACACAACATATATAGACAGACACACAGAGGCTATTTAACTTTCCAGCTTCATGAGGAAGGGTATGCTTTTTGAATTCTGGCCACCGGGGGAGCTGTTGCTTCACCGTCCACTTATAACACCAATGGAGTACTTCCTCATTCTTTTGCACGCTGCTGGAGAGTTTTATGGTGTCGTAAATTAGTTAAATTAGCCTCCCTGCATAAACGGTACCTAAATTTCCTACTTGATAGATGCAACTGTCTTTTGGGCTGCAAAAGGTCGACAGTAAGCTGGACAAATGGCCGGAAGCTCACTCGGACTCGGGCTGGCTTCGAACTCATGACCTCTCAGGCAGTAGTGATTTTATTGCAGCTGATTTCCAATCAGCTGTGCCACAACCCGTTCCACTAAGATAAACTACTAAACAGTGGTGGTGCAGTGGGTTAAACCGCTGAGCTGCTAAACTTGTCGACTGAAAGGTTACAGATTCGAATCCGGGGAGCGGCGTGAGTTCCCGCTGTTAGCCCCAGCTTCTGTTAACCTAGCAGTTCGAAAACATGTAAATGTGAGTAGATCAATAGGTACCGCTCTGGTGGGAAGGTAATGGCGCTCCATGCAATCATGCCGGCTACATGACTTTGGAGGTGTCTACGGACAACGCCGGCTCTTCAGCTTAGAAATGGAAATGAGCACCACCCTCCAGAGTTGAACACAACTAGACTTAATGTCAAGGGAAATATTTACGTTTACCTTTATTACAGGACTTTAGCTAAGCAAATGTGGCATTATAACTCAGTGATGCTTTGACCAATGGCTAGAGGAAAAAGTGCACAATAGATGATGAAAAGACATAAAACTTTCTGGTGGGAGGGTAACGGCGCTCCATGCAGTCATGCCAGCCACATGACCTTGGAGGTGTCTATGGACAACGTCAGCTCTTCGGCTTAGAGATGAGCACCAACAGCTGGAGTTGAACACAACTGGACTTAGTGTCAGGGGAAAACCTTTACCTTTGCCTATTAAACTATCAGATTAAAATCTTGTTGGGTTGTCGTAGGTTTTTTCAGGCTATATGGCCATGTTCTAGAGGCATTCTCTCCTGACGTTTCGCCTGCATCTATGACAAGCATCCTCAGAGGTAGAGGTATGCTTGCCATAGATGCAGGCGAAATGTCAGGAGAGCAAGCCTCTAGAACATGGCCATATAGCCTGAAAAAACCTGCAACAACCCAGTGATTCCAGCCATGAAAGCCTTCAACAATACATTAAAATCTTGTTGGTTGTCATCCTACATTGCGGTTACGGATTTGTTGGAGTTACAGGTCTATCTAGTCTACATAATAGGAAAACACAGCTCAGGGTGAAGCAGTAACACAGTGGAGATGCTATCCTGCCCATATCAAAGGAAAACACAGCTTGCATCCACATTATGCAGGACCTAGAGCTTCATACCAGAGGTTCAGAAGTATGGTTTTCAGGCTCTCCTCCTTTTTCTCCTTCAGAAAATGCCATCCAAGCCTTTGGCAACGGGACATACCTGAGCGCAGCCCTGGGTCCCTCCACCCCTCCCACAACGCAGATGCGCAAACAAGAGAGGAACGCCAACAAAGCAGCGGCCACCCTCAGAGAGAACATCTTCGAGCAGATACAGCCCACCAAGGTGAGTCTGGAACCCAAACAAAAGGGTCCCTTTGGCCGGAATGAGGGGACACTTGGTCGAGGGTTGCTCTCATGTCAATAGTACAGTGAATCCAGGATGTCAGTCCTTATTTCCTAGATATGTAAGGAAAAGCAGGCATGGAAGGGAACCAGAGGCTTGGAGGTGATCCCAAGGGTCATCCAGTCCAATGCTTTCTGCCAGGCAGGAATACGGAATCAGAGCTGGGGCAAAACTTAACAAAATGGGTTTCAATAGGGAGGAATGCATGGTTACTACAATAAGGCACAAGAAAGGAAACACATAGATTTCATTTATTTACTAGCTGTACCCACCACGTGTTGTTGTGGCCAACTTTCCTTCCCTCTTTCTTTCTTTCTTTCCTTCTTTCTTTCTTTCTTTCTTTCTTTCTTTCTTTCTTTCTTTCTTTCTTTCTTTCTTTCTTTCTCTCCTTCCTTCCCTCCCTTTTCCCTTCCTTCCCTCTTTTTCTATTCCTTCATCTTTCCCTTCTTCTGTCTTCCTTCTCTACCTGTTTCTTTCCTCCCTTTGCTCTTTGGTTCCATCCTTCCTTCTCTCTTTCCTTCCTTCCCTCCCTCCCTTTTCCCTTCCTTCCCTCTTTTTCTATTCCTTCATCTTTCCCTTCTTCTTCCTTCCTTCTTTACCTGTTTCTTTCCTCCCTTTGCTTGTTGGTTCCATCCTTCCTTCTCTCTTTCCTTCCTCCCTTCCCTCCCTCCCTCTTTCTCTCTCGCGTGCCTTCTCTTCTTCCTTCCCTCTCTCTTTCCTTCCTTCTTTCACTTTTTTCTTTCCTTCTCTCCTTACTTCCTTCTCTACCTTTCTTTCTTTCCTTCTCTCCTTCCCTCCTTCTTTCCCTCTTTCTCTCCATCTTTCCCCTTCCTTCCTCTTTCTATGTGTGTGTATGTATTTGTGTATATGTGCATATATGTGTGTTTGTGTATATGTGTGGTTTTGCGCATGAGTTGTAATGTATTTTTGTTTTTTGGCTTTTAAAGTCCCTTCTGCTGTGTTTTTCATTGTTTCTATGAGTGATGGTCACTTGTTGGCCTGATATTGTGTCCAAATTTTGTGTCCAAATTTGGTGTCAATTCGTCCAGTGGTTTTTGAGTTATGTTAATCCTACAAACATTACATTTTTATTTATATAGATTTATTTAGTTATTGTGTCAGGAGCAAACCAAACAGTTGTACTGCATTAAAAAACACACACACACAAAGTTCGCAAACTTGGTATTCTATTAAATGTCCTTTGACCAGTAGCTGGAGACTTGGATTGTCTCTGGTGTTGCTACAAGAAGGTCCTCCGTGGTGCATGTGGCAGGGCTCAGGTTGCATTGCAGTAGGTGTTGCTCTTCTCCACACTTGCATGTCATGGACTTCACTCTGTTGCCCCATTTCTTAGGGTTGGCTCTGCATCTCGTGGTGCCAGAGTGCAGAATGTTCAGTGCCTTCCAAGTTGCCCAGTCTTCTGTGTGCCCAGGTTCGAGTCTCTCATTTGGTGTCAGCCATAGATTGAGATCCTCCTCCTGGAGGATCCGTCCATCCTCCAGGAAATAAAGCCCGACTGCTCACTGGAGGGAAAGATACTAGAGACAAAGTTGAAGTACTTTGGCCACATCATGAGGAGACAGGAAAGCCTAGAGAAGGGAATGATGCTGGGGAAAGTGGAAGGCAAAAGGAAGAGGGGCCGACCAAGGGCAAGATGGATGGATGGCATCCTTGAAGTTACTGGACTGACCTTGAGGGAGCTGGGGGTGGTAACGGCCGACAGGGAGCTCTGGCGTGGGCTGGTCCATGAGATCACGAAGAGTCGGAGGCGACTGAACGAATGAACAACAACAACATAGATTGAGATTCCGGGTTTGAGCCTGCCACTTTTGGACTCAGAGGGCTGTGGAGTTTCTGTCTCTTGGGTTTTTGAAGTAGAGGCTGGATGGCCACATGTCAGGAGGGTTTTGATTGTGTCCTCCTACATGGAGAGGGTTGGATTGGATGGGCCTTGGGGTGTTTACCAACTTGGCTTCCCACTGCTTTCTTCAATCAGCAGTCGGGGAACACCCAACTTCTTAAAATGTTCTCTCTTCATATTTGTGTGCTGGCAAGATGGATTTCCACTCACAGCCACTGGGATGGCTTCCATGTTGCCAGCATACAAAGATGGTAAGTAAATGGGGGGAAATAAGAGTGGGAGAAAGTCATATCTCAAGTCCGATTCCATCCAGGTCCTCATCCTGAACCCTTGCAACAGTTGAACAGCACTTTGTTTTTATTTTTCAGCACAGAAAGTTGGACGAAATTTCAGCACAGAATTTTCAAACGTTTTCCAAAATTTGTGTCACTTTTCAGACCCACATTTCCCACAATGTTTGAGCAAACTCTCCCCATCTTTGCGTGTGCATTTCTCTATATGTGTGTGTGTGTTTGGAAAGGCGTCCTTCCTTTGCCAGACATGTCACAGACATGGAAACTTACAGCTTTTTCTGGTCACCAATGGCACTGGCTCCTCCATTCCAAACTCCTGTGTTTACTTGTTTGTTTGTTTTCCCTTTTGGAAAGTTGTGTCTAAGTTTCAGGATCCGATAAGGCTGCCCTGCTGGAAGGCTGCCTTTGGCGGCTGCGGCTGCTTCCAAGCTTGGAGCTGAACTTTGTGAGCTGTATTTAACTCCTGGGGCCCTGGCAGCTGCGGGATAAGAGAAGCGCTAAGCCGATTAGACAGCAGCGACAGAAGGTTTCAAAGCAACGGCATCTGACAAGCCCACTCCCAGCCCACAGATAGGGGCTTGCGATGCTCTCTCTCTCTCTCTCAATCTCTCCTGAGACAGGGAACATGGAGATTTGGCATTTAATTCAAACTCTGAGCTGGATTACAGACTTGCTCCTGCATTTCCAAAACCCAAAGCCCTCAAATGCAGAAGTCAGGAGCCGTGGCAGAGGACACAGGGATCTGCATTCCACAGATTCATACAACCATAGACTCATAAGAGTTGGAAGAGACCAAAAGGGCCATCCAGACCAACCCCTTCCTGCCAGGCAGGAAAACACAATCGAAGCATTCCTGATAGATGGACATCCAGCCTGTGCTTAAAAACCTCCAGAGAAGCGGACTCTACTGGATTCCAAAACAGCATATCCCACCTGAAAGTTCTTCCTAATGTTTTGTGGAATCTCTTTTCCTGCAGCTTGAACCCATTCCAGAGCTTCTCTAACCTAATGCTGCCTGTAGGCTGATGAGAGATTTATTTATTTACTGGCTGTACCTGCCATGCGTTGCTGTGGCCAACCTTCCCTCCCTCCCTCTTTCTCTCCTTCCTTCCTTCCCTTTTTTATTTCCCATTCCTTCTCTCCTTCCTTCCTTCCTTCCTTCCTTCCTTCCTTCCTTCCCTCTCTCCTTCCTTCTTTCACTTTTTATTTCCTTCTTTCCTTCCTCCCTTTTCTACCTTTCTTTGTTTCTTTCCTACCTTCTCTCCTTCCCTCCTTCTTTCCCTCTTTCTCTTCTTCCTTCTTCTCTTCCTTCCTTCCTTCCTTCCCCCTTTCTGTGTATATGTGTGTATATATTTCTTCCTTCCTTCCTTTCCTTCCTCCTTCTCCCTCTCTCCTTCCTTCCTTCCTTCTTCCTTCCTTCCTTCCTTCCTTCCTTCCTTCTTCCTTCTTTCTCCTCCCTCCCTCTTTCCTTCCTTCCTTCCTTCCTTCTTCCTCTTCTCTTCCTTCCTTCTCCTTCTTCCTTCCTCCTCCTTCTTCTCTCCTCCTTCCCTCCTTCCTTCTTCCTTCTCCTTCCTTCCTTCCCTTTCCTTCCTTCCTTCCTTCCTTCTCTACCTCCTTCCTTCCTTCCCCTCCCTTTTTCTTTCTCTCCTTTCTTCCTCTGCATGTGGCAGGGTTCAGGCCGCATTGCGGAAGGTGGTCTGTGGTTTCTGGAGAACAAGCCCTATGAGGAGCGGCTTAAGGAGCTGGGCATGTTTAGCCTGAAGAAGAGAAGGCTGAGAGGAGATATGATAGCCATGTATAAATATGTGAGAGGAAGCCACAGGGAGGCGGGAGCAAGCTTGTTTTCTGCTTCCTTGGAGACTAGGACGCGGAACAATGGCTTCAAACTACAAGAGAGGAGATTCCATCTGAACATGAGGAAGAACTTCCTGACTGTGAGAGCCATTCAGCAGTGGAACTCTCTGCCCCGGAGTGTGGTGGAGGCAGAGTGTGGTGGAGGCTCCTTCTTTGGAAGCTTTTAAGCAGAGGCTGGATGGCCATCTTTCAGGGTGCTTTGAATGCAATATTCCTGCTTCTTGGCAGAATGGGGTTGGACTGGATGGCCCATGAGGTCTCTTCCAACTCTTTGATTCCATGATTCTACTACACCATATAAACTGCATTATATGGTGTAGTGTAGACTCATATAATGCAGTTTAAATGCATTGAACTGCATTATGTGAGTGTGCACCGACTAGTTTTCATCCCCATGGCTCCCTAAGACAGTTAGGACTGCCAGTATTATCTGCAGCACCTTGAATTCAGACCCAAAGCCAATTGGGCAGCCGATTTTGGAAGCTGATTTGCAACAGTATAAATGTAGGTTCATTGTGTGCAAGCATGGTGTAGATTCGGCCATTACCTTTTAACTCCTTCCTTCCTCTTTGTTTCTCCTTCCAGATATCTGTCGAGGAGAAAGTCTTACAAGACGCCACTCACTTAGCATCCGGTGCCTCCCTCAGAGTCCTGGTGCTGTCCGTCCGTGGCTGCTGGGTCCTGTGGTCCTTTGCCTCTGCCAGCACATCCCTCCTGGTGTCCATGTGAACTGGAGCGAGCCCACACCCGAGAGCTGAGACTGAACTGCTCTTTGTTGTGTATCATTTTTCAACGTGGAGAGCCAGGGTCCAAGGCGGCGCCGGCCTCCACCTCCCTCCTCATCAACTTAAGAAGCAAAGAAACCCATCTCATCCAGTTGTTTGTTGGCACCTTTTCTGGTGAGCAAATGCTGTCCTCATCTGGGGAGGTGCTGGAGATCCAAACCTTCACGAGAAACCTCATGATCCATCATTGGGCCCCTGCAAAAGTCACCGTTTGGGACTCAATTCATAACCCTTTTTCCTTTTAATGTTGGCAGGTCAGCAAACATTGCCAACTTTGGTGTGATAAAGCAGCTGCTACCCTCTTGGAGTCTGTTCTTATGTGCCTTCAAGTCAACTCCGACTTATGGCGAACCTATTATGGGGTTTACTTGGCAAGGTTGCTTTGGAGGAAATGTGCCACTGCCTTCCTCTGAGGACAAGAGAGTGTGTTTTGCCCATGGTCACAAGTGGGGTTCCTTGGCTGAGCGAGGATTTGAAGCCTGGTCTCTTGAAGTCCATACCCAACATTCAATGCTGGATCTTGGAGGACCTTCTATGGAAGGGTTGGAGTAGAAACTTACTAACAACCTGTATCTCCACACATTGTATCGGTAGCTGGACTGCTTCCTCATGCCAATATGGTCAACTCCTGCTAACAGTTTCACCCAGTCCCCTAATTATTTTTTAAAGGGTTGAATGGTTATCCTTTGAGACTGAAACTCAGACCCAAACACTTGGATGTCCTACACGGCCCAGTTGCAAAGATCTGTGCTATTCTTCTATGACTTCATGAGATGTTGAAGCAATGGATTATCTGTTGAAGAATGGGTTTGCTTGGAGAATATATACTTGTTTGTAACTTCATGGGAACTTCTAGGACCAGAGAGACTGAGTTTCTGATGCTAAAGAGGAGAAACAAAACATCATCCCTTTCCCATGAGCAAGTCGTGGACTCGGTTCCAATGGGGCATGTTCAAGGACAAAACTCCCATCTTATCTGGTAATATACAAGGGGGCAAACCATACATGTGTCTGGAGTCCTACCATGTCATTGATGGGCATCTTCAGGTTGTGTGGTCCTCCTCCAAACTTGTGTTGCTGAACCAGTCATCCCAAGGGATTTTGAGAGAAGGTTTAGCTCCCCACAGAGTGCTTGTGATGTTGTGTGCCTTCAAGTCACTTCTGACCTATGGCAACCCTAAAGGGTTTTGAGCATTGGCTACAACTTTGGTGACCAGGTTCAATGTTGGAAATCTAATGGATTGGACAAGTCACACCCTAAAGGTGTGACTTGTCCAATCCATTAGATTTCCAACATTGAGCCTGGTCACCAAAGTTGTAGCCAATGCTCAAACCACTACACCACACAGTCTCTCATACCACAGTGCCCCTCGACATAAGTTGGTCCAGAAAAAGAGACTTCAGAATCAATCTCAGACATTTATAATCTTCAGAATTTGAGGGTTCAAGAGAAGCATAGATGTTACCTATCCAAAGACCAGCATCTGCAAGGTTTTGGGGTCAGATTTCACCCTTGGGTCCATGGTTTGCACACCTGACCACCACCACCACTCTGTTGAATCTCTGAATTCATCTTGAGAAGTTTTGAGGTTGAGCTGGAATTTGATGATAATAGTATCTCCATCTGTGGTGATGCTTATTTCCATAGGTGAAAGTCAACGTCTGACTTCAACCCACAAACAAACAAAAATTGAACTACATAAATGGTCCTGATAATCCTTAGGCAATTCCTCGTTGGACGAGTAAGATGGTCTTCCATGATGGGTTTCCTTGTGGATTCGTAGGTGGCTGTGGAGCCCTATTCTTGACCCGCATCTTCTCCCACAGTGAAAGCATTGGTTTCCAGGTGGAAGGCGGTCCCGGTCAGGGTTGGCTTGATGCGCCTTCCTCCTGGCATGTTTCTCTCTTTCACCCTCCACTCGTGCCTCCTCGAATTCTGCAGTACTGCTGGTCACAGCTGACCTCCAGCTGGAGCACTCTAGGGCCAGGGCTTCCCAGTTCTCAGTTTCTATGCCAGAGATGTTAAGATTGGCTTTGAGGCCATCTTTAAATCTCTTTTCCTGTCCACCAACGTTCCGTTTTCCATTCTTAAGTTCAGAGTAGAGCAACTGCTTTGGGAGACGGTGGTCAGGCATCCGGACAACATGGCCGGCCCAGCGGAGTTGATGGCAGAGGACCATCGCTTCAATGCTGGTGGTCTTTGCTTCTTCCAGCACGCTGACGTTTGTCCGCTTGTCTTCCCAAGAAATTTGCAGGATTTTCCGGAGGCAGCGCTGATGGAATAGTTCCAGGAGTTGCATGATAATGCAAGGATGGGGAAATGGTGGCCATGTTGGTCGCAAAACTCCTCAACCATTTCAAATTGTCTAAATTTTCAGGCAATATTTGCCCCAGCTCCACACAAATCTCGCCCCCAAATGCATTAGAACATATGAAAATACTTCCCAAACACACACATGCAAACACTCCAGAACCCTGTACTGCCTCCTTATCTCTCTGCTCTCCTCTGCAACCTCTCTAATATGTGGATCATGGGGAACACAGCATCATGTCCTGTTGCCATTTTGAGAAGGATTGCAAAAAATGTAGGTATTGAGACTTGCTCTGGATAGGTACCTTTCTCCAAATGGTTTGGATGGAAAAGTAGCCACCCATGGACCAATGACTGAACTGGGCCTCATGCATTTAGGTTCTAAATAGAGTTTGGAAGAGTTCCTACTTTGAAATGTCGATACCAATTCTTATGTTCTAAAGCAGTGTTTCTCAACCTGGGGGTCGGGACCCCTGGAGGGGTCGCGAGGGGATGTCAGAGGGGTCACCAAAGACCACCAGAAAACACAGTATTTTCTGTTGGCCATGGATGTTCTGTGTGGGAAGTTTGGCCCAATTCAATCCTTGGTAGGGTTCGAATGCTCTTTGATTGTAGGTAAACTATAAATCCCAGCAACTACAACTCCCAAATGTCTATTTCCCCCAAACTCTACTAGTGTTTACATTTGGGCATACTGAGAATTCGTGCAAAGTTTGGTCCAGATCCATCATTGTTTGAGTCTACGGTTCTCTCTGAATGTAGGTAAACTGGACTTCCGGTGAGCTCGCATGCCGGCAGGCAGGGTGCTCTTGAGCTCCGAGAGCATCAACTACTCTACCGACCAAACCCTTCTAGTATTTTCTGTTGGTCATGGGAATTCTGTATGCCAAGTTTGATTCAGTTCCATCATTGGTGGAGTCCAGAATGCTCTTTGATTGTAGGTGAACTATAAATCCCAGCAACTACAACTCCCACAGGACAAAATCAATACCCTCCCCCAATCTGTTACTATTCATAACAGCAGCAAAATGAGTTATGAAGTAGCAATGAAACTAATTTTATGGTTGGGGGTCACCATAACATGAGGAAGCATATTAAGGGGTCGTGGCATTAGGAAGGTTGAGAACCACTGTTCTAGAGTTACAGTCAAAGAACAACTTCCCTCGGTTCAGATTTTAGCATATTATTTCAGTCCTAATTCATCAGAAGGCTAGGTGTTATGGGGAATCAAGGGAATCAAGAGCTTAATTGCTCTTTGGATATAGCTCTCTAATCCATGGATTCGTTATACACTTTTTCACTTATCCACACTCTAAAAATAATTTCCCCTTGAAAGTATTTGTGGATTTATTTAGACCCTTCAGAGCAACTCTATGGTGCTTTTCCAGCCCAAGTATGGTTAAAATATAGGGTTCCTTCTTATCCATGGTTTCAGGTACTAGAGTTGTGCACGGAACCATTTCCTTTAGTACATGATATCTCATTACTTCGTTACCTTTGGGAGCATGTAACGGGAAGGCCCCTACTAGTGCGAAAATCAGCTCAACACGAAAGCAAGCGGGAGCTGATCCTGGCTCCTCATCTGCTTTTCGTGAGCACATGGCGCTCCATGCTTCTTGCTTTGGAAAGAGTGTTCATATGGCCAGCAGAAAGTGCATGTGCCTGTCTTCAGCCGAGCCACTCCTCTAGAGTAAGAAAGTCAGAACTTGCCTCCTTGCCTTGGAAAGAGTACGTGTATGGTGTGCAGTCCCAGAAAGCACGCGTGTGTCTGCGTGCAGCCAATCACCTCTCCTAAAAACATGCAAGAAACCTCCTTAAAGCGTGCACCTGCCTGCAGCTGAGCACCTCTCCTCTAGAGCAAAACAGCTAAAATGCCTAAAATGATGGGAAGGGGAACTTGGGAAGCCCCCTCACCATAATGGGCTGATAGAAAACAGATCTTTTGGCACCCCAGAGCCAGATATCTGCCCTCCTGATTTTGGGAGGCTCCCAAAAAATGGATCAGAATCCCCAAAGAAAGCTGGGACACAAAATAGGTTAAGGTTTACTCTGAATGCACAACCCTATCAGGTATCTATTGGCAGTCTTGGAATCTATGCTCTATGGATATGGGAGTTGTACCTTATGTTGATCAGTCTTCACGTTGCTTCCCTTATGGCCTCAGAAGTCCCATATGGGCCCAAATTGTTGCTCCAAGTTGGAGTAGAGGCATTGATTCAACGGGATTTCCTTCTAGGTTTGCTCCTCCCAATTCAGTTGATTGCATTGGTCTTCATGAGTTGCAGTTGATTGCATTGGTCTTCATGAGTTGGGACTGACCATCAGGAATGCATCCATGGTTGACTCAAGGGATGCTTCAGGTTAGCAACACTACAGTAGGCCCTCCATATTCATTGGGGTTAGAGGTGCGTCACCCCCAAGAAAGGGGAGAAACAACAAGAAAACACCTATCTGTGTATATCTAGATCCTCCACCTTGTCTCAATGGTCAACTTACACCAAAAGCTGACTATTGAGTCACCATGGAGGAGTCACCATTGAGAGAAGGTATGTGGTGGAGGCTTCTTCTTTGGTGGCTTTTAAGCAGAGGCTGGATGGCTATCTATCAGGGGTGCTTTGAATGCGATTTTCCTGCTTCTTGGCAGGGAGTTGGACTGGATGGCCCATAAGATCTCTTCCAATTCTAGGATTTTATGATTCTATGTATGGACTGGTTGGATCTTCTCGCCTTGGACCATGAGAAGACCCAACCAGTCCATACTTCAGGAAATAAAGCCCAACTGCTCATTGGAGGGAAGGAGATTAGAGGCAAAGATGAGGTCCTTTGGCCACATCATGAGAAGTCAAGAAAGCTTAGGGTCTGGAGAACAAGCCCTATGAAGAGCGGCTTAAAGAGCTGGACATGTTTAGCCTGAAGAAGAGAAGGCTGAGAGGAGACATGATAGCAATGTATAAATATGTGAGAGGAAGTCACAGGGAGGAGGGAGCAAGCTTGTTTTCTGCATCCCTAGAGACTAGGATGCAATGAAGCAATGGCTGCAAACTACAAGAGAGGTGCGTCACCCCCAAGAGTTCAATAGATTTTACTCCCAAGCAAGTGCAGACAGGAAAGTCGCCAAACTACATCTGAACATGAGGAAGAACTTCCTGACTGTGAGAGCTGTTCAGCAGTGGAACTCTCTGCCCCGGAGTGTGGTGGGGGCTCCTTCTTTGGAGGCTTTTAAACAGAGGCAGGATGGCCATCTGTCAGGGGTGCTTTCAATGCAATATTCCTGCTTCTTGGCAGGGGGTTGGACTGGATGGCCCATGAGGTCTCTTCCAACTCTTTGATTCTATGATTCTAATGGGCCAATAGAAAACAGATCTTTTGGCACCCTGAGTGAAAACAGATATCTGCCCTCCTGATTTTGGGAGGCTCCCAAAAGATGGATCAGAACCCCCACTGAAAGCTGGGACACAAAACGGATCAAAACTGAATGCACAACCCTATCAGTCTTGGAACCTATGCTCTATGAATATGGGAGTTGTACCTTATGTTGCTCAGTCTTCATGTTGCTTCTTTTATGGCCTCAGAAGTCCCATATGGGCCCAAATTGTTAAACTAGAGGTGCAGCACACCCAAGAAAGTGGAGAAACAATGAGAAAACACCTAACTGTGCATCTCTAGATCCTCCTCCTGGACCTAAAGATTTTGAGAGAAGGTATGTGGTGGCTTTTAAGCAGAGGCTGGATGGCCATCTATCAGGGGCACTTTGAATGTGATTTTCCTGCTTCTTGGCAGGGATTTGGACTGGATCGCCCACAAGGTCTCTTCCAACGCTAGGATTCTATGATTCTGTGTATGGACCGGTTGGATCTTCTCGCCTTGGACCATGAGAAGACCCAACCAGTCCATACCTCAGAAAATAAAGCAACTGCTCATTGGAGGGAAGGATATTATAAGCAAAGATGGAGTCCTTTGGCCACATCATGAAAAGTCAGGAAAGGTTAGAGAAGACAATTATGCTGGGGAAAATGGAAGGAAAAAGGAAGAGGAGCCAATCAAGGGCAAGATGGATGGATGGCATCCTTGAAGGGACTGGCTTGACCTTGATGGAGATGAAGGTGGCAACAGCCAAATGGGAGTTCTGGCCTGGGCTTGTCACCAAGAGTCGGAAGCGACTGAACGAATAAACAACAATCAATCAAATCTGCAAATCATCATATCTGTAAAGAAGAAACCCACAAAAGTGGAGGGCTGGTTGTAGTTGATTCTGGTGGATTCAACACAAGTTGAAGGGCCGGAATGGCGACGCAACGCCTTTCATATCGGAGCGGAAAGTGAGAAACGGAGCTCGCCGATTCCGAACCAGTGTTTTCAATCAATCCATTTCAATGTGTCAAACGTTCAAGCGATGTGTCAGACATTTTCCCAGCTTGAAAGTTACAGGAAACCAAAGTGGTTTTGAAAAACCTGACTGCCAACCTAGTCGTGTGCAAAGCTGAGCTGAAAGGAGAGGGAGGTGTGAAAATACAAGGAGGCGTTCTCACATTGAAATGGATTCTGGTTGCTGGTTCTATTCTGGGAGTGTTGCATGCGGCTAGAATTGTCAAATAGTCATATATATATATATATATATATATATATATATATATATATATATGAGAGAATGAGCAGGAGGAGACGTTTCCTTTGTCGGATGGCATTATCAAGAAAGAAAAATGTATGTGTGTGTTTTAAATCAATCACAGGCCTGCCTCCTGAATGAGCAATTCTATTTGCATGCCATAGATTGGATTTGCAAGTTATTCTTCGGGAATCCAATGGGAGCCAAACTACATCTTATCTAATGACATTCCCTTCCCTGCTTCTCATTATAAACACACACACACACACATATGCAAATAAACACACACAGAGAAAACAAATCTTGGAAATAATGAAACAGACCTACTGGGGTTTGCCAGAAAGTTACTGAATCCCGGCTTCTGTCATCTTTTCTTGTCCTTGAGCAGCAGCGCAGACATCTTCGCCAATCTGTTCCCAAATACAACTTTGTTATCAGGCACCAAAGAAGTTGATTCAAACCAACAGAGTCCAGTTGACACTTACAGAAGGAAGAGACCCCAAGGGCCATGCAGTCCAACCCCATTCTGGAACACACAATCCAAGCACTCCTGACAGATGGCCATCCAGCCTCTGTTTCAAAACCACCAGGGAAGGAGACTCTGTGGTATAATGTAAAATAAACCATGTGTATTTCAGTGGGTTGTTGTAGGTTCTAGAGGCATTCTCTCCTGACGTTTCACCTGCATCTATGGCAAGCATCCTCAGAGATAGTGAGGTCTGTTGGAAGTAGGAAAAATGGGTTTATATATCTGTGGAATGACCAGGGTGGGACAAAGGACTCTTGTCTGCTGGAGCTAGGTGTGAATGTTTCAACTGACCACCTTGAATAGCATTTGATGGCCTGTCAGAAGAGAATGTCTATAGACCATGGCCATATAGCCCAAAAAAACCTACAACAACCCGGTGATACCGGCCATGAAAGCCTTCAACAATACTAGGTGTGAATGTTTCAACTGACCACCTTGATTTGCATTTGATGGCCTGGCAGTGCCTGGGGCAATCTTTTGTTGAGAGGTGATTAGATGTCCCAGATTGTTTCCTCTCTGTTGTTTGTAATTTTAGAGTTTTTTAATACTGGTAGCCAGATTTTGTTCATTTTCATGGTTTCGTCCTTTCTGTTGAAATTTTCCACATGTTTGTGTATTTCAGTGTAGTCTTTTCCTTCTGTTTGAATCCATGCCTCTATTGTGTCCAGAACAGCAGAAAACAAGCTTGATCCCTTTCTCAACATGATATCTTTTTGGATATTTAAACATAGCTAACTTGTCCCCTCTCAACCTTTTTTCCTCCAAGTTAAACATACCCAGATCCCTAAATCTCTCCAACCGCTCCAGTTCAATGTGTTGTCGAAAGCTTTCATGGCTAGAATCACTGGGTTGCAGTGAGTTTTTTGGGTTGTATGGCTATGTTCCAGTAGTATTCTCTCCTGATGCTTCGCCAGCTTTTTTGTTCATTTTCATGGGTTTCCTCTTTTCTGTTGAAATTGTCCACATGCTTGTAGATTTCAATGGCTTCTCTGTGTAGTCCGATATAATGGTTGTCAGAGTAGTCCAGCATTTCTGTGTTAATACATCCCAAACAGAGGATGCCTCCAGGAAACAACAGCCAGGATGCTTCCATCTATTCCATTGTCAAACGACTCATGATAATTCCCCCTCTGCTAATTTTGTAACCTGGAAACTTGTATAGGTAGATCCTTGGAGAAACCGTTTCCATCATCTATATGAAGCATGGGCAAACTTTGGCCATCTGGGTGTTTTTGGACTTCAACTCCCACAATTCCTGACAGCCTCAGGCCCTTTCCTTTTCCCCCTCAGCCTCTTAAGCTGAGTACTGGACCCATAACCAACATTAGACTTTGTTGCCAATGTGGAGTGCAAGGAAGCTTCCTCTACAGTAGGCATGAGCCAACTTTGGCCCTCCCTCCAAGTGTTTTGGACTTCGACTCCAAGAATTCCTAACAGCATCAGGCCTGTCCCTTTTCCCACCCAGCCACTTAAGCTGAGTGCTGGGTCCATAACCAACATTAGGCTGTCTTGCTGGTTTGGAGTGCAAGGAAGCTTCCTCTACAGCAGTCATGGGCAAACTTTGGCCGTCAGTCACTTAAGATCAGTGCTGGGCCCATAACCAATGTTAGGCTCTCTTGCTGGTGCAGAGTGCAAGGAAGCTTCCTCTACAGTAGGCATGGGCCAATTTTGGCCCTCTTTCCAGGTGTTTTGTACTTTGACTCTGACAATTCCTTTCCTTTTCCAACTCAGCCACTTAAGCTGAGTTCTGGGCCCACAACCAATATTAGGCTCTGTTGCCAATGTGGAGTGCAAGGAAGCGTCCTCTACAGCAGGCATGGGTCAACTTTGGCCCTCCCTCCAAGTGTTTTGGACTTTCACTTCCACAATTCCTAACTGCCTCTGGCCCCTTCCTTTTCCACCCTCAGCCGCTTAAGCTGAGTGCTGGGCCCATAACCAATGTTAGGCTCTATTGCTGTTGCAGGATGCAAGGAAGTTTCCTCTACAGCAGGCATGGGCCAACTTTGGCCCTCCTTCCAGGTGTTTTGGACTTCGACTCCCACAATTCCTAACAGCCCCAGGCCCTTTCCCTTTTCCCACTCAGTCGCTTAAGCTAAGTGCTGGGTCCATAACCAATGTTCGGCTCTCTTGCGAGTGCAGAGTGCAAGAAAGCTTCCTCTACAGCAGGCATGGGCAAACTTTGGCCCTCCCTCCAAGTGTTTTTGGACTTTGACTCCCACAATTCCTAACAGCCTTAGGCCCTTTCCTTTTTCTCCTCAGTTGCTTAAGCTGAGTGCTGGGCCCATAACCAATTTAGGCTCTCTTGCTGGTGCAGAGTGCAAGAAAGCTTCCTCTACAGCAGTCATGGGCAAACTTTGGCCGTCAGTCACTTGAGATCAGTGCTGGGCCCATAACCAATGTTAGGCTCTCTTGCTGGTGCAGAGAGCAAGGAAGCTTCCTCTACAGTAGGCATGGGCCAGTTTTGGCCCACTTTCCAGGTGTTTTGTACTTTGACTCTGACAATTCCTATCAGCCTCAGGCCCTTTCCTTTTCCAACTCAGCCACTTAAGCTGAGTGCTGGGCCCACAACCAATATTAGGCTCTGTTGCCAATGTGGAGTGCAAGGAAGCTTTTACAGCAGGCATGGGCAAACTTTGGCCCTCCCTCCAAGTGTTTTGGACTTTGACTCTCACAATTCCTAACAGTCTGAAGCCCTTCCTCCCCCCCCCCCCCACAACCGCTTAAGTTGAGTGCTGAGCCCATAACCAAAATTAGAGTATTTTGCCAATGTGGAGTGAAAGGAAGTTTCCTTTACAGCAGGCATGGGCAAACTTTGGCCCTCCCTCCAAGTGTGTTGAACTTTGATTCTCATAATTCCCAACACCCTCAGGCCCTTTCTTTTTTCCCCTCAGCCACTTCAGCTGAGTGCTGGGCCCATACCCAAAATTAGGCTCTGTTTCTGGTGCAGAGTGCAAGGAAGCTTCCTCTACAGTAGGCATGGGTCAACTTTGGCCCTCCCTCCAAGTGTTTTGGACTTCGATTCTCAAAATTCCTAACAGCCTTAGCACTTTCCTTTTTCTCCTCAGTTGCTTAAGTTGAGTGCTGGGCCCATAACCAATGTTAGGCTCTATTGCTGTTGCAGAGTGCAAGGAAGCTTCCTCTACAGCAGGCATGGGCCAACTTTGGCTCTCCTTCCAGGTGTTTTGGACTTCAACTCCCACAATTCCTAACTGCCTCTGGCCCTTTCCTTTTCCCACTCAGCCGCTTAAGCTGAGTGCTGGGCCCATAACCAATATTAGGCTCTGTTGCCAATGTGGAGTGAAAGGAAGCTTCCTTTACAGCAGGCATGGGCAAACTTCGGCTCTCCTTCCAGGTGTTTTGGACTTTAACTCCCACAAATCCTATGGTTATGGGCCCAGCACTCAGCTTAAGCGGCTGAGGGTGGGAAAGGAAGGGGCCAGAGGCAGTTAGGAATTGTGGGAGTTGAAGTCCAAAGCACCTGGAGGGAGAGCCAAAGTTTGCCCATGGCTGGTCTATATGAGCCACCACAAATATTGAAAGATACCTGTCCTATCACCTCTCTATCATCTCTTCTCCAAGATAAATGCCCATGCCAGTGGCCTTAACCTTAGAAAGGTGCCCTCTTGGAGCAAACATACAATAATAACTCCTTATGGTCAACATCCAGTACTATAATATTAAGATCCCAGTGATTTAGGAGTTACAAGTTCCCCTCCCCTTCCTGATGGTGATAAAGAGACATTTAAAGCTTTGCAAAGCTAAGGGAGGGAACATTGGCTTTGCCTTCTGCACCTGCTGCGCTTTGGTTGCTTCCAAACTAATGGCATCTCAGCCTTGGGGCACCTTGAAATCCTAACAGATTTGTTTTTTGCATGAGCTGCAATGGAGCAGAGCTCACTTCACTTCATCAGGCAATGTAACAACTGCATCTGCAGCACTGAACAGTTACCTGTTGTGGCTGTTGGTTTTCCTAAGGACCTTTCCCCAAACAGGCTGTAGATCCACCACCTCCTCCTTCAAAGGGCAAAGTCAACGAGTGGGGTGCTCTTTTCCAGCCTCTCCTTTGGGAATTGCTCTTTTTGTTTGTACCTGTTCCATCTCTGCCACCTTTTTTCAAAAAGGAAGAAATATCACAGGCAGTAGCTGGAGGTTGCTTCTGACATTTGCTGGATCGTCTCCTGCTGTTCCACTCCCAGCAGGTCCTTTCTTCCTGTTTATTTCGCGCCTCGTTCTGTCAGGAGGCACCATCGGCGGAGGCAGTAAAGCGCCAGCACCGCATTGCAAACATCGTGATCAAAGACACCTTTGCAAGAGATGGGATGGCACTGCCAAGGCCCGGACCCCTGCTACTGGATCCAAGCTGAGGAGTGTCACTCTTTCGCAAAGAGTTTCATACTCGGGGAAGCTTGGATGACTGCCTGAAAGAAGGCCTTTCTCTCTCCCTGAAGGAGAATGGAGCTGAAGGGATTCTCGTAGCATTTGCCTCCTCCTTTCCACCCTGAACAACACACTGAAACCGGTCTCATTTCGGAAGCTTTGTACCATGAGGCCCTGTTATTGCCTGGATGGAACATTGTTGTTGTTGTTGTTTATCCGTTCAGGCACTTCCGACTCTTCATGACCTCCTGGACCAGCCCAGGCCAGAGCTCCCTGTCAGCCGTCGCCACCCCCAGCTCCTTCAAGGTCTAACCAGTCACTTCAAGGATAACATCCACCCACTGTGCTCTTGGTCGGCCCCTCTTCCTTTCCCCTTCAATTTTCCTCAGCATTATTGTCTTCTCCAAGCTTTCCATGTCCTTGTTTGTTTCCTCTCTGTTGTTGTGCTGTTGCAATTTTAGAGTTTTTTAATACCAACCTGGACACAGCATTTTATTGCTGGACCACTCTCACAACCACCATGTTAGACTACACAGAGAAGCCATTGAAATACACAAGCATGTGGACAATTTCAACAGAAAGGAGGAAACCATGAAAATGAATAAAATCTGGCTACCCGTATTAAAAAACTATAAAATTAGAACAGCAAAACAGCAGAGAGGAAACAATCAGGCACATCTAATCACCTCTCAACAAAAGATTGCCCCAGGCTGCCCTAGGTTGGACCGTAGCCAGGATTTCGTTTTGGGGGGGGGTGTGAATTTTTTTCAGGGGGGTTTCGGGGGGGGGGGCTGAGTTTCGGGGGGGGGGGCTGAGTCTGAGTGAAAGAGGGTCTAGCCTAGCAAACTTTTTGTATCATTACCCCAATACCCCCATGCATATGGGATATATTGAGTATGGTGATCAGATCATGATATGAATAAACATAACAGTTTAAATAATGCACCAGTAAGGCCTTTTTGCGAACCACCATGAGAATTTCGGGGGGGCTGAAGCCCCTCAAGCCCCCCCCCCCCCCAAGGACATCTAATCGCCTCTCAACAAAGTTTGCTCCAGGCAGTCAGCCCATTGTATGCTAATCAAGGTGGTCAGTTGAAACATTTACACCTAGCTCCAGCAGACAAGAGTCCTTTGACTCACCCTGGTCATTCCACAGATATATAAACCCTTTTTCCTAGTTCCAACAGACCTCACTACCTCTGAGGATGCTTGCCATAGATGCAGGCGAAATGTCAGGAGAGAATGCCTCTAGAACATGGCCATACAGCCCGAAAAAACCTACAACAACCCAGTGATTCCGGCCATGAAAGCCTTCAACAATACATTGGATTTCATTTTTGCCTCTAATCTCCTTCCCCCCCAGTGAACAGCATGGCATTATTTCCTGGAGTATGGATGGATTGGATCTTCTCGTGGTCCAAGGCATTCTCAGAATTTTCCTCCAACACCACACCAATGTTCTCACTACAAAAGCGTGGAGGGAACATTAAGGATCACCAAAGCAAGAATAGTGGAAAGATGCTATATTAAAGCATGGAGTGCTGTCAGGCAGTTGACAATAATGGTCTAGGTTGGATGGCCATCTGTTGAGGGTGCTTTGATTGTATGTTCCTGCATGGCAGGGGGTTAGACTGAATGGCCCTTCTGGTCTCTTTCAACTCCATGATTCGGTGATTCTAGATGGATATGAGTCAATCATATGAGTTAAGCATTAGGAAGAACATATTGGCTGTAGCTGCTGTTCAATGGTGTAGTAGACTGCCTTGTAAGTAGCTTTGGAGGTCTTTGAATAGAGGTTGGGTGACCATTTGTGTCTATTCTGCTTTGGTCAGGCCTCAACTGGAATCTTTATATATATATATATATATATATATATATATATATATATATATATATAATCTTTATTAGGTTTCAAATTTACATTTAAAAAAGGGAAAGTAGGGAAGGGGATAAGTGAATTTGTGAATTTACTTTTAAAGAGAACACCCGAAAAGATTGTGAGGTGTAGAGTAAAGGAAAAAGGGGGGGGGGGGGAATAAGGTAAAAGCCCGCCACCTCATTAAAAACTAGAGTAATAGATGTTGTTGACTTCCCGGGGTCTTCTTAAGGTTTATTCAATCTTCTTCCATCCTTTATTTCGAACTCTTTTCTCCTCAACTTCTTTCTCCTTCTCTTCTTTCTCTTCTTCCCTTTCTCTCCTTCTAGATCAGAATCTTCTTGTTTTTTTGTCTAAAGTAGTCCATCACTTCTTCCCAGTGTGTTTCTTTCATATTCATCCCTTTACTTCTTGATATTAAAAAGGTGAGCCTATCCATATTTTTTATTTCTAAAATTTTTGTTAATCTCTCATTCTCGTCCGGTAACTCTTTTTGTTTCCACCTTCTAGCGTAGCAGATTCTTGCGGCGGTTGTTATCAAAAATAAGATTTTGTCTGTATTTTTCTCTATTTTTAAATCATGTTGTTGTTGTTGTTGTTCATTCATTCAGTCGTCTCCGACTCTTCGTGACCTCATGGACCAGCCCATGCCAGAGCTCCCTGTCTGCCGTCACCACCCCCAGCTCCTTCAAGGTCAGTCCAGTCACTTCAAGGATGCCATCCATCCATCTTGCCCTTGGTTGGCCCCTCTTCCTTTTTCCTTCCACTTTCCCCAGCATAATTGTCTTCTCTAAGCTTTCCTGTCTCCTCATGATGTGGCCAAAGTACTTCAACTTTGTCTCTAGTATCCTTCCCTCCAAGTGAGCAGTCGGGCTTTATTTCCTGGAGGATGGACTGGTTGGATCTTCTCGCAGTCCAAGGCACTCTCAGAACTTTCCTCCAACACCACAGCTCAAAAGCATCGATCTTCCTTCGCTCAGCCTTCCCTAAGGTCCAGCTCTCACATCCGTAGGTTACTACAGGGAATACCATGGCTTTGACTAGGTGGATCTTTGTTGCCAGTCTGATGTCTCTACTCTTTACTATTTTATCGAGATGGACATTGCTCTCCTCCCAAGAAGTAAGCGTCTTCTGATTTCCTGGCTACAGTCTGCATCTGCAGTAATCTTTGCACCTAGAAATACAAAGTCTGTCACGGCCTCCACGGTTTCTCCCTCTATTTTCCAGTTGTCGATCATTCTTGTTGCCATAATCTTGGTTTTTTTGACGTTTAGCTGCAACCCGGCTTTTGCGCTTTCTTCTTTCACCTTGATTAGAAGGCTCCTCAGCTCCTCCTCGCTTTCGGCCATCAGAGTGGTGTCATCTGCATATCTGAGGTTGTTAATGTTTCTTCCAGCAATTTTCACCCCAGCTTTGCATTCATCCAGCCCTGCACATCGCATGATGTGTTCTGCATACAAGTTAAAAAGGTTGGGTGAGAGGATGCAGCCTTGCCGTACGCCTTTCCCAATCTTGAACCAGTCTGTTGTTCCGTGGTCAGTTCTGACTGTTGCTACTTGGTCCTTGTACAGATTCCTCAGGAGAGAGACAAGGTGGCTTGGGATGCCCATCCCACTAAGAACTTAAATCATGTATACCCAATAAAAAAAGTTCCGCCTTCCATGGTATGTTAATTTTTAGAATATCTTGCAATTCTTTTTGTACCTTTCTCCAATATTCTTTTGCCCTCTTGCACGTCCACCAAATATGGAGATATGACCCTTCTTCTTCCTTACATTTCCAGCAATCTGTACTGAAGTTTTTATTCCCTTTGCCAATTTTTCAAGTCAGTGGCGTAACAATATTTTAGTTTTTCTCTCCAGACTCTTTCCCATTCCTCCTGCCTAGTGTTCCTTCTGATATTTTTGTTCCACCTTCTTTTATAATTCTTTTCTCCTTTAGCTTCTAGTTTCCATTCCAACAGTTTTTTGTATATCTTTGTTACTAGTTTGTTTTTTGAATCCAGTATCTTATCCCAGAAATTCTTTTCCTGATTGAAACCAATCTTTTTATCGTTTTTATACTTTTCCTTGATAGTCCAGTATTCCAGCCATGATACTCTTTGTTCCACAGTATTTAATTCTTCCTGTGATTTTAGGATCAGATCTCCTCCCTCTTTTTTTAGTAGATCTTTATACTTTGTCCATTCATGCCATCCTGTGCACCTTCTTTGCCCTGCTTCCAAAGGAGAAACCCACATTGGAGTTTTGTTACACAACCTGTCTTTATATTTCTCCCATATCTTCAAAACCGTTGATCTTATAAAATGATTTCCGAAATTCTTCTCATTCTTCTTACCCTTATACCATATATAGGTATGCCAACCTTCTCTTAGGTCTGATCCCTCCAGTATCAATAGCTTCTTCTTTTCTAATTTTGCCCAATCCTTAGCCCAGATTAGCGCATTTGCTTCCATGTATAGTTCGAAGTCTGGTACTGCAAGTCCTCCATTTTCTTTCCTTTCCGTCAGATTATCAAAATTGATTCTCGGTTTTTTATTTTTCCAAATAAATTTTTTAATATCTTTGTTCCACTCCTTTATTATTTTTTGATTTCGGATAATCGGTAAATTTTGAAATAAAAATAACAGTTTTGGCAGTATCATCATCTTAACCGTGGCAATCCTCCCTAACAGTGATAAGTTTAGATTCTTCCATCAACTGGAATCTTGTGCCCGGTTCTGGGCACCACAGTTCAAGAAGGATATTGACAAACTGGAACATGTTCAGAGGAAAGCAACCAAGATGACCAAAAGGTCTGGAAAGCAAGCCTTATGACCTTAGGAGTTGATTCTGTTTGGAAAAGATATAGAGGTGACATGAGAGCTATCTTGTTGGAAGATATGTCAGGTAGAAGATGGAGTCAGCTTATTTTCTGCTACTTCAAGCTCTGGAATATGAACCAATGGATTCAATGACAAAATAAGAGATTCCACCTAAACATTAAGAAGAACTTCTTGAGTGTAAGGCCTGTTCAATTGTGGAATAGACAGTCTTTGAGGGTCGTGAACTTTTGAAAGTTTTCAAACAGAAGTCAAACATCTTTCAGGAATATCAAAATTTGCATTGAAGGACATGATGGTTTTTGTGGTCTCTTCCAACTCTAAAATTGTCTGATTCTAGGACCATCATGCTCTTCAAGATAAAGCTAGAGAAGTGATGCATGAAACCCTGGAGAGTCAGTGCTATGATGTTAGAGTTGACAACACTGATCTAGATGGATCAATGTTGAGTTAGATCACATGTCAATCTCAAGGCCTGGGCCCCAAATCTGGCCCATCACGTCATTTTACGTGGCCCTCCTCCAGATGCTGGACTACAACTCTTCCTCATCTTTAGACACCATGACGAGCTGATGGGAACATCTGGAAGACTCCTGTTTGTTCTGTTTGTTGAAGAGAGTGGGGTTTGGATTGAGATATAAGGCTCGCAGATAGTATGTCTGTCTTTGAAATATCATTTAGCTTCTCCCCAACCTCTAAGCCACGAGTGTTGTTGGGTTGCAATCGCCATTATCCTCAGTTCACTTGGCAGATCATGAAAAGTGATGGGAGTTGACCTTCAGTAACATCTGGGAACCCAGGTTATATGGTAGTTGGCTCAATTGATAGGCTACATGGATCATGGACCTGATTCAGTACAAAGCTACATCCTGTATTCCCTACAACCAGCCATTCATGACTTTATTCCTATTCTCCAAATGTTCTGATTTGATGGTTCCAGTTATTAACCTGCCATCCCAGCTGCTTTTGAAATATTCCAATTTCTCATCCTCATCCTTACCTTCCTTCAAATGATGCAGACTGAGCTCAAATTCCCACTAGACTGAGACAAAAGCTGACTTCTCCAACTTTTCTTTGCTTATGCCTTCTTCCTTGTTAATACATTTTGCCATCTTGGTCACACTCTGAAATGCCTTGGCCACCTGTGCCCCAGTTTTCATGTGTGAAATGTTGGAGGCCAGGTATCTTCTGCCATCTGGTTCCCTGGTCACACACTCTGATATTCCTTGACCTTCCTTCTATCCATGCACTCCTTTATTTATAGTCTGCCTTTATCCCAAACTAGGACCCAAAGTAGACGATGAAAAACATACAATCACACTTAGAGCCCATATGGCTAAAACACAGAGGCAAGAAGATTAAAGCAAAGGAACAAGAGAATTAAAATGGCACCATCAATAGCAGTATTTATTATTTTTAGAAAGGAAACAATCGCAAAAGGATTGCCGGAAAAGGAAAGGTCTTAACCTTCCACTGTTTGAGAGTTGGAGAGTAAAAATAAAGTCAAGAGAGGAGGGTCCCGAGGGAAGGAGTTTCCAAATGTGGGAGCAGTCATTCGGAAAAGGTCTTCTTCTGCGTTCCCACCAGCCATTTCTCTCTGGGAAAGAGGAAACTTCCTCCCCTGGAGATCTTTAAGCTCATTTGGGAAGACATGGTCTCTGAAATAGCCTGGGTCAGAGCCAGACTCTGTTCCACGATTGTGAAACCTGGAGGTCTCTTCTGGGAAAGAAGGGTCTTCCATTCCCAACCGTTGCTTCTAAAGTTATCAGCCAGAGCAAAACCAGGGAGCATCTCTGAAGGGAAACGTGCAAGTTGTGGTTCCTTTCCTCCCTCTCATCTAGATAAGCCATTGCAGAGATGTTGCTTTGAAGCCAAGGCTATCCATTGAGTTCTAGAGCCACCTGGGAAGGAACATCTGGGAGCATCTCTGGAGGGAAACATGCAAGTTGTGGTTCCTTTCCTCCCTCTCATCTAGATAAGCCATTGCAGAGATGTTGCTTTGAAGCCAAGGCTAACCATTGAGTTCTAGAGCCACCTGGAAAGGAGCATCTGGGAGCATCTCTGGAGGGAAACATGCAAGTTCTGGTTCCTTTCCTCCCTCTCATCAAGATAAGCCATTGCAGAGATGTTGCTTTGAAACCAAGGCTAACCATTGAGTTCTAGAGCCACCTGGAAAGGAGCATCTGGGAGCATCTCTGGAAGGAAACATGCAAGTTGTGGTGCCTTTCCTCCCTCTCATCTAGATAAGCCATTGCAGAGATGTTGCTTTGAAGCCAAGGTTGTCCATTGAGTTCTAGATCCACCTGGAAAGGAGCAATTGCTTACTGGAATGAATTGTTCTGCACTCTCTCCAAGTTTTGAAGAGCTACAAGTGCTATGATGGAGCCACCTTGATCTCAATCCATTCAACATTGTAGAATGAATGCAGTTGAACACAAAACGATGGATTCAAATTATAGAAAAAGAGATTCCACCCAAATATGTATTAGCAAGAGATGTTTTTTTTACATATAAGAACTTTATGATAACAGCATAGGCTCAAAGGTTGGTAGACTCTCCATCTTTGGAGGTCTTCAAAGAGTTGAGATGGACATCTCTCAGGAATGCTTTGGCAAGAGATTAGGTTAGATGGACCTTGTGGTCCCTTTCAGCTCAAAATTAATGAAGTCTGATACCACTCTAATTCCCATTGTTCCAAGCTATGAAATCCTGGGAGTTGTAATTCGGTGAGGGTCCCAGGTTCTTTGGCCAAGAAACTACAACTTCCAAGATTCAATTTCATTGAGTCATGGCACTTAAACTGGACTCAAGCTGCATTCATTCTACAGTGTGGAACAGGTATGGGCAAACTTGGGCCCTCCAGGTGTTTTGGACTTCAACTCCCACAATTCCTAACAGCCTTCTGGCTGTTAGAAATTGTGGGAGTTGAAGTCCAAACACCTGAAGGTCCCAAGTTTGCCCAGGTGTCCTTCAACCTCTTAGACCCCTTGTTATGTTTTCTATGACCTGAATCCTATCAAGTAGCCCCACATATTTTGCAAAATGTAACCTCACAAAACCCTGAAAACATTACTACCTATTTCGAGCTTAAATCATGATGTTTGTGTATCAGACAAGAAAACATTAAGAAATACCAGTTCATCAGCTAACTCTGGGCACGAGACCACCTAACTTGAAACAAAGTGATTAAGAGGGGGAAACCAGACCAATAACTAGTAAATAAATGACCAGACTATAACAAAGAAAGGTATTGTACGTTGGTACAACAGTGTTGCTTGGCTGATGCAATCACTTGTAAGGAGGCTGATACAATCGCAAAGCAGGTAGCCAGAAAAAGTTGGTAATGACACTTTCAGATGATCGGTCCTTCGTATAGATTGAATTTCTAATTAGAGGGGAAGATAATGGTTGATATTCATGGAGATGGCATTGCTATAATGGTGTTACTCGGCTGATGCAATCACTCATAAAGAGGCTGATACAATCTCAAAGCAGGTAGCCAGAAAAAGTTGGTAATGACACTTTCAGATAATCGGACCCTCGTATAGATTGAATTTCTAATTGGAAGGGAGGATAATGATTGATATCCATGGGGATGGCTTAAACCCATCTCTCTTAGACAGCTAGAGATGGAGAAAGTACAACCTTCAGCTCCTGGGGCATTGAAATCATGCAGTTGTGCAACCTATGATGTGCCCATAGATCATTCCAAAAACTCATCTCTTATGATGCCTGCATAAATAGACGTCTAGTGTCTAGATCTAGGGAAGTCATGTCCCCCCTCCATTCTGCCTTGGTCAGACCACACCTGGAATCACACTGTGTCCATTTTCGGGCATCACAATTAAAGGGAGAGGTTGACAAGCAGGAATGTGTCCAGAGGAGGGTGACTCAAATGATCAAGGGTCTGGAGAACAAGCCCTATGAGGAGCGGCTGAAAGAGCTGGGCATCTTCAGCCTGCAGAAGAGAAGGAGACATGTCGAGGGCCATGGATCAAGATGGGAGGGGAAGTCATTGGGAGGAGGGAGGAAGCTTGTTTTCTGCTACCTTGGAGATTAGGATACAATAGAACAATTGCTTCAAACTACAGAAAAGGAGATTCCACCTGAACATTAGGAAGAACTTCCTAACTGTGAGAGCTGTTCAGCAGTGGAACTCTCTGCTTTGCAGTGTAGTGGAGGCTCCTTCTTTGGAGGCTTTTAAAGAGAGGCTGGATGGCCATCTGGAGGGGGTGCTTTGAATGTGATTTTTCTGCTTCTTGGCAGAATGGGGTTGGACTGGATGGCCCAAGAGGTCTCTTCCAACTCTATGATTCCATGACGATAATGTTTGGATTGACTGGGAAATACGCATTTCATTAAATACCTGTTATTAATGAAACTGTTGACCTATTGCTCTGGATGGACCAAGGGTTTGAATCAGAATGTAGGGAGCTTCCTATAGCCTTTCCTATTCTACCAAAGCCAAGTGGTAAGCATTGCACCAACGCCAACACAACACACACTTGGGACTTGTTGATAACGTCCTAATTTCTGGGGAACTGTTCTTTGCAGAGGGGAGTGGAGGACTGGAAGTGCCGTCCTATGACCTGCCCTTACGACATCCACACGCTTGGGATTTTGGGTGGAGGGCCCCCCATGTTTACACAAAGAGGGAGGATGTCCGTATCTCTGCAATAAGACAAAACACAACCACCTTGTCAACGGGGGAGGGAGGCATTCTACGATTGTATGTTCAGGGGTTTATAAGGGGGTTGGTTATACTTTTGGGATCTAATCTGTACTTTCTGTATGTATCAGTATTCCAAAAAAAGATGTACCTGAAATAAAGCAAATGTGCATTTTTTCCTGACTCTGTAGCTATCATTTCGGGTTGATCGTTGGGCAAAATGAAGACCTTGGGTGTATCTACACTGTGGAATTAATGTGGATTGACACCAGTTGAACCACCCTGGATCAAAGCCATGGAACAATGGGAGTGGTAGATTATTATTATTATTATTATTATTATTATTATTGACACAAAAGCATAGTACGTCACAGCAAATGAGATCTATATTATTATTATTATTATTATTATTATTATTATTATTATTATTATTATTATTAGATACACAACAAGATTAGTTCACAGCAAACAAGATCACTCTGCTGGCTTTTGTATTAGATCACATGTCGGACTCTTCCCAAGTCTCTAGGACTGTGTGATGTCTCGGCGCATAATGTGTGCAGATCCCAGTAAGGTGGCCTTCTGCAGCTGGCAGATGGTAATTTTGTCAGCGCCGATTGTGTTTAAGTGCAGGCCAAGGTCTTTAGGCACTGCACCCAGTGTGCCAAACACCACTGGGGCCACCTTTACTGGTTTTTATATTAGATCACACGTCAGACACTTCCCAAATGTCTAGGACTGTGTGATGTATCGGCGCATAATGCGTGCAGATCCCAGTAAGGTGGCCTTCTGCAGCTGGCAGATGGTAATTTTGTCAGCGCCGATTGTGTTTAAGTGCAGGCCAAGGTCTTTAGGCACTGCACCCAGTGTGCCGGTCACCACTGGGACCACCTTGACTGGCTTGTGCCAGTCTTTGCAGTTCTATCTTTAAATCCTGATATCGTGTCAGCTTTTCAGTTGCTTCTCTTCAAATGATGATGACGACGACGACGACGACGATGATTTGAAACACAACAAGATGAGTCCACAGCAAACAAGATCACTCTGCTGGCTTTCGTATTAGATCACACGTCGGACACTTCCCAAGTGTCTAGGACTGTGTTATGTCTCAGCAAATAATGCGTGCAGATCCTGGTAAGGTGGCCTTTTGCAGCTAGCAGATGGTAATTTTGTCAGCGCTAATTGTGCTTAAGTGCAGGCCAAGGTCTTTAGGCACTGCACCCAGTGTGCCGATCACCACTGGGACCACCTTTACTGGCTTGTGCCAGAGTCTTTGCAGTTCAATTTTTAAATCCTTGTATGGAGTCAGCTTTTCCAGTTGTTTCTCTTCAAATTATTATTATTATTATTATTATTATTATTATTATTATTATTATTATTATTATTTGAAACACAACAACATGAGTCCACAGCAAACAAGATTACTCTACTGGCTTTCGTATTAGATCACACGTCGGACACTTCCCAAGTGTCTAGGACTGTGTATCGGCGAATAATGTGTGCAGATCCCAGTAAGGTGGCCTTTTGCAGCTGGCAGATGGTAATTTTGTCAGCGCCGATTGTGTTTAAGTGCAGGCCAAGGTCTTTAGGTACTGAACCCAGTGTGCCAATCACCACTGGGACCACCTTGAGTGGCTTGTGCCAGAGTCTTTGCAGTTCGATCTTTAAATCCTCATGTTGTGTCAGCTTTTCCAGTTGTTTCTCTCCAATCCTGCTGTCACCTGGGATTGTGACATCAATGATCCATACTTTGTTTTTTCACACGATCATGAGGTCAGGGATATTATGCTCCAAAACTCTATCTGTCTGAATCCGGAAGTCCCAGAGTAGCTTGACATGTTCATTCTCTGTAACTTTTTCCGGCTTGTGATCCCACCAGTTCTTTGTCGCAGGCAGAGTTCCAATGAATTATCTGAGCAACGGTGTTGTGCCTCTGCTTGTAGTCTGTCTGCGCGATCTTCTTGCAGCAGCTGAGGATAAGATCTATTGAGATCTATTGAGATCTATTGTTTCATCTGCTTCCTTGAAGAGTCTACACTTGGGTTATTATTATTATTATTATTATTATTATTATTATTATTATTACCCCACTTTATCTCTTCCGAAGACTGGCAAAGTCTTTCGCCTTCTCTTCCAATGAGTGCAATTTCCTCCCAAAACTGCTCTCCTTTGAAGAATCAGTTTGGAATTTTTTAGAATGAATACAAGACTTAATGAAAGCAGACAAAGACCGTACGAAATAAAACAAAGTGCCAAAGTAGTTGTCACTTGCTGTGTCCCAGATATTAAAGCAAGAGGAGCATGGCAGATGGGAGATTGCAGCTCCATCTCACTGAACCCACGGAGGTGAATGATTATATGCAGCCTTTCGGAGAGGAATACAATCACAAGGGTCCTTGTGGTTGTGAGCAGCCCCGTGTGTGCTCCTTGCTCCTTCGCCTGATGATTTATGAGGAACTATTGAAGGGCTCTCTCCTTGGCCCCAGTCCTGACCCACTTTCTTTTCCAAACGGCATGCTGCCCCTTTGTAACATTCTCAGCTCCAGCCAAGAAAATGCCAAGGAGGCTCTCGTGCCTCTCTTGCCCACTCAATGCCTCTGCAAGGACTTGGCCTAGAAAGACATGGGAGTTTCCATCAGAGAGGCTTCTGTGTCAATGGGAAGAAGAGCTTGCCCCTTCCTCAATGAGACAACTTTTCCAAAACGTGAACATAGCTCTCTTCTCTAAGAGAAATATATGCAGATCCAAAAGGTCCTCCTCAGAGTGATTTGTAATTTCAATGGATTTCAATGGCTTCTCTGTGTACTCTGACATGGTGGTTGTTGGTGTGGTCCAGCATTTCTGTGTTCTCAAATAATATGCTGTGTCCAGGCTGGTTCATCAGGTGCTCTGCTATGGCTGATTTCTCTGGTTGGAGTAGTTAGAGCACCTGATGAACCAACCTGGACACAGCACACAACCACCATGTCAGACTACACAGAGAAGCCATTGAAATCCACAAGCATGTGGACAGTTTCAACAGAAAGGAAGAAACCATGAAAATGAACAAAATCTGGCTACCAGTATTAAAAAACTCTAAAATTACAGCAGCAAAACAACAGAGGGGAAACAAACGGGCACATGAAATCACTCTCAACAAAAGATTCTCCCCAGGCACTTCCAAGCCATTGAATGCAAATCAAGGTGATCAGCTGAAACATTCACAGCTAGCCCCAGCAAACAAAAGTCCTTTGTCTCACCCTGGTCATTCCACAGATATATAAACCCATTTTTCCTACTTCCAACAGACCTCACTACCTCTGAGGATGCTTGCCATAGATGCGGGCGAAACGTCAGGAGAAAAATTGCCTCCAGAACATGACCATATAGCCCGGAAAAACCTACAACAACCCATGGATTCCGGCCATGAAAGCCTTTGACAATACAGAATTAAACGTAATTTTATTTTTAAAAAAATGGTTAACATACAGGCAACTACAAACAATGACAAACACGATCGGTTGTGTAGGTTTGTTCTGAAGTTGAACTTGTATGTAAGTTGGAACAGGTAGATTTTTTGAGCCTCCTTCAAAAGAAATAAAGCAGGGAATAATAATAATAATAATAATAATAATAATAATAATAATTGAAAGACCACAAGATGAATCCACAGCAAACAAGATCACTCTGCTGGCTGCTGTATTGGATCACACATCGGACACTTCCCAAATGTCTAGGACTGTGTGATGTATCTGCGAATAATGTGTGTAGATCCCAGTAAGGTGGCCTTTTGCAGCTGACAGAAAGTAATCTTGTCAGCGCCAATTTTATTTACATGCAGGCCAAGGTCTTTAGGCACTGCCCCCAGTGTGCTGATCACCACTGGCACCACCTTGACTGGCTTGTGCCAGAGTCTTTGCAGTTCGATCTTTCAATCTTTCATATCATGTCAGCTTTTCCAGTTGTTTCTCTTCAATTCTGCTGTCGCCTGGGATTGCAACATCGACAATCCATACTTTGTTTTTTAACACGTTCATGAGGTTAGGAGTGTTGTGCTCCAAAACTCTGTCTGTCTGAATCCGGAAGTCCCAGAGTAGCTTGACATGTTCATTATCTGTAACTTTTTCTGGCTTGTGATCCCACCAGTTCTTTGTCGCAGGCAGATGGTATTTGTGGCACAAGTTCCAATGAATCATCTGAGCAATGGTGTTGTGCCTCTGCTTGTAGTCTGTCTGCGCAATCTTCTTGCAGCAGCTGAGGATATGATCTATTGTTTCTTCTTCTTCTTCTTCTTCTTCTTCTTCTTCTTCTTCTTCTTATTATTATTATTATTATTATTATTATTATTTTGCAATGCCAAGCTGGCATTTGAAAACAATAAACACTGAAAAAATCACGATCTGTCAACTGCAAAAGGCCACCTTATTTGGATCTGCGCGCATCATTCAAAAATACATCACACAGTCCTAGACGCTTGGGAAGTGTTCGACTTGTGATTTTGTGACATGAAATCCAGCATAGAGATCTCATTTGCTGTGACATACTGTGTTTTTGTGTCGTAATAATAATAATAATAATAATAATAACAACAACAACAACAACCGAGTGCAGTGCCTAGAGACTTTGGCCTGCACTTAAAAGCAAAAATTGTACTGTTTTCAAAGCAGGTGTTACCTGTCCTATATCTGTTATCAAAAGCTTTCATCTTCACTGGTTCTTGATCTTGCAAAGGTCTCACCAGATTCTGGCCTTAAGTCTGCCATTGCAATAACTTCCCAGGAGAAGCAGAACCGGAGGGGAGAATGCCTTTCTTCCTAAGTAGGGTCTGTCTTCAAAGACACTTGTGTTGATGGCCAGCTCTCTGGCTGTTAGCAAGAGCCAAGGAAAAGGCCCACAAACAAATTAATTGTGCCTCGTTATCATAATGTGTACTCCATAACGCGCTCTAAGGGCTTTGTGCTGTAAAAGGAAGTGCCTGGAAGATGCCGCCTGGGCATCCACCATAATGAGAGATGATCAGCAAACATTATTGCATTTCCAGGTAACTCCAAGAAACAAACCAGGCCGGTCCAAGCAGAACTGGGAAAGCTTCCATTAAGGGATGCGAAATAAAAGAAGCAGCAACTGGGAAGCATCCAAGGAAACTGGCAAAAGAAATGAGAGACATGTCTCCAAGGGTTTCAGTAGGCAAGATCTCAACATCTTTCCACCTGGAAAGACTCTTGAGCATCAAAGGTCAGGCATTTCTGAAGCAGGGATTCTGCAATCTCACACTTTGACTCTACAGCAGGCATGGGCAAACTTGGGCCCTCCAGGTGCTTTGGACTTCAACTCCCACAATTCCTAACAGCCTGCCGCAACAACAGCAACACTACTACACTACTACGACTACGTGTGGTTTTTTGGCATTGTATATAATAATAATAATAATACTTTATTTGTACCCCGCTACCATCTCCCCAAGGGACTCGGTGCGGCTTACATGAGGCCGAGCCCGAATACAACAATACAAGCAAGACAACAACAGTACAAGCAATTAAAATAAAACATAGACAATAAAATACACAACATTATCAATAAGACAACATGCAATTAAAAACAGTGGGAAGGCCAAATGTAAAGTTAAAATGGAAATAATGCTGGGACATGGAGGAAAGGTGATAGTGGCGTTTGTGGAAGGGCATACGAGCAGACCTAAAAAGTGTAAAGTGCTTTGGAGGACAAAGTGCTAGTAGGATCATTATTCTGGGAAGGCACACTGGAACAACCACGTCTTCAATCTTCTCCTAAAGACTGCCAAGGTTGGGGCCTGTCTGATGTCTTTAGGGAGTGAGTTCCAGAGTTGAGGGGCCACCACCGAAAAGGCCCTCTCTCTTGTCCCCACCAACTGCGCCTGTGATGCTGGTGGGAATGAGAGCAGGGCCTCCCCGGATGACCGAAGGGATCGTGTGGGTTTATATACAGAGATGCGGTCACGCAGGTAGGCGGGTCCCAAACTGTTCAGGGCTTTGTAGGTAAGAACCTGCACCTTGAATTGGGTCCGGTAAATGAATGGCAGCCAGTGGAGCTCCTTGAACAGGAGGGTTGACCGCTCCCTGTAAGGTGCCCCAGTTAGCAACCTGGCCACCGCCCGTTGGATCATCTGAAATTTCCGGGCCGTTTTCAAGGGCAGCCCCATGTAGAGTGCATTGCAGTAATCCAGTCTAGCTCATTTGTATTTTGATTCTGGAGCCCACTTATTGATGGATGTCCAGAATCAGCAGCATCCACCATGGTCCTTTTTATCCTGGGCGCCGACCGAGCCAATATAGACTTCGTTTTGGTTTGCTTCTCCATAATGCTAATGGGTTAGGTGCTCTTGGTTCCACTCCTCAGCTGAGACCTCTCTGGCTTGGTTGGACCTGCTGGTAGTTACACTAGTGCCAGCACAGCTCTCAGCATCCTTGGAGCAGTTAAGCCCCCCACCACGACAAGGTGGAACCCATTGGGGGGACTTTTACAAGTCAAACAAGCAGTCCAAGAAGAAATACACTCCCTGGCAGAATATGTCAAGGAAAGCCAAGAACCTGCTTGAATTGAAGTCAATAATTGGAAATTTTTCAAAGCACAGCAGACAAAGAGTCAGTACAAGAAAACTGCACTCCAAACCAGAGCTGACAAAGCATTGCATGGCCAGTTCCTTGACAAAATTGAAGGAAAAGTTGACAAGGACAAGACCTGGTTATGGCTCATGAATGGAACCCTGAAGAAGGAGACAGAAGAAGGCCTGATTCTTGCAGCCCAGGAGCAAGCCATCAGAACCAATGCCATTAAGGCAGGATTGAAAAATCAGCGGATGACCCAAAATGTAGACTGTGCAACGAAGCGGATTAAACCATGGATCATATCCTCAGCTGTTGCAAGAAAATTGCACGGACGGACTACAAACAAAGACACAACTCTGTGGCCCAAATGATTCACTGGAACTTACGTCACAAGTACCACCTGCCAGCAGTAAAGAATTGGTGGGATCATAAACTCGCAAAGGTCGTGGAAAATGAACATGCAAAAATACTGTGGGACTTTCAAATCCAGACTGACAAAAGTTTTGGAACACAACACACCAGACATCATGATTGTGGAAAAGAAAAAAGTCTGGATTATTGATGTCGCCATTCCAGGTGACAGTCGCATTGAGGAAAAACAACAGGAAAAACTCAGCCGCTATCAAGACCTCAAAATCAAACTGCAAAGGCATAAACCAGTACAGGTGGTCCCAGCGGTAATCAGCACACTGGGTGCCATGCCAAAAGATCTCAGCCGGCATTTGGAAACAATAAACATTGATAAATTCATGATTTGTCAACTGCAAAAGGCCACCTGACTTCTTCCAGCATGCTGACATTTGTCCGCTTGTCTACCCAAGAGATTTGCAGGATTTTCCAGAGGCAGCGCTGATGGAATCGTTCCAGGAGTTGCATGTGACATCTGTAGACAGTCCATGTTTCGCAGACATGGATTGCAGGTGGATCTGTAATTGGTTAAATGGACGAACCCAGAGGGTGCTCACCAATGCTTCCTCTTCATCTTGGAAAAAAGTGACGAGTGGAGTGCCGCAGGGTTCCATCCTGGGCCCGGTCCTGTTCAACATCTTTATTAATGACTTAGATGAAGGGTTAGAAGGCAGGATCATCAAGTTTACGGACAAAATGGGGGATGCCTGGCTCGAGAGCAGTACGTGTGAAAAAGATCTTGGAGTCCTCGTGGACAACAAGTTAAACATGAGCCAACAATGTGATGTGGCGGCAAAAAAAGCGAATGGGATTTTGGCCTGCATCAATAGGAGCATAGTGTCTAGATCTAGGGAAGTCATGCTACCCCTCTATTCCGCTTTGGTTAGACCACACCTGGAATATTGTGTCCAATTCTGGGCACCACAATTCAAGAGAGATATTAACAAGCTGGAATGTGTCCAGAGGAGGGTGGCTAAAAAGATCAAAGTTCAGGAGAACAAGCCCTATGAAGAGCGGCTTAAGGAGCTGGGCATGTTTAGCCTGAAGAAGAGAAGGCTGAGAGGAGATATGATAGCCATGTATAAATATGTGAGAGGAAGTCACCGGGAGGAGGGAGCAAGCTTGTTTCCTGCTTCCCTGGAGACTAGGACGCGGAACAATGGCTTCAAACTACAAGAGAGGAGATTCCATCTGAACATGAGGAAGAACTTCCTGACTGTGAGAGCTGTTCAGCAGTGGAACTCTCTGCCCCGGTGTGTGGTGGAGGCTCCTTCTTTGGAAGCTTTTAAACAGAGGCTGGATGGCCATCTGTCAGGGGTGATTTGAATGCAATATTCCTGCTTCTTGGTAGGGGTTGGACTGGATGGCCCATGAGGTCTCTTCCAACTCTTTGATTCTATTATTCTATGATTCTATGTCATATAGCAGGATTGGGAGGACAACAGCTTTATAAACAAGCACCTTGGTATCCCTACAGATGTCCCAGTCCTCAAACACTCTCTGCTTCATTTGGAAAAATGCTGCACTCGCAGAGCTCAGGCAGTGTTGTATTTCGGTGCCGATGTTGACTTTGGGGAGAGGTGGCTGCCAAGGGAGCGGTCCACTATATCATGCTGGTTCTAAGATTGATTCAGAAATTTGCCATTGCCTTTCCTCTGAGGCTGAGAGAGTGTGACCCAGTAGGTTTCCATAGCCAAGTTGGGATTCGAACTCTATCTTCCCAAATTCAGCACCCAGTCTATTACATTATGCAGGCTTTTCATTGTCTGTTCCTTCCAAAGCAACATTGTTGTTACTGGGCTGGATGTGTTCTGTGTGCAAATCCTGCCCGTTTGCTCAGCATCATCCCTGAGGCCTGGACACTTAACCAGTTCTGCCTATGTGTCACCATCAGGCACAGACTGGGCAAGGTTTGGGAAATGTCACCCTGCTTTGCCAAATCCTTCATGGCAAAATCTAACCCGATGCTTCCTGGCTGGGCTCCAGGTCATGTCTGAGAAATATCGGTGGCGGCGGCATCTTCAAACAAGTGGCCGGGTCCCCTGTTTATGGTTATTAAAATGTTGTCCTTGCTGCCGAGACAGATGCCGTGTGCCCCGCGGCCAGTAAAGAAGCACAGAATTAGCTGTGGCACGAAGACAGTTCAAAGCCATTCTTGGCACCGAAGAAAGGAATTACAGTACAACTCATTAAAATGAGAGCGATTTGGAGAGCGGAGCAAGAAACCGATGTGTAAAGACTGCTTCGCCCTGCTTTTATTCTTTCTTTTTGGGGGTGTCGGTGTTCAAACCCTGATGGGGCTTCAATAATGGTTGGAATCTCATCCCAGCTTAACAAGGTTGCGTCTGACAGGGAGAAGGGACCTCATTATGGCCAATAACGGTGATGGCTTCATTTTGGGAGGCCACGATAGGAGCATCTCCTTTTCTGCCTCGGGCAAGAGGACGGCTTACAAGCGGAGAAATGTTCAGCTGCCCTCAGAGGAGTCTTTAGTTTGGCCTGCGGGGCGGAAGGAGGCGGCAAACCAAAGCTGAGAAAAGTTCCTTCTGAGGTTGGGAGAGATGGCACACTGATTTTTTTTCTCCCCTCCTTCTACAAAGATGGACTGCGTTTCATATTTAGGAGGGAACCAGCTTGTTTTCTGCAGCTCTAGGGCAGGGGTCCTCAAACCGTTTAAACAGACGGCCAAATCACAATCCCTCAAACTATTCTGCTTTGGTTAGACCACATCTGCTATTCTGCTTTGGTTAGACCACACCTGGAATATTGTGTCCAATTCTGGGCACCACAATTCAAGAGAGATATTGACAAGCTGGAATGTGTCCAGAGGAGGGTGACTAAAATGATCAAGGGTCTGGAGAACAAGCCATATGAGGAGCGGCTTAAGGAGCTGGGCATGTTTAGCCTGAAGAAGAGAAGGCTGAGAGGAGATATGATAGCCATGTATAAATATGTGAGAGGAAGCCACAGGGAGGAGGGAGCAAGCTTGTTTTCTGCTTCCTTGGAGACTAGGACGCGGAACAATGGCTTCAAACTACAAGAGAGGAGATTCCATCTGAACATGAGGAGGAACTTCCTGACTGTGAGAGCTGTTCAGCAGTGGAACTCTCTGCCCCGGAGTGTGGTGGAGGCTCCTTCTTTGGAAGCTTTTAAACAGAGGCTGGATGGCCATCTGTCAGGGGTGATTTGAATGCAATATTCCTGCTCCTTGGCAGGGGGTTGGACTGGATGGCCCATGAGGTCTCTTCCAACTCTTTGATTCTATGATTGTATGAAACTGTTGGGGGGGGGGGCAGATTATAATTTGAAAAAAGCTTGAATGAATTCCTATGCACACTGCACATATCTCATTTGTAGTGGGAAAGACATATAAAAACAATACAATAATTAACACAAAGAACAATTTTAAGAAATATATAAATTTATTAGTATTTCAATGGGATGCTTGCTTGCATGCTGCAAGTTGCTTCTGGAGTGAGAAAATCAGCCGTCTACGAAGACATTGCCCAAGGGACGCCTGGATGCACAACCTGGGGATCACAACCAGATACAGTGAAGTACTGCAGAGCTTGTAACCTTCGTCCTCTTCTTGCTTGGCCACACTATTTTGACCACACTGAAGTTTATGGACCACATGTGCCTTAGTTTTCATCTGATATTGATTGATAACGCAGGTCCCAATTTTATTTATTTATTAGAAGCATTTCTATCCTGCCCTTCTCACCTCCGAAGAGGGATTCAGGACAGCTACCAACAGGCACCATTTGGTGCCAAACAATAAAAACAAAGCATAATATACATTTAGCATACATTAAAACAATTATAACTACATTAAAACAATTGGCCGTTTCACATTGTCTTCCAAATCAATCCATTGCCGTTAGCTAAACACAGTCCATCAAAACAATATATTCTGCGAAAGGTTGGTCCCATAACCAGGATTTTGAGTTTCTTCTGGAAGTTCTTGATAAGGTCTGATCTCATTAGGCTGGGAGTTCCATAGCTGAAGGGCCACCACCGAGAAGGCCCTTCTTGTTCCCACCAAACGTGACTGTGATGGTGGTGGGACCGAGAGCAGGGCCTCTCCAGATGATCTTAAGGTCCTTGGGGGTTCATAGAGGGAGATACGTTCGGACAGGTAAGCTGGGCCAGAACCGTTTAGGGTTTCATAGGTCAAGGCCAGCACTTTGAATTGTGCTCAGAAGCTAATAGGCAGCCAGTGGAGCTGGTGTAACAAGGGGGTTGCATGCTCCCTCTACCCCACTCCAGTGAGCAACCTGGCTGCCAGGTGTTGGACTAGCTGGAGCTTCTGAACAGTCTTCAGAGGCAACCCCAGGTTCCTCCAACATTTGAGAAATGTTGGAGGACATGTAACTCTTGTGCTCTTGTTGCTTGACCTCACTCTGATGTTGCTAGACCACATGTGTCTCAACATTCATGTGATGGTGCGATTGGCGCCACCTATATGTAGAACTGTAAGTTGCTGGATTTGAACTGTTGTATCATGCCTGATTTTGCCTTTTTTACCCTGTAAATGCATAGTTGGATTGATTGGTTATTTATAGCTGTCAAACAATGTTGTTTGCACCAGTTAAATTGCTCCTCCTGCTAAATTGTTTGACCCCACCTCTTCCTAAAGAACAGGACAGTGTTTCCTTTTCCATTCCACCATCAAACTTTCTATCAGATGGACGTGAGAGAGAGACTTGGCTCTGAAGCCCTTGATTAAGTTACCTCTCAGCACCAATTCTGAGGTTCTTACCCTTGAGACTTATGCTTCATGTTCAGATCAACCTGGATGACGCTGAGAAGTCCCAAGCGCCTTCAAACCAGTTCTTTGGCACCAGAGGAAGGCTTTGTGTAAGCCGCCCTGAGTCCCCCTAGGGGTGAGAAGGGCGGGGTATAAGTGAATGAAATAAATAAATTTGTGCCTTCAAAATATAGGTCATTGGAATTGGGGTTGTGATTATTCTGATATTGAGAATAATATTGACAGCCATTGAGAAAGAGGGAACTTGGAAAAGCTTCTCAGCTGCAAAAACCCCTTGGACCCAAGACAACCAGAGACTGTAATGTATATTTTCCTTTATCCCTTTGAAACTTCCAGCTTATTGCCTTAAAGGGATAACTCTTTGTGAACAATAAAACTTATTTTGAGTTATCTACAGTGTTTTGGTCCTTGGGAGTTCCAGTTTCCCTAAAGGAAGGCAAGAAGCAATCCCCTGGGGAGAGATGTCCATGCCTCTTTCACTAAGAGTTATGGCTCCCAGGCATGACGGCACAATTCAACTTGGAAATGTTGGAGGTTGTGCCATTTTTCTCTCTCTGGTTGCTTCATGGCACAGCTTGACCTCACTCAATGTTGCATATATCCCAGGTTTCATCTGGGAAATGTCAGAGGACATGAAACTTGGCTTCACCATCTTGACCACATTCAGCTTTTGCTGGACATGTACCCCAGATGTCATATGGGAAATGCTGCAGCATATTTAACAATTCCTCTCTTCTTGCTTGGCCATACCATCTTGATCACACTGAAGTTTCTGGACCATGTGCGTCTTAAGTTTCCAATTGATGTTGCTGGATCATATATGTTCATTTTCATTTGGGAAATATTGGAGGACATGTAGCTTTTTTAGTCTCTTTGCTTGACCACACCATCTTGATCTCAATCTGATGTTGCTGGACCACACACAGCCCAGCTTCCATCTGGAAACGTCAGAAGGTATCAACAGTGGTCACAGACGTAAAACAGGATATGAGAAAGGCAGACAGAGAGGTGGGAGGTGGTCTCCCAGGAGGCTGTTGAAGCTAATGATGGAAATCTACCGCGCAGGTGAACCACAACACCCCTGGGAGGATGAAGGAATAAAGCAAGCTTGGGCTAAAGCAATGTTTGAGACAATGGGCCATTATCTCTTTTCCCTAAGCACTCATCACTTCCCTCTCTCCTCATTAAGGGGATAACTTGAATACTCCGAAGTATCTGGTGGGGGGAAAGGAGGGCGCTTTTACTGCCGTGCAATGAAGTGAGACCCAGAACTTCCCACGTCGGACGGAAAATAAATCCAGACTTCACTTCTCCAAGTCCAGGCAGCCCTTTGTTAACAGGAGCCCAAATCAGTTCCTTGAGAAGAGTTAATGTGTGCCTGAAAGCCGCCAGGGGAAAAGATTAATGGCGAGAAACTAATGTCCCCATCACATTTGGTAAATTATCCACAGAAATCAGAAGAGAAACTCTATGGAGGAGTCAAAGGATGGAGTTAAAAGGACAATCGCTCTCCCCTCCATCCACCCAGTAATAAGACTGCTCAGGTCCCAGACTGATCTCTACCATTTATCTATCTATCCTATTAATCCATCACCTGTTTCAATCATCTACCTACTTATCAACTTTTTTTTTGTCGTGCCAGGAGCAACCGCTCCTGTTGTGAGAGAATTGGCTGTCTGCAAGGACATTGCCAAGGGGACGCCTGGATGATTTTTGATGTTTTATCATCCTTGTGGGAGGCTTCTCTCAAGTCCCCACATGAGGAGTTGGAGCTAATAGAGGGAGCTCATACACCTCTCCTCGGATTCAAACCTGCGACCTGTCGGTCTTCAGTCCTGCCGGCACACGGATTTAACCCACTGTGCCACTGTGGGCTCCTATCAACTATCCTAACCTATCAACTATCAATCAATCAATCAATCAGTCAGTCAATCAATCATCTATCTTTCAAACTATCTAGCTAGCTATCATCTAGCTAGCCAGCTATCATTATGCATATTATCTATCTATCTATCTATCTATCTATCTATCTATCTATCTGCCCAAATTATCTTCTCTTTCATTTCTAATCTGTAATAACTGATTAAGTAGTCAAATGATGGCAGATAACAAGTTTTCTTGAGGTTTGCCATAGTCTTAGAATCATAGAATCAAAGAGTTGGAAGAGACCTCATGAGCCATCCAGTCCAACCCTATTCTGCCAAGAATAGAGTTGCATTCAAAGCACCCCTGACATTGAATATTTTGAATATTGCATTCAAAGCACCCCTGACAGATGGCCATCCAGCCTCTGCTTAAAAGCTTCCAAAGAGGGAGCCTCCACCACACTCCGGGGCAGAGAGTTCCACTGCTGAACGGCTCTCACAGTCAGGAAGTTCTTTCTCATGTTCAGGTGGAATCTCCTTTCTTGTAGTTTGAAGCAATTGTTCCACTGCGTCCTAGTCTCCAGGAAAGCAGAAAACAAGCTTGCTCCCTCCTCCCTGTGGCTTTCTCTCACATATATATACATGGCTATTATATCTCCTCTCAGCCTTCTCTTCTTCAGGCTAAACATGCCAAGCTCTTTAAGCCGCTCCTCATAGGGTTTGTTCTCCAGACCCTTTATCATTTTAGTCGCTCTCCTCTGGACACATTCCAGCATGTCAATATCTCTCTTGAATTGTGGTGCCCAGAATTGGACACAATATTCCAGGTGTGGTCTAACCAAAGCGGAATAGAGGGGTAGCATTACTTCCCTAGATCTAGACACTAGGCTCCTATTGATGCAGGCCAAAATCCCACTGGCTTTTTTTGCCACCACATGACATTGTTGGCCCATGTTTAACTTGCTGTCACGAGGACTCCAAGATCTTTTTCACACGTACTGCTCTCGAGCCAGGCTTCATCGTCCCCCATTCTGTATCTTTGCATTTCGTTTTTCCTGCCAAAGTGGAGTATTTTGCATTTGTCCCTGTTGAACTTCAGTTTGTTAGTTTTGGCCCATCATCTCTCTAATCTGTCAATATTGTTTTGAATCCTGCTCCTGTCCTCTGGAGTATCGGCTATCTCTCCCAATTTGGTGCCTTCTGCAAACCTGATGATCCTGCCTTCTAACCCTTCATCTAAGTCATAAAGTAATAAAGATGTGGGACAGGACCGGGCCCAGGACGGAACCCTGCAGATGGCACTCCTCTCGTCACTTCTTTCCAGGATGAAGAGGAAGCCTTGGGGAGAATCACCCTCTGGGCTTGTCCATTTAACCAATTACAGATCCACCTCACCGTAGTTTTGCCTAGCCCACATTGGACTAGTTTGTTTGCCAAAAAGTCGAGGGACCTTGTCGAAGGCCTTACTGAAATCCAAACCAGAGTGCAACTTGCCAAATGTCACCAACTGGACTTCCAAAGTTGAGCAGGAATTCAAAGTTTTAGAAATCTATCTATCTATCTATCTATCTATCTATCTATCTATCTATCTATCTATCTATCTATCTATCTATCCTATCAATCAATCATCTGTCTTGTCTATCAAGCAACTATTATATATCTATGATCTATCAATCATGTTTCTCTCTCAAGCTATTATCTATCTATCTATCTATCTATCTATCTATCTATCTATCTATCTATCTATCATAGAGTTGGAAGAGACCACATGGGCCATGCAGGAAAGCACAATCAAAGCATCCCTTTGAAATATTCTTCTGATAGAGCACAACATATATAGGCATTGGGGGTACGTCCAAGGACATGCAGTTGGCCCTCCACATTTGCAGATTTGATTGTTCATGGATTTGATTGATATGTTCTCTGTAGCCATGTGTAGGTCCTCCAGAAGAACTTCCACCATAAGGTTGCACAAGAGGACCTTGAGATTCCTATAGAGAACACTTCCTCTAGATATTTATAGGTCCTACAATGTGAGTCCATCATCATCATCATCATCATCATCATCAACGGCAATCAAATCTATCTATGCTTCTCTTTTATTTCTAATTTGTAATTACCAGTTAGTCAGTCCAATGATGACCTATATCATCTTCTCAGCTTCTCTTTCATTTCCAATCTGTAATAACTGGTTCCTTAGTCCAATGATGGTAGATAATCAAATGTTAGGTTACCAAAACCAAGACTTCTTCAGAGGTTGGCCATAGTCTTCCTCTATGCCGGAGTGGGCTGGTCCATGAGGTCACGAAGAGTCGGAAGCGACTGAACGAATAAACAACAACAAAGCCAAGCCGGAGTGTAACTTGCCAATGGTCACCCACTGGGCTTCCACAGCTGAGTTGGAATTTGAACTCTGATCTCCTAGAATTCAATTCCAATACTTGAAATCACCGCACTCTCTAAAACTTTGCTTCCATTTGACTCTGGATGCATCTAAACTCTAGAATGAATACAGTTCAGCACTACTTGAACTGCAATGGCTCAATGCTATGGGATCCTGGGAATTGTAATCTTACAAGGTCTTAGGTGTAATTTGCCAAAGGTCACCCACTGGGCTTCCACAGCTGAGTTGGGATTTGAACTCTGATCTCTTAGAATTCAATTCCAATACTTGAAATCACCGCACTCTCTAAAACTTTGCTTCCATTTGACTCTGGATGCATCTAAACTGTAGAATGAATACAGTTCAACACTACTTGAACTGCAATGGCTCAATGTTATGGGATCCTGGGAATTGTAATCTTACAAGGTCTTAGGTCAACTCTGCCAAAGAGTGCTGGTGTCTCACCAAACAAGTCCCACAATTGCATAGAGTGGAGCCATAGCAACTGAAGTGGTGTCAGACTGCATTCATTCTACAGTGTGGATCAGGCATGGTCAAACTTGTACCCTCCAGGTGTTTTGGACTTCAACTCCCACAATTCCTAACAGCCTGTTGGGAATTGTGGAAGTTGAAGTTCAAAACACCTGGAGGGCCCAAGTTTGACCATGTCTGGTGTAGATTCATCTTCTGACGTATGGCGACCCTATTGAAGGATTTGTTGGGAAAGACTTGAAACCTGGTTTATGAGTCTCAATTCAACACTCAACCTATTTGGCTCCAGTATAATCCAAATATAGGTTTGTAACACCAATGAGGATCTACACTCATAGTCAGACAAAAGGATGGAAGGAAAGACTTTTGATTTGTTGTCAAGGGAAGAGAGAGATGAATACAAACAGAACCAGCCGTTCCGAAACCAGACCTTCCACTTTTTTTATTCCAGAAGGAGGGGGGAAAGCTTCTTCATTATTTACTTTTATTTATATACACAGAGTTCACATTGGTGTTTTCAAAATTCATGTCTTCATCACCTTGTTCCAGCTTTTAAATTAGCGGTTATTTTTTTAAATTTTGTTTCATTTTTTACAATACAAAAAAATACCAAAAAACCAGCAGCCCTAAAATGTGTATTTTCGTACCCCACCCCACCCCCAGCAATGAAATACTTTACAATACTTACTCGTTATTTACATATGAATGCAATAAAAGCTAAATTATACATATGAACAAAACTAAGCTCAGGTCCAAAATACAGAATACTTTTTAAAAAAGGAGAGAAAAGAACAGCAGGGAGAAGAACCCTCCCCCAAAAAAGGGATTTCAAAGGAGAAAATTAATGCAAGAGCTCTGGAGAAAAGAATGCTTTGTGCACAAATTTCAGAGTAATGGAAATGAACCAGTCCCTCCTTCCCTCCCCTTTTCAACGGACCCACATTATTTAACGCACCATGACACATTGCACTTAATTTCCCCCAACCTGGTTTGAGTATCGGAGCCGATTTCTGGTGGGAAGGGACAGAATTCAAGTGGCAAAGCATTTTCCATCGCTGGAAGATGCCCAAAAAGCTGGGGAGGAGAGCTTATTCTCACACAGGGAATGTCTTCCTTAGGGAAGTTTTGCAGGTCACAGAAAGGAAGGAAGGATACGGAAAGGAGGGAGGGAGGGAAGAAGAAGAAAGGGATAAGGAGGGAAAGAAGTAAAGGAAGAGATCAGAAAGGAAGCGAGGAAGGAAAGGAAGGGAGAGACGAGAAAGAAGGAATGAAAGAGAAAGAAGCAAGGGGAGAAGGAAGGAAGGAAATGAAAGGGAGAGAGATGTATGAGATGGAAGGAAGGAAAAAGAAAGAAGAGAGGAGGGAGGGAGGGGAAGAAGGAAGAAGACAGGGAGACGGATAGGAAGGAAAAGAAAGGAAGGAAACAGAAAGGAAGCGAGGAGGGAAAGGAAGGGAGGGAGGGACGAGAAAGAAGGAAAGAAGGAAAGAGAAAGAAGAAAGGGGAGAAGGAAGGAAGGAAAAGAAAGGGAGAGAGTGAGAGATGCATGAGAAGGAAGGAAAGAGGAAGAGAGGAGGGAGAAAGAAGAAGGGGAGAAGGAAGGGGAAAAAAGAAAGGAAGAGAACAGAAAGAAAGGAGGGAGGGAAAGGAAGGAAGAGAAGAGTGGGAAGGAAAGAAAAAGAAGCAAGGGGAGAAGGAAAAAAAAGGTGAGTGGGGGAAGAGAAAGAAAGAAGGAAGGAAGGAAGGAAGGAAGGAAGGAAGGAAGGAAGGAAGGAAGGAAGGAAAAGAAAGGACAATAGAAGGGAAGGAGGGAGGGAGAGAGGGAGGGAGAAAAAGAAAGGAAGACAAGAGAAGGAAAGAAGGAAAGAAGGAAGGAAGGAAAAGAAAGGAGGACAATGGAAGGGTAAGAGGGAGGGAAAGAGGGAGGGAGGAAAAGAAAGGAAGACAAGAGAAGGAAGGGAGGAAGAAAGGAAGGGATGAAAAGGAAGATAGGAAAGAGAAAGAAGGAAGGGGAGAAGGAAGGAAGGAAAAGAAAGGACAATGAAAGGGAAGGAGGGAGGGAGAGAAAGAGGGAGAAAAAGAAAGGAAGAGAAGGAAGGAAGGAAGGAAGGAAAGAAGGAAAAGAAAGGAGGACAATGGAAGGGTAGGAGGGAGGGAAAGAGGGAGGGAGGAAAAGAAAGGAAGACAAGAGGAGGAAGAAAGGAAAGGATGAAAAGCAAGGGATGAGAAGGAAGATAGGAAAGAGAAAGAAAGAAGGGGAGAAGGAAGGAAGGAAGTAAAAAGGAAAGGAAAGAAGGAAGGAAGGCAAGAGAAGGGAGGGAAGGAAGACAGGAAGGAAAACCAGTGGCAGAAGACAAAGGAATCATCAGGACAAAAAAATTACTTCCTCCTATATTTCTTTTCCGGTCACAAGAAAGGCAACCAGTACTGCTTGAATGCATAGAACAAGCTTTTCCAACTCAACGCCTCTTACTATAGATGTGATATCCCATCACACTCTAACCATCACTTGGGTTAGTCAATACTTCTAGAGCTTGCCAAACAGGAAAAGGAGGCTACAGAATAGAGACAAGCACCAAAGCAATGTAAGTTGCTCATCTCCAGGTGGTTCCATTGCTACCATAGCAATAAAGGAAGATAATTGGTTTGTACATAAAATGGACAAAATCCAGGAAAAACCCAGGCTACCAGAACTGTGGAATGAGAATTAGTGTTATGCTCATCAGCTAAAATTCCAGTTATTTCAATAGGAGTGAGAAGGAAGGAAAGAGCAGGCTCAGGAAGCTATAGAAGATGTGACCATGTCCACCACCATGGTGTTGGTGGCTTTCAATGGACCTTGTGCGTTCATATGTCATCTGACTTGAAGTATGTCAATGGGGATGGAGAGGATGCAGTGGTTGTTGCCTTTATATCTGGCTTTTGGCAGCTCTCAAAAGACCATTCTCTGGACCAGGCAGACCCAGCAGGCAACCTTTTTTGCCTAGTGATGATCCGTGAAGCTTCCCATGAAAAGAAGGAACAAGTTGAGTATCCCTTATTCAGAAATCCAAAATGCTCCAGAATTGTCCTCATGGGTGGCTCAGATACATACGCCTTTGCTTTCAGATGTGCACATACTTTGTTTGATGCACAAAATTATTGTGTATAGAACAAAGTTCAGACTATATGAAATATGCATGAATTCCTTGTATTGTCGAAGGCTTTCGTGGCCGGAATCACTGGGTTGTTGTAGTTTTCGGGCTATATGGCCATGGTCTAGAGGGATTCTCTCCTGACAGTGCCTGGAGAAAACTGTTGTTGATAGATAATTAGATGTCCTTGTTTGTTTCCTCTCTGTTGTTGTGCTGTTGTAATTTTAGAGTTTTTTAATACTGGAAGCCAGATTTTGTTCATTTTCATGGTTTCCTCCTTTCTGTTGAAATTGTCCACATGCTTGTGTATTTCAATGGCTTCTCTTGCTCCAGGCACTGTCAGGCCATTATATGCTAATCAAGGTGGTCAGTTGAAACATTCACACCTAGCTCCAGCAGACAAGAGTCCTTTGTCCCACCCTGGTCATTCCACAGATATATAAACCCCTTTTCCTAGTTCCAACAGACCTCACTACCTCTGAGGATGCTTGCCATAGATGCAGGCGAAACGTCAGGAGAGAATGCCTCTAGACCATGGCCATATAGCCTGAAAAAACCTACAACAACCCATGAATTCCTTGTTTAGACTTGGGTCCAATCTCCAAGATATCCCATTATGTATAAGCAATTGTTCCAAAATCTGAAAAAAACTCAAAAGCTTGTGGTTGCAAGCCTTTCTCATGGGGGATACTCAACTTGCAATGCAAACAACATTCAATGTTGGGTTGTTGTTTAAGGCCTCAAGTACAGAATTACGGTTTTCTTTGGACACATTATGCGTAGCAATCACATTGCCTCTCCAACCCCTTCTACCCCACACTTCGTCTTGAAACGCAAAAGCTATTCCTCTCTTTGGGAAACAGGATCCGAGAGATTCAAATCCAGTTTCCTTGGCAAGTGGTTCTCTCTAAACTCTGAACCCAGGAATCTGGGCATCCATCCACATAACCAGGAACACTGCAATGGCACACATGAACACTCGGTTGCCATCCCTACCAAGGGACCAAGGAGCTGCAGATGCGACTCCGGCTCACAGCGGGGTTTGGATTACATCCGTTAAGTGGAAAGAAATCAATTTCACCCAAAGGCGCTGTTTATGTTTACCTGCAATAATGAGACAAGAGCCGAGAAAGCTGTTTTACGTGAGGATTGGAGCGGGGGAAAGCACTTGGGTGTCTTTCTGGCTTTCAAGAGCAATCCTAACAACACGCACTTACGCACACGTTCAAAACATGCACATAGGAAGCTGCCTTATACTTCAGCTTTCTCTATCTGACCTCTCACCAAACTATAACTCCCAGGATTCCATAGCACTGAGCCATAGGAGTTCAAGGGGTGTCAAACCGCATTCGTTCTGCTGTGTAGATGCACCCTTATAGAATCATACAATCAGAGTTGGAAGAGACCTCATGGGCCATCCAGTCCAACCCCCTGCCAAGAAGCAGGAATATTGCATTCAAATCACCCCTGACAGATGGTCAGTAGTGATTTAATGCAGCTGGCTACTAATTAGCTGCACCACAGCCCTTAGAAGATCCTAAGGCCACCTACAGACCCACCACCAGGATGCTACACTTGGAGGACCATCATCCTCGGACTACGAGGGATCCTAATATTAGAATTAGAATCAAAGAGTTGGAAGAGACCTTATGGGCCATCCAGTCCAACCCCCTGCCAAGAAGCAGGAATATTGCATTCAAAGCACTCCTGACAGATGGCCATCCAGCCTCTGTTTAAAAGCTTCCAAAGAAGGAGCCTCCACCACACTCCGGGGCAGAGAGTTCCACTGCTGAACGGCTCTCACAGTCAGGAAGTTCTTCCTCATGTTCAGATGGAATCTCCTCTCTTGTAGTTTGAAGCCATTGTTCCATTGTGTCCTAGTCTCCAAGGAAGCAGAAAACAAGCTTGCTCCCTCCTCCCTATTACTTCCTCTCACATATTTATACATGGCTATCATATATCCTCTCAGCCTTCTCTTCTTCAGGCTAAACATGCCCAGCTCCTTAAGCTGCTCCTCATAGGGCTTGTTCTCCAGACCCTTGATCATTTTAGCCGCCCTCCTCTGGACACATTCCAGCTTGTCAATATCTCTCTTGAATGGTGCCCAAAATGGTGCCCAAAATTGGACACAATATTCCAGGTGTGGTCTAAGCAAAGCGGAATAGAGCATGGGGAGCATGACTTCCCTAGATCTAGACACTAGGCTCCTATTGATGCAGGCCAAAATCCCATTGGCTTGGCCCATCTGGGACGGTATCCTTAACTCTGACAGGTTGCAATGCCTCTCCAAGGCTTCAGCAAAGTATTTTATTATTTCTCTTTCTCCTTATACTGATTCCTGTTTAGCTTCAAAAAACCAGATGAGGCCGGGTGCATCCAGGCTGATACAACGCATCGCATTTTAAAGAGCTTTTAAATGTGTCACACACAATCGCAGCAATTCTTAACAATGACCCTGTAAATTAGGACACAATTATTTCCAAATTATAGATGGGGATTGCTACTAAGAGGAAACAAAGAGGTCTTGCTTAAAACCCCCATTTCCTAGCAAATGCAAAGTTCGATTCCTGATCTGCTGGCCCAGGCTCCATTTTTTTATTTCGGCTTCTTTCCCGAGCATGCCTTTTGTCAAAGCCCGTTTCTGACAGTAATTTTGAAAGTATACTGGAAACCAAGGAATATATTCTCACACATCAACCGTCTCTGCAGGGGGATTTTTTTTTAATATAGTGTGCATGGTAACTGGAAAGAAACAGGTACCTGTCAAGAGGTGTTTTCACAGCTTGTCATTCTTTTGAGCATTTGCAATTCGCCACCGTTAGCTACATTATTCATACCGAAGATTCGAGAAAAGGGAAAGGAACGGAGACACCCGGCAGGGAACGCAGGGTCTCTGGCTGGAACAAGGCAACACATCGAGGGTCTGAAGGGCAAGCAAAAGGTACCAGCAACCCCCCATTTCACAATTATGAGCCAGCATTGGGCAGTACTGGCTGGGAAGGCGAAACTCAACACAAGAAAAGTGGAACTGAAGGGAGAGATGTTTGGAAACTAGAGCAATGGGGGGAAAACCCATAAATTCCATCTCTTAGCCCACTGTAATGCTAAGGTTCCCAAATCCTCCCTTTGCAAACAAAGCACACATCAATGTATTGTCAAAGGCTTTCATAGCCAGCATCATTGGGTTGCTTTGAGTTTTCCGGGCTGTATGGTCATGTTCCAGAAACATTCTCTCCTGATGCATCCTCAGAGGTTGTGAGGTCTGTTGGAAACTAGAAAAATTGGTGTATTGTCGAAGGCTTTCATGGCAGGAATCACTAGGTTCTTGTGGGTTTTTTCGGGCTATAGGGTCATGTTCTAGAGGCATTTCTCCTGACGTTTTGCCTGCATCTATGGCAAGCATCCTCAGAGGATGCAGGCGAAACGTCAGGAGAAATGCCTCTAGAACATGGCCCTATAGCCCGAAAAAAACCCACAAGAACCTAGAAAAATTGGATTTATATATTTGTGGAATGATGTCCAGGGTGGAAGAAGGAACTCTTGTCTGTTGGATGTAGGTGTGAATGTTTCAATTGGCCACCTTGATTAGCATTTAATGGCCTAGCAGTTTCAAGGTGTGGCTTCTTATTGCTCGAGGGAATCCTTTGTTGGGAGGTGACTGGCTGGCCATGATTGTTTCTTGTCTGGAATCCCCCTGTTTTTGAAAAAACTCTTGTCTGTGGGAGGTAAATGTCAATGTTTCCATTGGCCATCTTGATTAGCATTTAGTGGCATGGCAGTTTCAAGGTGTAACTTCTTACTGCCTGGGGGAAACCTTTGTTGAGAGGTGATTAGCTGTCCCTGATTGCTTGTGGATGAAGTGTTGGTATTTATTTACTGTTATTATTTTAGACTTTTTAAAATACTGGTAGCCAGATTGTGTTCATTTTCATGGTTTTTTCCTTTCTGTTGAAATTGTCCACATGCTTGTGGAGTTAAATGGCTTCTCTATGTTGTCTGACATGATAGTTGTTAGGGTGGTCCAGCATTTCTGTGTTCTCAAATAATATGCTGTGTCCAGGTTGGTTCAGCCACAAGCAATCAGGGAAGGAATCCCACTGGAGCATTGCAGCGCACCCAAATACCTGGGAGTCACCCTGGACCGTTCTTTGACCTACAAGAAGCACTGCCTGAATATCAAGCAAAAAGTGGGTGCTAGAAACAATATCATACGAAAGCTGACTGGCACAACCTGGGGATCACAACCAGACACAGTGAAGTCATCTGCCCTTGCGCTATGCTACTCTTCTGCTGAGTATGCATGCCCAGTGGGGAACACATCTCGCCACGCTAAAACAGTGGATGTGGCTCTTAATGAGACATGCCGCATTATCATGGGGTGTCTGCGCCCTACACCACTGGAGAAACTACACTGTCTAACTGGTATTGCACCACCTGACATCCGCTGGGAAGTAGCAGCCAATAGTGAAAGGACCAAGGCAGAGACACCTCCAGCTCATCCCGTTTGAATATCAGCCAGCACGTCAACGACTTAAATCAAGAAATAGTTTTCTAAGATCTACAGAGACACTCGCTGGAACACCTCAGCAAGCGAGAGTCCAAAAGTGGCAGGCTCAAACCCAGAACCTCAATCAATGGCTGATACCAAATGGGAGACTCCCTCCTGGGCACACAGAAGACTGGGCGACTTGGAAGGCGCTGAACAGACTGCGCTCTGGCACCATGAGATGCAGAGCCAACCTTAAGAAATGGGGCCACAAAGTGGAATCCTCGACGTGCGAGTGTGGAGAAGAGCAAACCACTGACCACCTGCCGCAATGCACCCTGAGCCCTGCCACATGCACAATGGAGGACCTCCTTGCGGCAACACCAGAGGCACTCCAAGTGGCCAGATACTGGTCAAAGGACATTTAATCAACTACCAAGCTTGCAAATTCTTTGTTTTGTCTGTCTGTTCGTTTGGTTATGTTAAAAATGTAATACAAATGTCTGGTTGCTGATGACATGATAAATAAATAGGGAAAGCTAATCACCTCTCCACAAAGGATTCCACCAGGCAGTAAGAAATTACATCTTGAAACTGCCAGGCCACTAAATGCTAATCAAGGTGGCCAGTGGAAACATTCACATTTACCTCCTACAGACAAAAGAGGTTTTTCCTCCACCCTGGACATATATATAAACCCCATTTTCCTATGTTCCAACAGTCCTCACAACCTCTGAGGATGCTTGCCATAGATATGAGTGAAACGTCAGGAGAGAATGCTTCTAGAACATGGCCAGACAGTGCGGAAAACTCACAACAACCCAAAGCACACTTCTGGGAGGAAAAGTTGCTGAAAAACAGGACTGGTTAATTACAATCAAACACAAGCATCTCTAGAGAGGTGTGTTTATTTCAATGGACTCTTTGCCATGACTTTGGGGTGTAGATGGGCCCTGTAAAGCCTGGCACACAGGTACGGGCGGCCTCTCCTTCTCCGCACCGCAGCCTACCAGCTGTTTAGTGAGGCTGACAGCTTAAAAGCTCTGCGCCATCCACGCCCGGCATTTGCGCAAGTTGTTAAAGACAATGCTCTTGCATTGCCTTAAAACGCACCTAAAAATACATTATATTCCCTCTCAACCCCTCCCTAGACTTTATAGACACAATAAACCTCCTGACATTCTGCACGCTGTTAAGACGTACGCACAAAGGTAGCGTTATCTTTTCCTTCTGCTTTTATCGACATATAATTCTGGTAAAAGATAAGGGATGAGGGTTGGCTTGTGGGGTTTTCTAAATAGCTTTTTACTTTTTCTTACGACCCTTTGGTTAGGTCAGCGTGCTGGCTCAGCAACAGCAAAAATGTGTTGCCTTGGTTTACTGACCACCTCCAGGCTGACAAACTGACTTTTGGAGAGGAGGGATAGTAAAACTGTTTTCTTGGGAAGTACCAATGGAAGCCTCCTCTTTTACAGACTGAGGAAGAAGTTCCAGACTTGGCAGAACAAACACTCAAGGCCTTCTGAACTGAGGTTCTCCAAGAAACAACCCCCTTCCATGGCTTTGGCTCTTTAGAGATTCAAGGGCTGGTTTAATTTTACCTTTTGGGTTCTGACTGTGGTAGGAGTGAAGAGGCGAAAAGAACCACTCCCTACCCCTATTTGGTCCTCCAAATTTCTTTACCCTCTAATGAAAGTACAGTAGAGTCTCGCTTATCCGACATAAACGGATCGACAGAACGTCGGATAAACAAAAATGTTGGATAATATGGAGGGATATGAAATGCATGCACTTTTTTTAGGGGCTTCAAAAAAAGGACCTGCTTCCCAACTCCACTTCGTCTTCCCTTTTCTCCCCTTTTCCCTTCTTTCCTGAGCTGACTGACTCACTGCTGTTGGGGGCTTCACGCCATCCCCTTATAGCCCTGAATTCCCCACCCAGGAGGTGCTAGGGCATCTCCCAATTAGTTCAGCGTTTTTAGCAGCTATTCTGGTTAAACACACTCCCTCCTTTCCTCCTATGCCTCCCTTCATCGCCTCTCCAGCCTAAGTTTTCCTTGCAACGCAGATGGGGAGCCCCACCAAGGTGGGAAGCTGATCCCTTGTTCTCCTTCCTTGGGCTGCAGCAATGGTGGCAGAGATAAACACCAAAGTGGGCCCTATCCCCACCCCACTCCCAGGCAGGAGCACCTTCCCTTGGATCCTTGGGAAACCCTCGGTTGAGATCTTGGTGACCTGATTCCCTTCTGGATCCCTTCTATTTCTTTCTTCCATCCGGGAGCTGTGTGCCGTCCTTTTACTGAAGGCACATCAAGGAAAGGTGTGTGGAGCTCTCTCTCTCTTTGGAGAGGGGTTTGCAATCTTTTGGGAGGGGGTTAACAACTGGGGAAGGGGGCAAGAAGAAAAGGACGGCCTTCCTGCCCAAGAGCAACTGCTTCATTCCCTTTCCCCTGCGCTACGTCATTGTCCTGGTGGACAAGGCTAAGGGTTACGCGCCCTGAGGGGAAGGGGACAGGAGAGTATGTATTGATAGATTTTCAAGGGGTTAATGTTAGGGATTCCACCATCTTCGGAGGAGGAAGGGGAGCAGGGAAGTGCTCAGGAATTGGAAAAAGAAGAAGAATCAGACAATGCTCACACTTCTAGAGAGATGAAACAAGACAGAGCACAGACGGCATTCAGCCAGAATAGCTCTGCTAAAAACGCTGAGCTAATTGGGAGATGCCCTAGCACCTCCTGCATGGGGAATTCAGGGCTATAAATTAGAAGCAGGAGCAGTCAGCTTTCGCTGGTGACAACGACCCTGATTCTGCTCTTTTCACTCCAATGGAATCTATTTTGTGTCTGCTATGAAGGACTTAGTTTATTGCCTGTTGTCTGATGGAAAACTGGTGTTTCTTTTGGGACCTTGTAAGAGACTTTAATTTGTGTCTGGATTAAGACTTCCTTGCTCCCCCCCCCCATCCTCCGAAGATGAGGAATCCCTAACAGTTAACCTGGAATGATGTGAGTTGTAGTTCACCCACAACGTTATGCATTTTATACAATTACAAATCTGACTTTTTCAAATACAGGAAGACCTTCCATATCCTTCTGTCGAATAAGACAGACTGTTGGATAAGCAAAAGGTCAGTTAAACAAGCCTCTACTGTAGTATTATTGATAATGGAATAATTTGGAAGAAGACGCATTGGGTGAGAACTCCATTCTTCTTCCCCAGACCTGAGTCCTTGGATCAACTGTCAGAAAAGGGTCTTGTTGGCTAATTGGTGGCCCGGCCTCATTCCAGACTTTGGCAGCATTCTTGCCAGATCCAATCTTCCCAAGGGGAGAAATGGGGTTTCAAGCACCAAAGTCAGCCTTGCAGTGAAGAGAAAAGTTGGCCAACTCTTTCCAGAGTTATACTCAATGCCTCCCTAAAGCTAAAAATGAGTATCAGGACCAATACCTTGCTCACCATATCTCCCCTCCAGCTTTCTGAGAGTAATTTGAGTTTTGTGCAGCTTCAAAGAAACACATTCGAGGACTGGAGGAGGGGGGAAACTCAGAGATGCTACTTCAATTGTACATTTGTTCCAGTTCTATGGGGTTCACCCACAATTCAAGTCAAGCCATCCAAAATGAGTAAATGTTGTGTTGAGATGAAAATTGATGCAGCAATTCCAGTGGCGCAACATCCTCCTCATCCTACCCCCACAGGGTTTACCTCTTTGGTTTTCCCCATTCCTCCTTTCCTGCTGGACAGACAACGATTGAACATTCAGAAATGAGAGGGGAAGAGTGAGAGAAGGGTGAAGACCACCATAAGACATGAATGCATTCAAAAATGATAATTGGAGGGAAAAGGACCCATGATATTTGATATTGTCAAGAAACCGACTTCGTTACATGTTCTGGGCAAACTATCTCACCCTACCCAATTAGAAGAGCTTACTCAATGTTACATTTGTGCACACTCCCTCAATGCTCCAGCTCATTGGAAAAGGGGAGGGTGGGATTCACAGGGCACATGAGACACATGCATAGCGTTTGGGGGGGAGAACATGATGCCAAAGTGCCATTTGCAGTGGTGACCTCAACTGCAAGGAGCAGTTTTATTCTTTGAGACTACAGCTGCCCTGATCTACCCAAAGTCTGGTTATCTTGGACTGCCCACAGCAACAGATCCCAGCTGAAGGGGTGCAAGCAATACTACCACGAGAAGGGGAGGCCTTTGCAAAAAAAACCAAACAAAACTGTAGTGCTTGGTATCAATCAGAGCAGACACGTGCAAATGCAATATAATTCTGGCTAGGACTAACCAACAAGCAAATCCTCGGTGATCGTGAGCATGGCATATGCAACCGTGCAATTGGTAACCATTCTTTTATTATGTGGGATACAATGGGAACTGCTGTCCCCTTTCGGAAACCTCCCTGCTCTCTTTCAAGCACAGATGTTGACACTTTGCAAAGGGAACTTAAGAGGTGTTGAGAGCAAGTAAAACCTGAGTTATAGCAACTTCAAGCACATGTTGATTCTGCAAGCCCAGCGCAGTCTGCAGCGTAAGTGTTGTCTCTTGCTGCTCTCAAGGCTGCTATTTTTATTGCTGCCAGCTAATAAAAACTAGCTATTTTTGCTGATCTGCAAAGTTCCTGGGGCTTCCCAGGGGCAAAGAAATGGTAGTGTGTCTAGGTTCCCAATGCCACACAAGGCTGGATCTCCAAAGGGCCCAGTGGGAAGGACGCTTTGTAACTTTGGAGCAATGAGTGTCCTCCTCTTATCACATCTGCATTGGCCAGTCTCTCTTGCAGGAAAATGACACCCTGACATTGCAACGAATGGATCTACTGAATGAGGCTACGGAACAGGTATTTAAAAAACAAACAAGTCAGCCAACATAAAGCTCAGCCACTTCCAGCAGCACATTGCCTACTATTCTGCTGAAATCTTCCATCTCCCAGGGATTGGGCTTCCTAGAGTGAAGGAGTAAAAGAATGGAAATGGGGAGAGTGGGATCCCAAAACAGGGAGTGTCAATGCAAAGCAGCCCTGAATGGATGCAGACACACAGTGTCAACTGAGAATAAGCCAGCCCTCCCCGACTTCAGGCAATGCTCCCTTGCCCTCAAACACATTCCCTCCCTGGATGTCGGATGTTGCACAACAATGGGCCAGAGTAAAAGAGGAATGACATAAGGGCTGAGCTGTGCCAGCGCTCTCGCTTTCCAGATATACTGAACACCTTGGGATACCTGTGCCTACATACCGCCACAACGAAAACACATTAACCCACTTAGAAATTATTTTTCGGCGAAGCCTCACATATAGTTTCCCAACCTACTCAGTCTCATCTTGGAAGGTAATGCAGTCAGATGCAATGATGGTAAAGCTGCAATCGTAACCCGGGCCCAACGCATGTTTTGCGGCTGGAAGAGCTCTCCAAATAAGGTAGAAATAAATACAGTGTTTATAACGGCAGGTTCCTGGAGTAAATTGAGTCAGCTTCTCCTTCAATCTTGGGGTTTCAACCGCCAAGGGCAGAGCATTATCTCCTATGTGCTGCATCTTTTCTTGTTCAACTTGGGGAGGGAGGGAGGAGAGAGAGACCTCAAGTACCACAAAGCATTTTCCACTAAGAGCCGAGGACTTTTAGTCTTTGCAGGGTAATGCCATCTTTCAGGGGTGGAGAGGGATGCTGACGGGCTTGCAAAAGAACGGTCTTTAACAAGATGTGGGAAAATAACTGTAAAAAAAAACCTGGAGTCGTACGAGACAATGGGACCGACAAGTCTGCGACGAAGCGGATGTCTAAAAAGCCAACTAAAATGGTTCCAATGCCAACAAGAAGGCCGAGGTGGTCCCGGGTGCTTCGAGGTCTCCTTTGCGCCATGTATCTTGCAAGGGTTTTGTTTCTGTTGTTTTGTCCTCCTCCTCTTCCTCCTCCTCCTCCTCCTCCCAGGTAACCCCTTGTGTTTAAAACCCTAAAGAGGCAGTTCTGATGTCCATGCATCAAATACAGGTTCCAGGCTGGGCTGGAGGTTGCTGTTTGCGATTTCGTACCACTCCCGATTTCTCTTTGTAGGCAATAGGCATTTGTTGTGAAATGTCCACCAAAGCACTGGCTACGGCAAGACCTGGAGGAACAGAAAGAGGGAGTTCAGAGAAGGAAAGGAGAGCAAGAAATCCCACTGGGGAATCCCATTCCCCATCCCCAACGTCTAGTAAAATGGTGAGAAAGAATCATGTATGTCCCACTTCACATACCTTCGCCTCTCTGGATGCACCTATTTCAGATGCACTTGGTGTCTAAGCAACTGAAGACGGACCAAACATCCGCAGTGATTAAGGAGCGGATAACAACAGCCATGGTATTTTTTCCCCATATGAAGAACTCAAGCTCTGAATCTTTCACATGGGATGAGCATGGGAATGCAATCGTGACAAACACCATCCTTTTACTTTGCTCAAAGACCAAACTCATTGTTGAGGAAGGACCAAACTGTCTCCTTTAACCTGCCCTGGAGTCTGTTCCTTGATCAAAATATAACACTAAGAGTGCATCTAGAATTAACCAATTTGAACAAATAATACAGAAGGGAAGGGTTGTAGAAGAGCATGAAAATTTGAGAGGAATAACTAGTAAAATATACAAGATATTAATTGAAATAAAGGAAGGAAATACAAAAAATAACATCCTTAAAGAGGTTTGGAAGAAGATTTAGGGATAAAAATAAATGAAACAGAGTGGCAACAATTATGGGGACAAAGACATTTAAAAAATTTATCAATACGGGTTAAAGAAAATTATTATAAGCTAATATGGAAGTGGTATCTGACACCAGTAAGAATAGCATATATAAATAAAAATAATTCAAAAAATTGCTGGAGAGGGGGTCAAGAACCAGGAACATATATATATATATATGTGGTGGCAATGTAAATATGTAAATAATTTTTGGGAGAAAGTATTTAGAGAAATAGAAGATATAATGAATATGAAAATCGAGAAAAGTCCTAGTATAGCCTTATTATCACTATATAATAACAAACAATTGAAAAAGGAGGATAAAGAAGCGATAAAAAACTTATTAACAATAGCAAGACTGCTCATAGCAAGGAACTGGAAAAAAGAAGTAAATATACAAATAGAGGAGTGGTACAAGGAAGCATGGAAATTAGCAATAAATGATAAGCTGACATGTATATTAAAAGTTAAAAAAGGTATATGGAAACAAAGCGATTTTGATGTTGTAAATGGTTTAAAAAACAAAGAAGGAAAGTTTCCGTCACAAGAAGAAATGAGATTTTGGACAGATAATATGTAAAAGTTGAGGCTTGAGACAGGGGGGGGGGGGAGGGGGGACCACAGTGGTGGGAAAAAAGGGGGGGGGAATGCTTAAGCAGAATAATAAGACTATATTTTAAAGAGTGTGTTGAATAATATGTAACTGCTATAACAAATGTATAACAAATGTAATCACTATGATAAAACAAAAAAAAATACTTAGAATTAATGCAGCTCAATGCTATGGAGTCACATAGGATTCATAGTTTCAATATTTTTTCGTGTCAGGAGCGACTTGAAAAACTGCAAGTTGCTTCTGGTCTGAGAGAACTGGCCATCTGCAAAGATGTTGCCCAGGGGACCCCTGAATATTTGATGTTTTACCATCCTTGTATGAGGCTTCTCTCATGTCCCCGCATGGGGAGCTGGAGCTGGCAAAGGGAGCTCTCCCAGGATTCCAACTGCTGACCTGTTGATCAGCAGTCCTACCAACAAAAGGGTTTAACCCACTGTGCCACTGTTTCATAATGTATTTATCTTTCTCCTGTCAAATAGGGCTGGTGCCTCAATAAATAACAACTCCCAGGATTCCACAGTACTGAGTCATAGCAGTCAAACTGCATTAATTCTGGAGTGTAGATGCACCCTAAAATGAAATTGATAATGTGGCTTTTACAGGTCTTGGGGAAGTATTCTTTGCATTGCTTGACCTGGAAGACTGACGGCCCTGCTTTGTCCAAAGAAGTTATTTATATTTATTATTATTTGTTCATTTATACCAGGGGTCCTCAAACTAAGGCCCGGGGGCCAGATACGGCCCTCCAAGGTCATTTACCTGGCCCGCGTTCAGGCTCAACCTAAGTCTGAAACAACTTGAAAGCACACAACATTCCCATCTCATCTGCCAAAAGCAGGCCCACACTTTCCACTGAAATACTAATAAGTTTATATTTGTTAAAATTGTTCTTCATTTAATTATTCTATTGTTTATAAGTGTTTTTTGCACTACGAATTAGATATGTGCAGTGTGCATAAGAATTCATTAATGGGTTTTTTTTCCAAGAGTGAATGTGATCCGGAGGACTGCGAAAGGCGAAGTGGCTGCTTACCTGATTGCCCAGGTGGGGGAATCCCTCCCAGGCCTCTTGGCAACCTCACAAATACTGACAGAACAGCTGCTTTGTTGCCAAAACATGGCTCCAACGCAATGGGCTTGGGCACCGTCTGCAGCAGAGAGAAAGAGAAACAAGGTAAAGTGAAAAGAGTTAAACACACAACTACCATTTCAACTCAAGAGAATCCCAAGCCTCTGTCTTTGAAAGGGTACCTGGGTTTCAGGTAATTTCTGCATTTCAGCTCTGATCCCAAATTCTTTGGCCTTTCCGGCTTCTTCACGGCCATTTCGGAGGCAGAACTAATTCGTGTCGAGAGGGACCGCCCCACGGTCGAAGAGGTAAGAACACAAAGCACGAGGCCTCCTCAACTATATTTCATTTTGATAGATCAGCAGCTCGTTTTAATGGGCCATGTAATTAAATCGAAAAGGTAGTCCAGCCCTGCACCTCAACACCCATTAAAAGTAGCAGCGTGCTTCTTGCGGAAAGTGGCCGAGAACAACCCTTGTGACCTCTCTGCAAGCAAACCCAAGTATCCTGAGTGTCTGGTAGTTTTCTGCTTATAATTCAGTTTTAGCTTCAAGCCCGTTCTTTTTATGTTCTCCTAAATGAAACAAGGACTGCTTACCTCATTAGACAGGAGACTGCAATAGAGTACTACAGGTCAGACCAATGAGTAAACTAGTTAGAAGTAAAAGCATTAAGAGGAAAGAGGGGAAGAAAAGTCCTTGTTGTGTGCCTTCAAGTCATTTCTGACTTATGGCACCCCAAAGGTGAACTTATCGTGGGTTTTCCTTGGCAAGGTTTGTTCAGAGGGAGTTTGCTTTCCTTCAAAACAGAGACAGTGACCTGCCCAAGGTTGCTTCGTGACTTTTCACGGCTGAGCAGGGATTCGAATCTGGTCTCTCCGAGTCAAAGTCCAACACTCAAACCACCATCCCACACTGACTCCCAAAGAAAGGTCAAAATAAAAGTTTCCCCTTGGCATTAAGTCTAGTCGTCAAACAGGGATGTGTTATTTCCCCCAACTTTATTCTCCATCTTCATCGGTGTGATAGTTCACCTTGTTGACGGGAAGCTTCCCACCGGAGTGGAAATCATCTATCGGACAGATGGCAAGCTATTCAACCTCAGCAGACTGAAAGTCAAAACCAAGGTTACAACATCTGTTACAGAACTCCAGTATGCTGATGACAACGTCGTCTGGGAGCATTCAGAAGAACTTTTTTTCTTAGGCGATCCCTCGTTTTCCAAGGATGATTGTCTTCCAGTATTCTTGTGGGTCCGTATGTGGCTGTGGAGCCCTATTCTTGCTCTGCATCTTCCTCTTCCGCAGTGAGGGCATTGGTTTCTAGGTGGGAGGCGGTCTCAGTCGGGGTTGGCTTGACGTGCCTTCCTCTTGGCACACTTCTCCCTTTCGCCCTCCATTCGTGCCTCTTCAAATTCTGCAGCACTGCTGGTCACAGCTGACCTCCAGCTGGAGTGCTCAAGGGCCAGGGCTTCCCAGTTCTCAGTGTCTATGCCAGAGTTTTTAAGGTTGGCTTTGAGCCCATCTTTAAATCTCTTTTCCTATCCACCAACATTCCATTTTCCGTTCTTGAGTTCGGACTAGAGCAACTGCTTTGGGAGACGGTGGTCGGGCATCCGGACAATGTGGCCGGTCCAGCGGAGTTGGTGGCGGAGGACCATCGCTTCAATGCTGGTGGTCTTTGCTTCTTCGAGGACGCTGACGTTTGTCCGCCTGTCTTCCCAAGAGATTTGCAGGATTTTCCGGAGACAGCGCTGATGGAATCGTTCCAGGAGTTGCATGTGACGTCTGTAGACAGTCCACGTCTCACAGGCATATAGCAGGGTTGGGAGGATAATAGCTCTATAAACAAGCACCTTGGTATCCCTACGGATGTCCCAGTCCTCAAACACTCTCAGAAGAAGACCCACAAGCCACTCTAAACACCCTCACAGAAGCATACGAGAAGCTCGGCCTGTCACTGAATATCAAGAAAACCAAAGTGCTCTTCCAGCAGTCACCAGCCAATCCCTCTCCGATGCCAGAAATACAGCTTAATGGTGTAACATTAGAAAATGCTGACCATTTCTGCTCCCTTGGCAGCCACCTCTCCACCAAAATCAACATTGACATGGAAACACAACACTGCTTGAGCTCTGCGAGTGCAGCATTTTCCGAATGAAGCAGAGAGTGTTTGAAGACCAGGACATCCGTAGGGATACTAAGGTGCTTGTTTATAAAGCTATTGTCCTCCCAATCCTGCTATATGCCAAAAAGAAAACGGAATGTTGGTGGGCAGGAAAAGAGATTTAAAGATGGGCTCAAAGCCAACCTTAAAAATCTGGCATAAACACTGAGAATTGGGAAGCCCTGGCCCTTGAGCGCTCCAGCTGGAGGTCAGCTGTGACCAGCAGTGCTGCAGAATTTGAAGAGGCACGAATGGAGGGCGAAAGAGAGAAACGTGCCAAGAGGAAGGCGCGTCAAGCCAACCCCAACCGGGACCGCCTTTCACCTGGAAACCAATACCCTCACTGCAGGAGACGATGCAGATCAAGAATAGGGCAGATCACGAATAGGACCCACCCTGGAGGATTATCCTACTCAGACAACAAGGGGTTGCCTAAGTAAGTAAGTCTACTTGTGTCCGACTCTGGGGGCTGGTGCTTATCTCCACTTCTAAACTGAAGAGCCGGCATTGTCCATAGACACCTCCAAGGTCATGTGGATGGCATGACTGCATGGAGCGCCGTTACCTTCCCGCCAAAGCGGTACCTATTAATCTACTCACATTGGCATGTTTTTGAACTGCTAGGTTGGCAGAAGCTGTGGCTAACAGTGGGAGATCACCCAACCCTGCAATATTCAAACCACGACCTTTCGATCAGCAAGTTCAGAAGCTCAGTGGTTTAATCCGCTACGCCACTGCAAAGTTGCCATGAAGTTAACTACTGTCTAACAAACCAAACAGTTACAAGGAGCAAAACCAAAATTACTACCTGTTCCACATCTCTAGTGTTAAATAGTTAACAAAGACACTGATGGATTGGTCTTTGGTGAAGTTATTTTGCTGCCTACAATAAGAAGGCTGGTATTTACAACCGCCGGGGAAGTGGAGGCACCCTTCCCACAGAGTTGCTAAAGTTCAAAACAATTCTTTCCTTACAAATAAAACCAGTGGAGGACAAACTTGTACCATATATTCTGCTGGAACTCAATTACGAGAACTAATGGACTCACAGTGCCGGGCAAATGCAAGTAATACATTGCCCATCGTGGCTTCCAGCTTGCCAACAAAATGAAACCATCGGTGTGTGTGCATGTGTGTGTGTGTTCTTTTAAAAGGAGTAGACTGAACACAGGGCATGTTGTTCCTTTCTTTTTTTTAAGGAAAGGGAGTGTTTGCAGGTTAATGAGCCCATCGTCAAGTGGCATTGAGCTCTCCCAGTTGGCAATTTAACAAAGCAATCATCAACTGGCGTTGAGTTTCCTCAACATACAAATTGCATTTCCAGCTGCTTACAAAAATAACGTACAGCAATGTCACCAAAGGGCCAAAGGACAAACAAAAAGGGAGAGGAGTGGAGAGAATGCAAGGCAGTCAAGTACACCTTCTGGGCCATTTTGATTTAAGATCATATTTTTCTTATATCATTTTAGTGGTGTTTCACCCGTCAATTAAAATAAATTACAAGTCAAAGAAAACCTCTGGATGTATGCAAGTGAAACCAGTAAGTGTTACTAATGGCCAGCTTGGTCCCCCATTCTGTATTTTTGCAAGAAGGATTGGATTACTCTAGGTTGGATTACTGTAATGTGCTCAACGTGGGGCTGCCCTTGAAAACGGCTCGGAGATTCCAACTGGTCCAACGGGCAGCAGCCAGGATGTTAACTGGGGCTCCTTACAGAGAGAGGTCAACCCTCCTGTTCAAGGAGCTCCACTGGCTGCCGTTTACTTACCGAGCCCAATTCAAGGTGCAGGTGCTCACCTACAAAGCCCTGAACGGTTTGGGACCAGCCTACCTGCGTGATCGCATCTCCATCTACGAACCCACGCGTTCTCTTCGCTCATCTGGAGAGGCCCTGCTCGTGATTCCGCCTGCGTCGCAAGCGCGGTTGGTGGGGACACGAGACAGGGCCTTTTCCGTGGTGGCCCCCCGACTCTGGAATACCCTCCCCAAAGAGGTTAGACAGGCCCCTACATTGGCAGTCTTCAGAAAGAACTTGAAGACCTGGCTGTTTTGATGTGCCTTCCCCGAATAGGAAACCTCCAAGACCAAGTCCCATAACCATTTTATTAAATTAAGATTGCCGCACACTGCACACTGCACTTGCTCTAGTAGCCTTACAGCCCACCTGTCACACCAGCACTTTTTAATTCTTGTACCCATTACACTGGCCCGGCCCAGTTTTATTGCGTCTTAGTGTATTGTTTATTATTTGTTGTTTAGTTTGCTTAACTGTTTTTAATTTGCTTTAGGTTGTTGTATTGTGTGTTGAGGCCTTGGCCTTTGTAAGCCGCATCGAGTCCTTTGGGAGATGCTAGCGGGGTACAAATAAAGTTTAATAATAAATAATAATAATAAAAAAGGATGGTAAGATCATAGAATCATGGAGTTGGTAGAAACAAGAGTCATCCAGTCCAATCCCCCCAAAAAACCTATGAGGAAAGGTTGATGGAGTTGGGCATGACCAGCCTGGCCAAGACTATGGGAAAGGGGTGACATGACTGCCCTCCACATATCTAAAGAGCTGTCATGGAGAGGAGGATATTGATGTCTTCTTCGCTGTTTCGGAAGGAAGGGCCAAGTCTAACGGTTTTAAGTTACAGAAGGGGAGATTTCAATTGAACATTAAAATGAACTTTTTGATATTAAGTACACAACTGTGCAACAACGAACCAATTACCTACAGAAGAAGTGGGGGTCTCTCTCTGGAAATCTTCAAGGCAGCTACCTGCTGGGGATTCTTTAGGTGGATTTCCTGCCTGGCAGGAGGTCGGACGCAATGGCCCATGGGGCTCCTCCCAACGCTATCTCCCTTCTTCCTCCTCCTTTCTCCCTAAACATAGAGAGCTCAACTTCAATATGAACCAAGAAGCTCTTCTGAAGCTCTGCCCTGCCAACGTTACTTCAGATGGTGTGTCTGGCACCTCTCTTCCTTTTTTGGCTGCCATTTCACAGCTGAACATATGTGAGGAGATACTTAAGTCTCCCCTCCATGACTTCTGTTTACAAAACAACTCACCGCGTGAGAAAGCCTAAGGATTAATAAACACACTATTCATTAAAATAGAAGGAGAGAGAAAAATCAACAAAGGACAATCTAAATTTAGTTTAACAGCCTAATTAGCACTACTTAGGTTTCATGAATCACTGTTTAGAAAGGCCGAACCGGATCTGGAAACCTCAGAAAACTGACTCTCTTTCAGAAAGACTTAGCTGGATCTTGAAAATCCCAGAACCCAGTTAAATCCCAGAAAACCTTGTCTGCATTCATCTTACACAACCATCTTTAATAATTCCATCCTGAAATCATGCCGAATTATGACCAAAAGAGTTGGGCCTTTTGCATCTTGCTTTCCATGGAGATCCCACATGAAGATCTCAGAAGCAACCATCTTGACTTGCTATTATTGCTAGCAAACACTACTCAGTGTTAAAATGCTTCTGAACATGGAGGCATCACGACACTCTCATTAATAGCCATCCAAAAACACATCCATGAATTGACTTGTACTCTTTTAACCTTAGCTAGGTACCCTATGGACCCAACCTGGATGCCTCATGGTCTGCTCCCAATTCCTCATGTAGCCTACTAGCTCCTTTTGCTATAAAGCCCTAAATCAGCGGACCCACCAGAACACTAATCCTGGAAGACTATCCTACTTGGCCAACGAGGGATCACCTAAGTAAGTAAGTAAGTAAGCAAGCCTCAACCCCATACTTTTAGTCTTATAAAGTGTAGCACAATTCAATACATACCAATAGAGGAGTGAATCTCAATGCAGCAGGTTTTGGCCAAAATATACAGTCCCCCAAGTTTGTGTTCCCTATATTTTATCAGTTGCATACTTGTTTATTTATGCAATGCTTTTGACACGTAATAAATAAATAGTCCCCAAGTTACGAACAGGTACATTTTCTAAGGAACTGTACACTACTCAGACAATTGATGTTTTTTAGATGTCTGCTATATATTGTACTATGTGTGGTTGTTTTTATATTGCTGAAACTGTTTTTATGAAATTTGTTGTGTTATATTTTAACTATGTTGTATTCAGGCTTGTCCCCATGTGAGCCACCCCAAGACCCTTCGGGGAGATGGAGACGGGGTACAAATATAAAGTTATTATCTGTTATGTGTGGGTATGAGCTTTGGATAGCATAGAGAAGGGTTAACACTCCTGTGGTGTTTGTTTTGCTGTCTGCGTCACTGTTCAGAAATTTTCATCTCACTTTCTGTCCCTGTGATAATTGGATTTTGAAAATTTTGGCTTGTTGTGGAAACAAGGATTGGTGAGAAGCACCTTTTCCCCATCATCACTTTTCCAAAAGTGAATTTCTCTTCTGGAGGGTCGACTTCTCTCACTTCCTTTGTGTCACCCCCATTCTTAACTATGAGTTGTTTGTAAAACAGATGTTTGTAACTCAGGGACTGCCTGTACGAGGCTACTGAGGATTGATGCAACAGCTTTCAGCTCTGTTCAGTGCAACAGCTTCCCAGATTGCCAAAAAAAAAATAAAAATGATTCCATCAATTTCCTTGCCTTTCAGAAACTGATGTCACCCATTGTTGATCAAAGAGACAATTTATTTATATATTTATTTACCATATTTATATACCGCCTTTCTCAGCCCAAAGACGACTCAAGGTGGTTTACATTCGGCACAGTTTGATGCCCCCCCAACATATAATAAAATACCATTAAAAACATAGCATATAAAATATTGAAAGTCAATAAAATCATACATCCTTAATGTCGCCTTACAGAAGGATTCAGTTGCATCGTCAGTCGTTCCATGTCTATCATTGCCTGTCATATGTCTACCCCAAAAGCCAGATTTTAACCTTTTTGCAAAATATTAAGAGGGAGGGGGCTAATCTAATATCCATAGGAAGGGCGTTCCACAATTGAGCGCCACCACTGAGAAGGCCCTGTTTCTCATGCCTGCTAACGCATCTGAGACAGAGGTGGCACTGAGAGCAGGGCCTCCTTGGACGATCTTAAAGTCCTAGATGGTTCATAAGGGGAGATTCATTCGGACAGGTAAGCTGGACCAGAACCATTTAGGGCAGTGTTTCTCAACCTGGGGGTCGGGACCCCTGGGGGGGGGGTCGTGAGGGGGTGTCAGAGGGGTCACCAGAGACCATCAGAAAACACTGTATTTTCTGTTGGTCATGGGGCTTCTTTGTGGGAAGTTTGGCCCAATTCTATCATTGGTGGGGTTGAGAATGCTCTTTGATTGTAGGTGAACTATACATCTCAGCAACTACAACTCCAAAATGTCAAAGTCTATTTCCCCCAAACTCCACCAGTGTTCACATTTGGGCATATTGTGTATTTGTGCCAAGTTTGGTCTAGATCCATCATTGTTTGAGTCCACAGTGCTCTCTGGATGTAAGTGAACTACAACTCCAAAACTCAAGGTCAATGCCCATCAAACCCTTCTAGTATTTTCTGTTGGTCAAGGGAGTTCGGTGTGGCAAGATTGGTTCAATTCCATCGTTGGAGTTCTTAATGCTCTTTGATTGTAGATAAACTCTAAATCCCAGCAACTACAACTCCCAAATGACAACATCAATCCCCTGCCAACTCCACCAGTATTCTGATTAGGGCATATCACGTATTTGTGCCAAATTTGGTCCAGTGAATGAAAATACATCCTGCATATCAGATATTTATATTATGATTCATAACAGAAGCAAAATTGTAGTTGTGTCCTCAAACAGTCTCTGCTTACTCTTACAACACATGCTAAGGGCAGTTGCCAGTGATTTAATGGTGTATCTCCTACTGAAGATCCAGCTGGATTTTTATTTATTTATTTATTTACTTTATTTATATACTGCTTTTCTCAGCCCTCAGGCGACTTTTTCCCTTTATCTTAATTAAAACATAGGTTGCCACTCTCCAAAACGAAAAGAATGAGGTTTTGAGAAAGGGAAAGAAAATGATTGCCAGTTGTATATATCTTATGTTTGGGGCAATGGAGAGAGTGAAGAAGAAGAACTTTATTTTTCTACCCCGCCTCCATCTCCCTGAAGGGACTAGGGGCGGCTTACATGGGGCTAAGCCCAAGGCAAAATACAATTAAAACAAAGCAATAACAAATTAAAACAGCATAACAATAATAAACAAGCATCAAAAGCAACAGCAGACTAATTTTGGAGGGTGGGAGGGAAGGAGGAAAACGTATAGTAGCATAGGAAATAGCATGGAAACAGCAATTAAACAGGATCAATTCAGCTTAACTTAAAAAAATATATAGTAATGTAATGTAGGAATGCAGGTTCAAGTTACGATTTAGGTCATGATATAGATCATTTGTCATAGGGGTCATCGGTTGAATGCGGAACAAAATATCCATGCCTTTAATTCCTTACAGAATGTGGGTAGGGAGGGTGCCAGCCTAATCTCCCTGGGGAGGGAGTTCCAGAGACGAGGGGCCACCAACGAGAATGCCCTTTCTCTCATCGCCATCAACTGCGCCTGAGACGGGGGTGGGAGTGAGAGAAGAGCATCCCTGGAAGATCTTAATTACCGTGTGGCCTCGTAGGGGAGGATGCTGTCTCAAAGATAGGCAGGTCCTGAACTGTTGTGACCAACCATCACAAGTACTGGAGAAAAGTTATGGGATTGTTTTAGAAACACCTTTTTTGTACTGCCTGTTCAGACTGAGCCAGGCTCCTTCGTTGTCCCATCTCACTTCTGGAGACCAAAATGCTCCAACCGAAGGCATGGACTGAACTCATCATCATGGGAGAGACATGAAGAGATCAGCTCACCTGCCACACAAGGTATTTTCCCCCAAGAAAGCAAACCCCCACTAACTCCACTCAACTTTCCCCCTCTTTAGTAATTCATTAAAGAGAAAAGGTTTTATTGCCTCCTGTTGTTCCTGCAACCAAGCAGCCTTTTGAAATAAAGTGAAATTTTAGCAGTGCTAATCCGTTTTGCATACCTCTGCTGCCTGCCTAATCTCCAGCTCCTTGCAACAGGCAACCCGGTCTCCTGCCAGGTGTTCAAAGGGCAACACGTCCCTCTTCTACGGATTCAAAAGGAAGAGGATGCCAACAGGATGAGAAAAGGGAAGAAGACATGTACCAAAAGGAGGGTGTTTACTTTTTGTTTCCACCATTCTCGTCACCCTCAGCTGTTGCCGGCAGAATACAAAAATATTACAGACTGAGCATTTGCTCAGGAAGGAGTCACCATTTTCAGCTTCTCCAGTCTAAAATGGCACATGCTTCAATTCAGGGTTAGCCCAGAAGTGTCTGCATTTAGTCATGGGCTGATATCATGGGCTGGGGCTCATTATAGGGAAAGGGCCCCTATTAAAGCAGTTTCACTGGCTACAGGTAAGTTTCCAGTCCCAATTCAAGGTACAGGTTATGATCTACAACAGTGGTTCTCAACCTGGAGGTCGGGACCCCTGGGGGGGGGTCACCAGGGGGTTTCAGAGGGGTTGTCAAAGACCATCCAAAAGCGTAATATTTTCTGTTGGTCATAGGGGTTCCATGTGGGAAGTTTGGCCCAATTCTATCATTGGTGGGGATTAGAACGATCTTTTATTGTAGGTGAACTATAAATCCCAACAACTAAAACTCTTAAATGCCAAGGTCTATTTTCCCCAAACTCCACCAGTGTTTGGTGGGCATGTTGGGTATGAATACTCAACATTGGGCATGTTGAGTATTCATGGCAAGTTTGGTCTAGATCCATCATTGTGTGAGTCCATAGTGTTCTCTGGATGTAGGTGAGCTACAACTCCAAACCTCAAGGTCATTGCCCACCAAACCTTTCCAGTATTTTCTGTTGGTCAAGGGAGTTCGGTGTGGCAAGATTGGTTCAATTCCATTGTTGGAGTTCTTAATGCTCTTTGATTGTAGGTAAACTCTAAATCCCAGCAACTACAACTCCCAAATGACAACATCAATCCCCTGCCAACTCCACCAGTATTCAGATTAGGGCATATCACGTATTTGTGCCAAATTTGGTCCAGTGAATGAAAATACATCCTGCATATCAGATATTTATATTATGATTCATAACAGAAGCAAAATTGTAGTTGCGAAGTAGCAACAAAAATAATATTATGGTTGGAGGTCACCACAACATGAGGAACTGTATTAAGGGGTTGCAGCATTAGAAAGGTTGAGAACCACTGATCTACAAAGCCCTAATAATTTTGGACCCTGCCTATCTTTGGGGTCGTATCTCCCCTATGAACCGGCACGGGCTCTAAGATCAACTGGGGAGGCTCTCCTCTTGTTTCCACCACCGTCACAAGCACCGTTGGTGGCGATGAAGGAGAGGGCCTTCTCGGTGGTGGCCCCCCGACTTTGGAACTCCCTCCTCAGGGAAATTAGACAGGCCCCCATACTGTCCTCCTTTCAGAGGGATTTGAAAACCTGGATGTTCCAGCAAGTTTTTGAGAATGATTACTTGCTCGGCCCAGTTCCCAGGTACCCAGATAGCACTCTGTCCCGCTTCATCCACTTCCCCAGCACTATGATTTCCTGTTTGCACTATCCCATGCCCAGCCCTTTTTATAGCTGGCCATGTCTATTTGTAACCCTGGCCATTGGTTTTGTTGAACCTATACAGATGGAGCTAAAATGAAATGGGTTTTTAATATTTTTGTCTTTAGTGTGTTTTAGCAGAATTCCTTTTGCATTTTATGATGTTTTCAGTATTTGTTGTTTTGTCTATTAAATTTAATTAGGTTGTGTTATATTGTCGAATGTATTTATCTTGACGTAACTGTCTGTATGTTTTCTTTCCGGGAATTGAATGCCTGACATGTTGGAACCCGCCCTGAGTCCCTTTGGGGAGATAGGGCAGCATATAAATAAAAATTATCACCATCATCATCATCATCATCATCATCATCATCATCATCATCATCACTTTACAGTGAGATCTCAGCCATGAATACTATAAATGAATCCACAGATGCAATCATCTATGGCCTGAAAATAATAATATTTATTTTTTTATTTATTTAGCAGTTTTGTATACCCGGTCTTCTCACCTCTGTTCGAGGAACTCAGGCCGGTTTCCAACATCAATATTACAGACAGTCATTAAAACATCATATTCTAAATCACACTAAAACATTAAAATAGCAAAATACAATCATATAATTACAGTGGTCAGTCGTCATCAAAAATCATTATTCGTCGTCATCCATCCATGTCACAGGATCATGGCCCATTCGTCAAATGCCAATCCCCAAAGACAAGGTTTCACCTGTTTCCTGAACGTTAAGATAGAAGGGGCAGTTCTTATCTCCAGTGGAAGGGAGTTCCAAAGTCGAGGGGCCACCACCGAGAAGGCCCTGTCTCTCGTCCCCACCAGCCGCGCCTGTGAGGCCACTGGGATCAAGAGCAGGGCCCCTCCAGACGATCTTAGCAATCTTGATGGTTCATAGGGGAGCTCCCTATGAGGAGCGGCTTAAAGAGCTGGGCATGTTTAGCCTGAGGAAGAGAAGGCTGAGAGGAGACATGATAGTCATGTATAAATGACTATATCTGTTCTTGTTTTATTGTATTTTAAAGTTAATTGTATTGTTTTAATCTACTGCTGTAAACTGCTCCGAGCCAAATTGGGAGTAGCGGTATACAAGTCAAATAAATAAATAAATAAATAATAAATATGTGAGAGGAAGTCATAGGGGGGAGGGAGCAAGCTTGTTTGGGGCCACCACCAAGAAGGCCCTGTCTCTCGTCCCCACCAGCCATGCCTGTGAGGCCGGTGGGATCGAGAGCAGGGCCCCTCCAGATGATGATGATGATGATGATAATAATAATAATAATAATAATAATAATAATAATAATAATAATACCATCTGCCTGCAACAAAGAACTGGTGGGATCACAAGCCTGAAAAAGTTACAGAAAATGAAAACATTAAACTCCTCTGGGACCTCTGAATTCAGACAGACAGAGTTCTGAAGCACAAGACTCCTGACCTCACGATAGCGTTAAAAACGAAGTATGGATTGTTGATGTAGCAATCCCAGGTGACAGCAGGATTGCAGAGAAACAACTGGAAAAGCTGACACGATATGAGGATTTAAAGATTGAACTGCAAAGACTCTGGCACAAGACAGTCAAGGTGGTTCCAGTAGGGATTGGCTGCAAGATTGGCACACTGTGTGCAGTGCCTAAAGGCCTTGGCCTGCACTTAAACACAACAGGCACTGACAAAAGCACCGTTGGTGCAAAAGGCCACCTTACTAGGATCTGCATGCATTATTCGCCGATACATCACGCAGTCCTAGACACTTGGGAAGTGTCCGACGTGTGATCCAATACAACAGCCAGCTGAGTGATCGTGTCTGCTGTGTTATCTTGTTATGTTTCTAATAATAATAATAATAATAATAAATAATTGTGGAAAAGAAAAAAGTCTGGATTATTGATGTTGCCATTCCAGGTGACAGCTGCATTGAGGAAAAACAACAGGAAAAACTCTGCTGCTATCAAGACCTCAAATTCGAACTGCAAAGGCTCTGGCATAAACCAGTACAGATGGTCCCAGTGGTCATGGGCGCACTGGTTGCCATGCCAAAAGATCTCAGCCGGCATTTGGAAACAATAAACATCAACAAAATCATGATCTGTCAATGCAGAAGGCCACCTTACTTGGATCTGTGCGCATCATTCGAAAATACATCACACAATCCTAGACGCTTGGGAAGTGTTCGACTTGTGATTTTGTGATACGAAAACCAGCATAGAGATCTCGTTTGCTGTGACGTATTGTGCGTTTCTGTCAGTAAAATAATAATAATAATAATAATAATAATAATTATTATTATTATTATTATTATAGAAAGCAAACCTTGATTTGTCATTTATATATTTCGCTATGCTATTGGGAAGCTTAGTTATTTATATATTTTGCTATGCTATTGTATATAATGGAAGCTTAGCATCCATGGATATTGGTATTCACAGTGAGAAGGTGTTTGCCCTTGAACCAGTGGATACCAGGGGCCAAATATAGTGCTGTTTGCACATCTGAAAACACCCCACCTCACCTCCAAATTCAAAGGGCAAAAGTGGAGAAGTCTCAGGAAGAACATCAAGATCTTACCATTGAAGCAACTACTTAATAATAATAATAATAATAATAATAATAATAATAATAACCCTGCTATATGCCTGCAAGACGTGGACTGTCTACAGACGTCAATGCAACTCCTGGAACGATTCCATCAGCGCTGCCTCCGGAAAATCCTGCAAATCTCTTGGGAAGACAGGCGGACAAACGTCAGCGTGCTGGAAGAAGCAAAGATCACCAGCATGGAAGCGATGGTCCTCCGCCATCAACTCCGCTGGACCGGCCACATTGTCTGGATGCCCGACCACCATCTCCCAAAGCAGTTGCTCTACTCCGAACTCAAGAACGGAAAACGGAATGTTGTTGGGCAGGAAAAAGAGATTGAAAGATGGGCTCAAAGCCAACCTTAACAACTCTGGCATAGACACTGAGAACTGGGAAGCCCTGGCCCTTGAGCGCTCCAGCTGGAGGTCAGCTGTGACCAGCAGTGCTGCAGAATTTGAAGAGGCACGAATGGAGGGTGAAAGGGAGAAGTGTGCCAAGAGGAAGGCGCGTCAAGCCAACCCCAACTGAGATCACCTTCCACCTGGAAACCAATGCCCTCACTGCGGGAGAAGATGCAGAGCAAGAATAGGGCTCCACAGCCACATACGGACCCACAAGAATACTGGAAGACAATCCTTGGAAAACAAGGGATCGCCTAAGTGAAGTGAAGTGAAGTGGACTTTATTTATACCTTGCTCCATGTCCCCTGGGGGGACTCGGGGTGGCTTACATGAGGCCACGCCCATCAATACAATAAACACAGTATTACACAAAAACATAACAAAACCAAAAATTAAAATACATAAAATGCAAAAACCAATATAAATGCAACACAGCAATATAAAATCAGGACATCAAAACACAGAATAATTTCGCTGGGCAGGCCAATAGCTCTTCTGGGGCGGGGGGGGGGGGGGGGGGGGGGGGAGTTATGAGATGTAGTCCAAAAACTAACTCCTCTGTAATATTTATTTATTTATTTACTTTACTTTACTTTACTTATATACTGCTGTTCTCAGCCCGAAGGTGACTCACAACCAACAAGACAGCAAAAATTCAATAGTACAATATAAAAACAGTTAATAACCTAACACTATGCACAATTAATAAACAATTACTACAATAACCATTCACTATCATCTCATCAACAAAAACATAGTCCAGAATTGTCGCCCATTGTCACATTCCTATGTTCATTACCAATCATTGCACTAATTATTCGAACGCCTGCTCAAATAGCCAGATCTTCACTTTTTTGCGGAATACCATTAGAGATGGTGCAAGTCTAATGTCCGTGGGAAGGGCGTTCCACAGCCGAGGGGCCACCACTGAGAAGGCCCTATCTCTCGTCCCCGCCAGCCGTGCTTGTGACGCAGGCGGGATCGAGAGCAGGGCCTCCCCGGAAGATCTCAAAGTCCTGGTGGGTTCATAGGCAGAGATGCGGTCGGATAGGTAGCTTGGAGAACTACTTTTCCCTTGACAAGAGACAGCGCTGTAACAGCAGCAAAGATGCTTGAAAGAGGAAAGATGGGGAAAAGACAAAGGCATCCAGAGAGAAGAAAGATGGGTGTGAGAAGGGGGAGAGGCTTCACTGTCATGCCTGGCCTTCATCCTATCATTCATAGGGGGAAGGAGAAGGGATCTAGATATCCAAAAGCAATGCAGATGCTGTACATACTACATGATTCATAACTCTACAACTGCACAATAAATTGTACTGGAAATGTATTTCCTTCTTTCTTTTCAAAGATTGATACCGATGGGTGGGGGTTGCGGAGCGAGGAAACAAACGCACTGCGCAGCGTACCTTAAACCCTTCCCTAATCTCAGATCAAAACCCACTCCTTCCAGCGGCAGATGATAAAAGCCCTTTCAAATGCAAACCAACATTTCTCCTTGGAAGGAGTGGATGAAGGAAGCTGAGCTCTAAATCTGATTCCAGGTGGCATTTTGCAGGTAACTAATGACAAAACAAGCTGATAAGATTTAAAGTTCATTTGCTACACGTGCCGGCATGCAGCAAGAGGCGGTCGCAGGCTCCTGCCGGCAAACAAAATGGCTGCCCATAGGTCAGCTAAAAAGTGGCGGAGGCAGGACACCATCTTTGGACGCTCCGAGTTCCCCGTTGGTTCAGCGACATGTCAGGCTAAGCAGCTCACTCTTTTCCCCTCCTTGTACACCACGGGAAAGGTATTAATTGGGAACGCTGTTTCAAAATGAGTCCAGCTGTAAGACATTAGCCTGGGATGGAATTAGCTTAATCTAACCCTGCCAGTTGGCCACATGCAAGAGCAAGGAAAAGACACTTGCTGATATTAAACCATCTATTTTCTTCTATTTGGTAGGCGAAGTCGATAAGTGAAGTAAAGCAACAGGGATTGGCAGCCACAATCCTTGCAGAACAAAAAGCTGGGCATTCGGTGCTGGGATCCCTGCCGGACAGAAGGGCAAAGGAGGTCAGTAGGAGAGGATGAGAAGCTTGACCAGGAAGCTGGGCAGGCAAACCTGAGAAATGCACATGGGACACTTTTCTTGCATCACCTGTTAATGGGGCGCTAGAAATAATATCATACGAAAGTGGGCGCTAGTAACACTTGGGAAGGAATCCCATTGGAGCATTGCAGCGCATTCAAATACCTGGGAGTCACTCTGGACCATGTTCTTACCTACAAGAAGCACTGACTGAACATCAAGCAAAAAGTGAGTGCTAGAAACAATATCATACGAAAGCTGACTGGCACAACCTGGGGATCACAACCAGACACAGTGAAGACATCTGCCCTTGTGCTATGCGACTCTGCTGCTGAGTATGCATGCCCAGTGTGGAAAACATCTCACCACACTAAAACAGTGGATGTGGCTCTTAATGAGACATGCCGCATTATCACAGGGTGTCTGCGCCCTACACCACTGGAGAAATTACACTGCTTAGCCTTAAATTACATTGCACCATCTGACAACCGCCGGGAAATAGCAGCCAATAGTGAAAGGACCAAGGCAGTGACATCTCCAGCTCGTTCCTTGTTTGGGTATCAGCCAGCACATCAATGACTTAAATCAAGAAATAGTTTTCTTAGATCTACAGAGACACTTGCTGGAACACCTCAGCAAGTGAGAGTTCAAAAGTGGCAGGCTAAAATACAGAACCTCAATTTGTAGGTGACACCAGATGAGAGGCTCCCTCCTGGGCACACAGAAGACTGAGCGACTTGGGAGGCGCTGAACAGATTGCGCTCTGGCACCACAAGATGCAGAGCCAACCTCAAGAAATGGGGCCACAAAGTGGAATCCATGACATGCGAGTGCAGAGAAGAGCAAACCACTGACCACCTGCTGCAATGCAGCCTGAGCCCTGCCACATGCACAAGGGAGGACCTCCTTGCGGCAACACCGGAGACACTCCAAGTGGCCAGCTACTGGTCAAAGGACATTTAATCAACTACCAAGTTTGCAAAATTTGTGTTTTTTTATCTGTTTGTTTGTTTTGTTCTGTTAGAAATATAATACAATGGTCTATTTGCTGATGACACGATAAATAAATACCTGTTAATGAATGAAGAGGGAGTCATAGAGGAGCGAATAAGAAGTGTAGGAATATTTGATATCTAGAGCACAGCAGAGTGCAGTATTGCCAGTGCTACATATGCGTGTAGTACATATGAGCATGCTAGTAAGGTAATGCTCAAGATCCTGCAAGGAAGACTCCAGCAAGACATGGAGAGAGATTTGCTAGATGTACAAGCTGGGTTTAGAAAAGGTAGAGGAATGAGAGACCAAATTGCCAATATCTGCTGAATAACAAAGGAAGGCAGGGAGTTTCAGAAAAACATCTATTTCTGTTTTATTGACTATTCTAAAGCCTTTGACTGTGTGGATCATAATAAATTCTGGCAAGTTCTTGGTGGGATGGGCATACCAAGCCACCTTGTCTCTCTCCTGAGGAATCTGTACAAGGACCAAGTAGCAACAGTCAGAACTGACCACGGAACAACAGACTGGTTCAAGATTGGGAAAGGCGTACTGCAGGGTTGTATCCTCTCACTCAGTGGTTCTCAACCTGGGGTCTCCAGATGTTTTTGGCCTACAACTCCCAGAAATCCTAACAGCTGATAAACTGGCTGAGATTTCTGGGAGTTGTAGGCCAAAAACATCTGGGGACCCCAGGTTGAGAACCACTGCTCTTCCCCAACCTATTCAACTTGTATGCAAAACACATCATGCGATGTGCGGGGCTTGACGAATGTAAGGCTGGGGTGAAAATTGCTGGAAGAAACATTAACAACAGTAGATATGCAGATGACACCACTTTGATGGTCGAAAGCAAGGAGGAGCTGAGGAGCCTTCTAATCAAGGTGAAAGAAGAAAGCGCAAAAGCTGGGTTGCAGCTAAACATCAAAAAAGCCAAGATGATGGCAACTGGACTGATTGCAAATAGAGGGGGAAAACGTGGAGGCCGTGTATTTCTAGGTGCAAAGATTACTGCAGACACAGACTGCAGCCAGGAAATCAGAAGACGTTTCCTTCTAGTGAGGAGAGCAATGTCCAATCTTGATAAAATAGTGAAGAGTAGAGACATCACACTAGGCAATGAAGATCCGCATAGTCAAAGCAATGGTATTCCCTGTAGTCACCTATAGATGTGAGAGCTGGACCATAGGGAAGGCTGAGCGAAGGAAGATAGATGCTTTTGAACTGTGGTGTTGGAGGAAAGTTCTGAGAGTGCCTTGGACCACGAGAAGATCCAACCTGGGGCAGCCTGGGGCAATCTTTTGTTGAGAGGTGATTAGATATGCCTGATTGTTTCCTCTCTGCGGTTTTGCTGTTCTAATTTTAGAGGTTTTTTTTTTAATACTGATAGCCAGATTTTGTTCATTTTCATGGTTTCCGCCTTTCTGTTGAAATTGTCCACATGCTTGTGTATTTCAATGGTTTCTCTGTGTAGTCTGACATGGTGGTTGTGAGAGTGGTCCAGCATTTCTGTGTTCGCAAATAAAATGCTGTGTCCAGGTTGGTTTATCAGGTGCTCTGCTATGGCTGACTTCTCTGGTTGAAGTAGTCTGCCATGCCTTTCATGTTCCTTGACTCGTGTTTGGGCAATGCTGCGTTTGGTGGTCCCTATGTAGACTTGTCCACAGCTGCATGGTACACGGTAGACTCCTGCAGAAGTGAGAGGATCCCTCTTGTCCTTTGCTGAACGTAGCATTTGTTGGATTTTCTTGGTGGGTTTGTAGAATCATAGAATCAAAGAGTTGGAAGAGACCTCATGGGCCACCCAGTCCAACCCCATTCTGCCAAGAAGCAGGAATATTGCATTCAAATCACCCCTGACAGATGGCCATCCAGCCTCTGTTTAAACGCTTCCAAAGAAGGAGCCTCCACCACACTCCGGGGCAGAGAGTTCCACTGCTGAACGGCTCTCACAGTCAGGAAGTTCTTCCTCATGTTCAGATGGAATCTCCTTTCTTGTAGTTTGAAGCCATTGTTCCTGCGTCCTAGTCTCCAGGAAAGCAGAAAACAAGCTTGCTCCCTCCTCCCTGTGGCTTTCCTCTCACATATTTATACATGGCTATCATATCTCCTCTCAGCCTTCTCTTCTTCAGGCTAAACATGCCCAGCTCCTTAAGCCGCTCCTCATAGGGCTTGTTCTCCAGACCCTTGATCATTTTAGTTGCCCTCCTCTGGACACATTCCACCTTGTCAATATCTCTCTTCAATTGTGGTGCCCAGAATTGGACACAATATTCCAGGTGTGGTCTAACCAACGCGGAATAGAGCATGGGTAGCATGACTTCCCTAGATCTCGACACTAGGCTCCTACTGATGCAAGCCAAAATCCCATTGGCTTTTTTTGCCGCCACATCACATTGTTGGCTCATGTAGATACTTTGTATGTTGTATTTCCTCATCAGCTTCCCTATGCAGTCAGTGGTTCCCTTGATGTATGGCAAGAAGACTTTTCCTTTTATTTTGATTGTTGCTACTCTTTGTCACTTCCAAACTTGTGTAACTGTGACAGTGCAATCAAGAATGGATTCAAATTACAGGGGAAAAATTGCCACCTAAACATGAGGAAGAACTTCCAGATGGTAAGATTTGGTCAGTAGTGGAATATACTCTCAGAGACTGGTGGGATCTCCCTCTCTGGAGGGCTTTGATTGTGTGTTCCTGCCTGACAGGAGGGGGGTTGGATTGGGTGGCCTTTCAGCTTTATGACTTTATTATTTTAAGCAATCTAATTTCCACATGGCTGTGTCTGGTTTGTTTGTTTGCTGGTCTATTGTACAAAGTTCATCGTGAATGAAAAATATGATGTGAGAAGCAACCTGTGGAGACAGACCAGGGGAGCCAGAATATCCCAATGATGTCCCCACTGTGTCATGTGTAATAAACACATCAAATTAAACCACCCTGGCTCTTGGCACCTGTAGTGCGACACTGCACTTTGGGCAGACTATTTCAGAGCATGTTCTGAAGCATCTTCCCTGTTTCTCCTAGCTTATCAAATAAGCAGAAGGAAGAGGAGGAAGGGACTCGAAAAGAGATGCGTTGGGTCCTTTTGTTTCCCTGAGCTGAGGAGAGACTGGCACACCACCTCCCCCACCCCTTGCAGTCATGTCACTTCAGTTTAAATCACAGATCCTGCCAAAAAAGAGAGAGAAACTCAACCTGAGCAGAGAATTTTAATAGCTTGTACACTCATGAACTCCCTAACCCTGTTTCGTATTCAGAACAAGGGCTGTCTGTTTCCATATTAATGATGAACATATGCCCAGTTCTCATGGCTTCCCGGTTCGGAAAGAAAAGGGCGCGGAGGAAAAAGTGGCAGCTTGTCAAATGATTCCCCAGAAGGAACAAGAGGAAGGCGGCAACGGCAGCAGGAGGGAGAGCAAAAAAAAAAAAAGCAAAGAGGGAGACGGATGGACCGCCACGAAACACGATTCAGTAGGGAGAGTCTCCAGGTGAGACATTCCCTCGGATGGCAGGCCATATTTAATTGGGAGAGGCTCAAAGGACTCGGGCACCTGGAGCCAAAAGGAGAGGCTCTCCCCAATCTAGGGAAAAGCACAGGAGAAGAAGAAATCTATTCACATTTCAGGAAACGCTGCAATTCCTCTTATTTCCTTGTACAGAACCTCCCATGGCCTGCTATGCTGTGGAGTTGGTGCTAGACAGCTTGGCTCTCTCAATGCTAAGCAGAGTACAACAAAAGAAAAGAATACAGGATAGTGTTCCAAAACTATGGCGCTCCCAACATTTTGGATTTCACCTCCCAGCATTCCTTACTGTTGGCCAAACTAGATGGAGTTTCCAAGAGTTTACATTCAAAAGAGCTAGCAGACCAATCTTTGGGAGCCACCAATACAAGACCTACTTATCATAGAATCATAGAATCAAAGAGTTGGAAGAGACCTCATGGGCCATGCAGTCCAACCCCCTGCCAAGAAGCAGGAATATTGCATTCAAATCACCCCTGACAGATGGCCATCCAGCCTCTGTTTAAAAGCTTCCCAAAGAAGGAGCCTCCACCATACTCCGGGGCAGAGAGTTCCACTGCTGAACGGCTCTCACAGTCAGGAAGTTCTTCCTCGTGTTCAGATGGAATCTCCTCTCTTGTAGTTTGAAGCCATTGTTCGCGTCCTAGTCTCCAAGGAAGCAGAAAACAAGCTTGCTCCCTCCTCCCTGTGGCTTCCTCTCACATATTTATACATGGCTATCATATCTCCTCTCAGCCTTCTCTTCTTCAGGCTAAACATGCCCAGCTCCTTAAGCTGCTCCTCACAGGGCTTGTTCTCCAGACCCTTGATCATTTTAGTTGCCCTCCTCTGGACACATTCCAGCTTGTCAATATCTCTCCTGAATTGTGGTGCCCAGAATTGGACACAATATTCCAGGTGTGGTCTAACCAAAGCGGAATAGAGGGGTAGCATTACTTCCCTAGATCTAGACACTATGCTCCTATTGATGCAGGCCAAAATCCCATTGGCTTTTTTTGCCACCACATCGCATTGTTGGCTCAAGTTTAACTTGTTGTCCACGAGGACTCCAAGATCTTTTTCACACGTACTACTCTGAAGCCAGGCATTGTCCCCCATTCTGTATCTTTGCATTTCGTTTTTCCTGCCAAAGTGGAGTATCTTGCATTTGTCACTGTTGAACTTCATTTTGTTAGTTTTGGCCCATCTCTCCAATCTGTCAAGATTGTTTTGAATCCTGCTCCTGTCCTCTGGAGTATTGGCTCTCCCTCCCCATTTGGTGTCGTATGCAAACTTGATGATCATGCCTTCTAGCCCTTCATCTAAGTCATTAATAAAGATGTTGAACAGGACCGGGCCCAGGACTGAACCCTGCGGCACTCCACTTGTCACTTCTTTCCAGGATGAAGAGGAAGCATTGCTGAGCACCCTCTGGGTTCACAAAAACTACTGAAGATAGACACAGATTCGATAGAAATATCAAATACACCTGTACATGTATAACAGGATATTAAGTGATATAATAATTTCATTAGATACTCCTCAGTATGTGCATGTAACATTAAAATATTGATGTATCATGAAAGCTTGGGAGTTCTCCTGGATTCATTGTTGAGCCTGGAACCCTAGGTCTCGGCGGTGGCCAGGGAAGCTTTTGCACCCATATCTTGGGAAGTCAGACTTGGCCAAGGTGGTCCATACTCTTGTTACATCAAGGCTAGACTGCCGCAATGCGCCCTATGTGGGGCTGCCACTGGTTTGTATCCTAATCTCTGGATCAGTCAGAAAGCGGGTTTGCTCCATGACGCCAGGGTCGTTTTGCCTCCTGCCACAACAGTGCTGCAAAAGAGCCCCCCCCCCCCCAAGGGCTGATCCCTTCTCCAGCCCAAGGCAACACCCTTTTTTGTTGTGAATCCCAGACTTGCAGAATGCTTTCCCAATTAAGTCTTCTCCCCTCCGCACTTGAAAGACTTCGCAAAGGCGGTTTTAATAGCAGCACCTACAGCTATTTCCAACCAACTGTTCTGCTATATTAAACTGTATCCTCCTTGATTACAAGGCATAAAAAATCTTCTTAAAAAGAGCTGCAACTTTTATTTAAACCAACATAACCTGAAAGATGCAAACGAGCAGCCTGGAGAAAGGAAATTAGATCAAAAACAAGGCCCTGCTGGGTTTTTCAAATGTTTACGACTTTTTTGCAGCTAGACATCTCCTACCGTTTGGCGTCCTGTCCCTCGGTCATGTGAAGCAACGCAGCGGCTGTGAATATTAATTAATTATGTGAATGGCCCTCCAAAAGGAAGGGAGATCCCTCACCTTGACGCTCCCTCCAATGAGATCAGGGGGCTCCTCATCTGTTTCTAAGGCAACGTTGATGGAGGCAAAGGGACGGCTGGCCATCTGCTGCATCTCTCGGAGAAGTTGCTGGGGAAGAAAGGCAAGGACGTTAATATGGTGGCACCGATGTATTATGGAAGGGTCATGGACATTTGGGTAGTTTTTATATGAACAAGAGGAAAAAGAGAGCAGGAACCAATCTCTAGACCCATGGAGAACATAATATAGGACAAATAAAGGTACTGGATCCCATCCCATCTTGGTAGTTAAAGAGGATGAGGCCTCACCACAACTGGAATGAAGAGCCACCAAGAAACACCAAGGTCTGCAGGCAAACTAGCAAACCAAAATGTACATACAATATGTAATGTTCGTTTGTGGGATTAACAGAACTCAAAAACCACTGGGCGAATTGACACTAAATTTGGACACAAGACACCTAACAACCCAATGTATGTCCTTCACTTGAACTCCACCATCAGAAGAATTGGGCCAAACTTGGCACACAGAACCCCCATGACCAACAGAAAATACTGGAAGGGTATGGTGGGCATTGACCTTGAGTTTGGGAGTTGTAGCTCACCTACATCCAGAGGGTCCAGCATTGTGGACTCAAACAATGATTGATCTGGACCAAACTTGGCACAAATACTCAAAATTTGCAAATGTGGACACTGGAGGAGTTCGGGGAAAATAGACCTTGACATTAGAGAGTTGTAGATGCTGGGATTGATAGTTCACCTACAATCAAAGAGCATTCTGAACTCCACCATCACAAGAATTGGGCCAAACTTCCCACACATAACCTCCATGACCAACAGAAAATAGTATGCTTTCTGATGATCTTTGGCGACCCCTCTGACACCCCCTCATGACCTGCCCACCAGGTTGAGAAACGCTGTTATAGGCCAATCAACTTTATCAAAAACACAGTCTGAACACTGGAAAGGCTGTCAATGCTGTGCATTGTGACATTTTGAAGGCTTCTTGAAAGAAACCTGTTTTAACAGCTTCTCTGAATACCAATAAGGCTAAACATTTTCAAATTGGCTGCTGAGACCCCCTGTTTCCAGCTTCCAAGAGTTTGGGGCAGGGAGGGAGGTAACGCAGCCAGGCACACCTCCGTCCTGCTGAGACTAAGCTGCCGGTGAATTTAGATTCCTCTCCCTTCCCTACCTGCTTTTGTCTTGTATGTTATGCCTTATTTTGGCTGTAAGCCTGAAGGAAAGGACTGTTAAACTGTCGAGTTGCAACATGGATAGAAGACCGCCAACAGATACCAGCTGCTTCAGGGTTTATTTCAAAAGGAAGGACTGGCAAAACCACCTCTGAGCCTTCCATATCTAAGAAAACCCTATGAAATCATGGAAACACCAAAAATTGAAAGGCGACTTGCAGAAACAAATAAACACAAGGTGCTCTTAAGAGTCTTTTTTGACCTAAATAGTATAAATGCTTCAAATCCATCAATCAGAATGGAACTTCGAGAGAACTGGAGCTGAAAGGCAAACATGTCTCCAGTTTCGTTGGTTGCATCTCACTGAGCCAGTTCTTCCTGGCTGGTTTTCTAAAACAGACACAAAAACTGCCACCCACACATCCCAGCACGCCCCTTCCCTGATCGCAGCAATCTCTAGAGATCACTGTCTATACATTGTTAATTGGAAGGGATAAAGAGGAACTCCAGAAGCAGGAAACACAGTGGGACTTGGTAGATTCCCATCAGAAGCCAGAAAGTGACTGGGAGCCACATCCAGCCCAAGCTGTGCATTCCCACAGGTTACAGCTTCCTGCCATTGTACATCATTTCACAGCAACCTTTCCCCATCAATCCACATTGTGTTTCAAGTCTACTTGGACATGTACACATATAGTTGCTTTATGGAGATCTGGATATGGAATTTCCTGGCTGTGGAGCTGAGGCACATTTTGGTAGAGATCTACAAAGGGTCTTCAAAGGGTTTCTATATTTTTGTTGGAAACGGTAAGGGAAGTAGTAGTCGTTGGTTATTTCTGAGAGTGTCCTGTGACTTGTCTGTCTGGCAAGCCAGCTGACCTTGAGGTTTATTTATTTATTTATTATTTACAGCTTTTATATTCTGCCCTTCTTACCCTGCAGGGGACTCAGGTTGGATTACAGTGTACACATATATGGCAAACATTCAATGCCAATTTTTGACATACCAACATATACAGACATACACAGAGGCTATTTAACTTTTTCTGGCCGCCAGGGGAGCTGTCGCTTTCATCATCCATCTGCGACGCTGATGAAGCACTTCCGCATTCCCCGCATGCTTCCCCGCTGGAATGCTTTGCTGGAGTCTTCTTTATGGCCTCATAAATCAGTTAAGGTGGTACCTAATTTTCCTACTTGACAGATGCAACTGTCTTTTGGGTTGCAAGGGTCAACAACAGGCTACACACAATTGGTTGGGAACCCACTCCAACACAGGCTGGCTTCAAACTCATGACCTTTTGGTCAGAGTGATCTTAATGCAGCTGACACTCAGACTGCTGCACCACAATCCCGGTGGCGGTTCAGTATAAGAGTTTATCATGCTGTGGTGAAGATGATGGGGAAACTTATAAATTGCACTGAAGAAAATGTTGACCATTTCCGCTACCTTGGCAGCCACCTCTCCACAAAAGTCAACATTGACACCTAAATACAAAACCGCCTGAGCTCTGCAAGTGCAGAATTTTTCCGAATGAAGCAGAGAGTGTTTGAGGACCAGGACATCCGTAGGGAGATCAAGATGCTTGTTTATAAAGCTATTGTCCTCCCAATCCTGCTATAAGCCTGCAAGACGTGGACTGTCTACAGACGTCGCATGCAACTCCTAGAACGATTCCATCAGTGCTGCCTTCAGAAAATCCTGCAAATCTCTTGGGAAGACAAGCAGACAAAAGCAAAGACCACCAGCACTGAAGCGATGGTCCTCCGCCATCAACTCTGCAGGACTGGCCACGTTATCCAGATGCCTGACCAGCGTCTCCCAAAGCAGTTGCTCTACTCCGAACTCAAGAACAGAAAATGGAATTTTGGTGGGCAGGAAAAGAGATTTAAAGATGGGCTCAAAGCCAACCTTAAAAACTCTGGCATAGACACTGAGAACTGGGAAGCCCGGGCCCTTGAGCACTCCAGCTGGAAGTAAGCTGTGACCAGCAGTGCTGCAGAATTTGAAGAGGCATGAATGGAGAGCGAAAGAGAGGAACGTGCCAAGAGGAAGGTGGGTCAAGCCAACCCCGACTGGGACCACCTTCCACCTGGAAACTGATGCCCTCACTGCGGGAGAACATGCAGGTCATAACAGGGCTCCACAGTCACCTACGGACTCCCCACCAGTACACCGATCTTGGATGACAATCCTACTCGGATTACGAGGGATCGCCTGAGTAAGTTATGCTTTTAAAAACATTTCCCTACAATCTGAAATCTACAAATATTCAAACATTAAAACAGAATTAATTGATACTAGAGAGACCTCACAACCTCTGAGGATGCCTGCCATAGATGTGGCTGAAATGTCTGGAGAGAATGCTTCTGGAACATGGCCATACAGCCCTGAAAACTCATAGTAACCCAATCCTAGATATGCTGTAACTACCATATTAGGTGCCCGTGGTCAACAAACAGAAGTTATGGCTACATATAGTGCCAAATCCTGAGAACATCCTCAAAAACAACCAACAAGCTCTGGGTCTGGATACATTCTCTGCTGGATATAAAGACTTCAGATAAGGATTATGGCATATGAATTAATATTGCTCATGTCCACTTGATTTTTGTCTGTGAAACTCTGAAGTTCTATAAAATCCCAATGCTTGGTACTTTGACCAGTGCTGTGAGTAGGCTGGAGTGAAAGTAGTGTGGGGCTTCGTAGATCCTTTGGCCAACGTTATTGTTTCTTGTCTGCTTACCTTCCTTCTCAGGTTCAGGTCTGTGTTTCACTTGGGAGGACACTGTAGGGCTGATATTGGATTTGGGTTGTTGTAAGTTTTTGTAAGAAAAGGTAGAGGAACGAGAGACCAAATTGCCAATATCTGCTGGATAATGGAGAAAGGCAGGGAGTTTCAGAAAAACATCTACTTCTGCTTCATTGACTATTCTAAAGCCTTTGACTGTGTGGATCATAATAAATTGTGGCAAGTTCTTGGTGGGATGGGCATACCAAGCCCCCTTCCCTCTCTCCTGAGGAATCTGTACAAGGACCAAGTAGCAACAGTCAGAACTGACCACGGAACAACAGACTGGTTCAAGATTGGGAAAGGCGTACGGCAAGGCTGCATCCTCTCACCCAACCTTTTAACTTGTATGCAGAACACATCATGCGAGGATGTGCGGGGCTTGATGAATGCAAAGCTGGGGTGAAAATTGCTGGAAGAAACATGAACAACCTCAGATATGCAGATGACACCACTCTGATGGCCGAAAGCGAGGAGGAGCGGAGGAGCCTTCTAATCAAGGTGAAAGAAGAAAGCGCAAAAGCCGGGTTGCAGCTAAACGTCAAAAAAACCAAGATTATGGCAACAAGAATGATTGACAACTGGAAATAGAGGGAGAAACCGTGGAGGCCGTGACAGACTTTGTATTTCTAGGTGCAAAGATTACTGCAGATGCAGACTGTAGCCAGGAAATCAGAAGACGCTTACTTCTTGGGAGGAGAGCAATGTCCAATCTCGATAAAATAGTGAAGAGTAGAGACATCAGACTGGCAACAAAGATCCGCCTAGTCAAAGCCATGGTATTCCCTGTAGTAACCTACGGATGTGAGAGCTGGACCTTAGGGAAGGCTGAGCGAAGGAAGATAGATGCTTTTGAACTGTGGTGTTGGAGGAAAGTTCTGAGAGTGCCTTGGACTGCGAGAAGATCCAACCAGTCCATCCTCCAGGAAATAAAGCCCGACTGCTCACTGGAGGGAAGGATACTAGAGACAAAGTGAAGTACTTTGGCCACATCATGAGGAGACAGGAAAGCTTAGAGAAGACAATGATGCTGGGGAAAGTGGAAGGTAAAAGGAAGAGGGGCCGACCAAGGGCAAGATGGAATGGATGGCATCCTTGAAGTGACTGGATTGACCTTGAAGGAGCTGGGGGTGGTAACGGCCGACAGGGAGCTCTGGCGTGGGCTGGTCCATGAGGTCACGAAGAGTCGGAGACACTGAACGAATGAACAACAACAAACTTTTTCGGGCTGTATGGCCATGTCCCAGAAGCATTCTCTCCTTAGGTTTTGCCTGTATCTAAGGTAAGGCATCCTCAGAGGTTGTGAGGCAACCTCTGAGGATGCTTGCCAAAGATGCAAGCAAAACTTCAGGAAAGAATGCTTCTGGAAAATGGCTATACAGCCCGAAAAACTTTCAACAACCCAGTGATTCCAGCCATGAAAGCCTTCATAGAATCATAGAATCATACAGTCGGAAGAGACCTCATGGGCCATCCAGTCCAACCCCCTGCCAAGAAGCAGGAATATTGCATTCAAATCACCCCTGACAGATGGCCATCCAGCCTCTGTTTAAAGGCTTCCAAAGAAGGAGCGTCCACCACACTCCGGGGCAGAGAGTTCCACTGCTGAACAGCTCTCACAGTCAGGAAGTTCTTCCTTATGTTCAGATGGAAACTCCTTTCTTGTAGTTTGAAGCCATTGTTCCATTGCATCCTAGTCTCCAGGGAAGCAGAAAACAAGCTTGCGCCCTCCTCCCTGTGGCTTCCTCTCACATATTTCCAGAATAGGATGACTCCCAGCACTATGTCCCAGAAGCACTTTATCAGAGTTTAATGACTCTCTGCACATTGCACTTGCCCAGAATCCCAACATACCACCTGTCACACCCAGCACTTTTTAACCTGTACCCATCACTGGTCCGGCCCTGGTTTTTATTGCGTAATGGTGTAATGTTTTGTTATTGCTTAGGTTTTTAATTTGCTTTGTATTGTATTGTTATTGTTTGCTATTGTTGTGTTGAGGCCTTGGCCTTTGTAAGCCGCATCGAGTCCTTCGGGAGATACTAGCGGGGTACAAATAAAGTTTAATAATAATAATAATAATAATAATAATAATAATAATAATAATACATGGCTATCATATCTCCTCTCAGCCTTCTCTTCTTCAGGCTAAACATGCCCAGCTCCTTAAGCCACTCCTCATAGGTCTTGTTCTCCAGACCCTTGATCATTTTAGTCGCCCCCCTCTGGACACATTCCAGATTGTTAATATCTCTCTTCAATTGTGGTGCCCAGAATGGGACACAATATTCCAGGTGTGGTCTAACCAAAGCAGAATAGAGGGGTAGCATTACTTCCTTAGATCTAGACACTAGGCTCCTATTGATGCAGGCCAAAATCCCATTGGCTTTTTTTGCCACCACATCACATTGTTGGCTCATGTTTAACTTGTTGTCCACGAGGACTCCAAGATCTTTTTCACAACGATATTGGATTTACTTGAACATAGAAAAGGAGACTTGGAAGCCAAAGAGATTGCTGAGCAACCTGTTGTGAACCCAAGATCAAGATTTTCTAGTTGCTAGGATTCAAAAGTTTGTAAACAGCAACAAGGCTGTCATTTCTTCTCTACAGAACTTAGGGCGCCATTGAGAGAAAGTAACCTGAAAGAGAACCACTTTGCAGAAAGGAGAATCTGACGGAGACACCCTGGAATCCTTCAAAACGAAGAGACAGGCACTATCTCCAGGCGATCCTCCGATAACTACACACCTCCGGCATAACTGCCCAAACAAGCATCTGTTCTGAATTTAACAAGTGCCATGCCTTCGTGAAAAAATAAAACAACATTAAAGCTGTTTTGTTTTATAAAAATGATGGCGGTGGTTATGTTTGTGGTTAAGAAAAAGCAAGGAGGAGACAGCAGTCCTGTTTCTGGAGCTGCTTTAGCAATCCATTTCCGACCGCAATGACCATGTCAGGCTGACTGCCCTACATTTTAGAAAAGCAAAACTGGAGAGAAGAAGAACAGAGGCAGGCGGGCAAAGCTATCAGATGACGGGTTCGGCCCTTTGTTCCTTTTCATCCCATTTCAGCATTTTAACATTGATTTTCAACCCTTCTCTTTATTCTCTCTCTTTTGAGGTTTAATTTGAATTTTACAGATTTTTTAAAGCATGCTTTTTGAATTTTTCAGGCACTTAAGGAACAAGAAGCACAATGCAGATTAAGTATCCCTTATTTGCAATGTTTGGGATGAGAAGTGTTTGGGATTTGAGATATTTTTCCAAATTTTGAATGCCTGTGTACATCTGTATACAGGCCTTCAAAATTTGGGGGAAAAACTGCCTAGTCCCTGAGTTACAAGTATCGGACTTACAAATGACTCATAAAAAACTCTAAAATTACAACAGCAAAACAGCAGAGAGGAAACAACCAGGCACATCTTAACACCTCTCAACATAAGATTCCCCCAGGCTCAGCCAGGTCTTCAAATGCTAATGAAGGTGATCAGTTGAAACATTCACACCTAGCTCCAGCAGAGAAGAGCTCTTTGCCCCACCCCAGTCATTCCACAGATATACAAACCCATTTTCCTAGTTCCAACAGACCTCACTACCTCTGAGGATGCTTGCCATAGATGCAGGCGAAACGTCAGGGAGAATGCCTCTAGACCATGGCCATATAGCCCGAAAAAATCCACAAGAACAAAATGATTCATAGTTAAGAACTCATAGGGCAGTGGTTCTCAACCTACATAATACCGCGACCCCTTAATACTGTTCCTGATGTTGAGGTGACCCCCAACCATAACATTTTTGTTGTTACTTCATAACTGTAATTTCCCTACTGTTATGAATCATTAAGTAAATATCGGATATGCAGGATGGATTTTCATTCACTGGACCAAATTTGGCACAAATACCTAATATGCCCAAATTTGAATACTGGTGGGGATGGGGGAGACTAATGTTGTCATTTGGGAGTTGTAGTTGCTGGGATTTATAGTTCACAATCAAAAAGCATTCTGAACTCCACCAAGGATGGAATTGAACCAGACTTGGCACACAGAACTCCCATGACAAACAGAAAATGCTAGAATGGTTTGGTGGGCATGAGTTTTGGAGTTCTAGTTCACCTACATCCAGAGAGCACTGTGGATTCAAACAATGATCGATCTGGATCAAACTTGACACGAACACTCAATATGTCCAAATGTTAACTCTGATGGAGTTTGGGGAAAATAGACCTTGACATTTTGGAGTTGTAGTTGCTGGGATTTATAGTTCACCTACAATCAAAGAGCATTCTGAACCTCACCAACAATAGAATTGGGCCCAAACTTCCCACACAGAACCCCCATGACCAACACAAAATATTGTATATTCTGACTGTCTTTGGCGACCTCTCTGACACCCCTTTGCGACCCCCCCTAGGGGTCCCAACCCACAGGTTGAGAAACACTGTCGTAGGGGTTGAGACAACAGGAAGGGAGAGAAATCTACCCCTTGGAAGGGAAGGGGGAAAAGGTATCTCCACTGAAGCTTTATCAATACTTGTTTCCATGAGAAGCCATTTTTTTTCCAAAATCCCATTTTTCCAGGGACAGAAAGTGAGGTGAAGTCTTCTGAACAGAGGCTCAGATAGCAAAACAAATCCCACAACGATGTTAACCCTTCCCTATGCTATCCAAAGCATGCATGCACACACACAAACAAACAAACAGAGAGAGAGAGAGGAGTTACACTTTATAATGTACCTGTTCTGACTTACATACACATTCAACTTAAGAAGAAACCTACAGAATCTATCTTGTTTGTAACTTAGAGAAATGCCTGTAAACACACATAGTAATATTAATTATTGATTATTATTTCAAATATTTGTACCCCGCTCTTCTCTATCCCCAATGGGGGACTCAGGGTGGCTTACAGCCAGCAACAATTTGATGCCCTCTATATACAAACAGGTACTCCAACAGTTACATAATAAGTAAAACATAAAAATTAAATTAAAAACCATTTAAAATAGTGCAAATGGAATGAGTTGGCCATGTCTAAGTCTGGGTTCTACAATCAACCATCCGAAGCCTGTCCATAGACCATTTTCTATAGCATTCTCCTCATTTTATTGTCAGCCTGCTATCCGAAAACTTATCCAAATGCCTGGTTCCAACTTTTTCCTGAAGGAAAGGAGGGAAGCTGTTGACCTAATTTCGCTGGGGAGCGTATTCCACATGTGGGGGGCCACCACCGAGAAGGCCCTGTCTCTTGTCCCCACCAAGCGCATTTGCGACGAAGGTGGGATCGAGAGCAGGGCCTCCCCGGAAGACCGTAAATTTCAAGGTGGGACGTAGAGGGAGATACGTTCGGACAAGTTAGTTGGGCCAGAACTGTATAGGGCAGGGGTCCTCAGACGAAGGCCTGGGGGCCGAATACGGCCCTCCAAGGTCATTTACCTAGCCCTCGCTCAGGATCAACCTAAGTCTGAAATGACTTGAAAGCACACAACAAGCTCGTGATCCCACCTGCCTCGCAGGCGCGTTTGGTGGGGACGCGGGACAGGGCCTTCTCTGTGGTGGCCCCCCGCCTCTGGAATGCCCTCCCGAAAGATCTCAGACAGGCCCCCACCTTGGCGGTTTTTAGAAAAAACCTGAAAACCTGGCTATTCCAACGTGCCTTCTCAGATTAGGAACCCCACTATCAAAGCACTTTAGTAGAGTCAAGATCACCCTCAACGCACACCGCACTTATACTTTAATCTCATATCCCCCCGACACTTTTTTCAGCACTTTTAACCCTGTACCCCACTTCAGCCGGCTCAGTTTTTAATAATGTCTTGTTGTATTGTTACTGTTATTGTTTTTCTGCTTAACTGTTTTAATTTGCTTTAGGTATTGTATTGTTGTATTGTGTTTTGGCTCCGGCCTGTGTAAGCCGCATCGAATCCCTTGGGAGATGCTAGCGGGGTACAAATAAAGTTTAATAATAATAATAATAATAATAATAATAATAATAACAACAACAACAACAACAACAATCCTATCTCATCAGCCAAAAGCAGGCCCACGCTTCCCATTGAAATACTATATTTGTTAAAATTGTTTGTTAAAACTTGTTAAAATTGTTCATTTTAATTATTTTAATTATTGTATTGTTTTTAAGTGTTTTTTTACACTACAAATAAGATATGCACAGTGTGCATAGGAGTTCATTCATTTTTTTTTTCAAATTATAATCTGGCCCTCCAACAATTTGAGGGACTGTGACATGGCCCTCTGTTTAAGTTTGGCATAGGCTTTATAGGTCAAGCACTTTGAATTGTAATTTCATCTTGGAGATGAGACCCCAATCCAAAGATGACATTCATTTATGTTTCACGCAGACATAACCCAAAGGTCATTTTATACAATATTTCAAATTAATTTTGTGCATAAAACAAAGCTGGCACGAACTGAAATATCAGAAAGCAAATGTTACTATTTCACCACCCATTTGGACAATTTTGCACTACAGAGTATTTCAGATTTAGGAATTCTAGATATGGGATATTAAAACTGTACAAAAATTGAATCTAAATGCTCCCCCCCCCTTTTTTTTTTTTAAAAAAAAAACTTCAGTTCCAGCCCATCATTGAGTGATTGGGAGGTTAATGAGTCTCCTCTCATCCACCAGTTTCAGGTCGGATGCACCATACCAGCAAGTTATAATGAAACAGCAGCAGGACGGAGCAAAACACAGCATTAGCTATGTAAGGTCAGCAGGTTTCCTAAATCCATCAGAATCAGGCACGCCACAAATACAGACAGCTATATGTTTTGAGATTAAGGAAAGCCATAAATAACTCAGGAGACGGTCAACCCTTGCTTCGAGGTTCAGAAAAAAAGAATCCAACCAATTGATTTGCAGCGCCATGTGCAGAAGTGTGTAGTACGGTGTATTATCACCAGAAAGAAGTGGCAAACTATGGGCTGCACTTAAGAATTTTCTTTCTTATTCTTCCCCAATTCAATGGCTTCTCCATTCTAACCATCCTACTTGTGTCATTTACGTATTGAATTTGCCCTAACATATAAGGCCCCCAACAAAGTTTACCGAATTCTTCAGCATTCTTCCCATTAACATGTCTTTGGCCAAGTTTAACGTGACAGCAGCTGGTAAACTCTTGGGCAAATCTAGTTCCCATTTTGTACCGATTTTTGTCTCGATTTTTGTCTCGATTTTTGTCACACAGCTAGTATGCTCCAGTTTAAGTCCAATGTCTAGTACCAAGATTTGTGTTGATAGTGATATTTATTTATATCCTGCTTTATCTCTCTAAAAAGAGATCCAAAGTGTTTAGAATCCTAGAGTTGGAAGAGACCTCATTGGCCATCCAGTCCAACCCCATTCTGCCAAGAAGAAGGAAAATTGCATTCAAAGCACCCCGACAAATGGCCATCCAGCCTCTGTTTAAAAGCTTCCAAAGAAGGAGCCTCTACCACACTCCAGGGCAGAGAGTTCCACTGCTGAACAGTTCTCACAGTCAGGAAATTATTCCTAATGTTCAGATGGAATCTCCTTTCTTGTAGTTTGAAGCCATTGTTCCACGTCCTAGTCTCCAGGCCAGCAGAAAACAAGTTCGCTCCCTTCTCCCTGTGGCTTCCTCTCACATATTTATACATGGCTATCATGTCTCCTCTCAGCCTTCTCTTCTTCAGGCTAAACATGCTCAGCTCCTTAAGCCACTCCTCATAGGGCTTGTTCTCCAGACCTTTTATCATTTTAGTCGCCCTCCTCTGGACACATTCCAGCTTAGAGTCAACATCTTCCTTCAATTGTGGTACCCAGAATTGGACACAATATTCCAGGTGTGGTCTAACCAAAGCAGAATAGAGCATGGGAAGCATGACTTCCCTGGATCTAGACACTAGACTCCTATTGATGCAGGCCAACATCCCATTGGCTTTTTTGCCGCAGCACCACATTGTTGGCTCATGTTTAACTTGTTGTCCATGAGGACTCCAAGATCTTTTTCATATGTACTGCTCAAGCCATGCGTCCTCCATTCTGTATCTTTGCATTTCATATTTTCTGCCTAAGTGGAGTAGCTTGCATTTGTCACTGTTGAACTTCATTTTGTTAGTTTTGGCCCATCATCTCTCTAATCTGTCAAGATCATTTTGAAACCTGCTCCTGTCTTCTAGAGTATTGGCTCTCCCTCCCAATTGGGTCCCTTCTGTAAACTTGATGATCATGCCTTCTAAACCTTCATCTAAGTCTTTAATAAAGATGTTGAACAGGACCAGTCCCAGGACCGAACCCTGCGGCACTTCGCTCGTCACTTCTTTCCAGGATGAAGAGGACGAATCATTGGTGAGCTCCTTCTGGGTTCGTCCGCTTAACCAATTGCAGATCCACTTTGTGCAAATCTAGTTCCTATTTTGTACCATACTCTTGGTTTTTGTCACACAGCTAGTATGCTCCAGTTTAAGTCCAATGTACCAAGATTTGTGTTGATGGTGATATTTATTTATATCCTGCTTTATCTCTCTAAAAAGAGATCCAAAGCGTTTAGAATCATAGAATCCTAGAGTTGGAAGAGATCTTGTGGGCCATCAAGTCCAACCCCATTCTGCCAAGAAGCAGGAAAAACACCCCTAACAGATGACCATCCAGCTTGCTTAAAAGCCTCCAAAGAAGGTGTTTCCACCACACTCTGGGGCAGAGAGTTCCACTGTTGATCAGTTCTCACCCTTAGGAAACACTTCCTCGTGTTCAGGTGGAATCTCCTTTCCTGTAGCTTGAAGCCATTGCTCCACTGCGTCCTAGTTTCCAGGGTAGCAGAAAGGAAGCTTGCTCCCTCCTCCCTATGACTTCCACTCACATATTTATACCTAGCCCTCATCATGTCTCCTCTTAGCCTCCTCTTCTGCAGACTAAACATGCCCAGCTCTTTAAGCCACTCCTCTCAGGGTTTGTTCTCCAGACCATTGATCATTTTAGTCACCTAACATTTTTACTTGTTCTCTACAGTATGTATCTCTACAGTTTGACATGCTCTAGGACTGAAGAATGTCAAAGAAGCATTTTTTGGTCTGTGTTACCTACTGGGGAACAATAGTACATGAAAGGTTGCACTCTGTCTTCCAAAAAGAATCAACAATTTAGCTGTTTTGTATTGACTATTTGTTACTGCCTTTGTTTACTGATGTGCTGTGGGCTTGGCCTCATGTAAGCCGCACCGAGTCCCTTGGGGAGATGGTAGTTGGGTACAAATAAAGTTTTATTATTATTAATAATAAATAATAGCCAGCACGTCAATGACTTAAATCTAGAAATAGTTTTCTAAGATCTACAGAGACACTCGCTGGAACACCTCAGCAAGCGAGAGTCCAAAAGTGGCAGGCTCAAACCCAGAACATCAACCAATGGCTGATACCAAATGAGAGACTCCCCCCTGGGCACACAGAGGACTGGGCGACTTGGAAGGCGCTGAACAGATTGCGCTTTGGCACCACAAGATGCAGAGCCAACCTTAAGAAATGGGGCCACAAAGTGGAATCCTCGACATGCGAGTGTGGAGAGGAGCACACCACTGGACCACTTGCTGGAATGCAACCTGAGCCCCACCACATGCACAATGGAGGACCTTCTTGCGGCAACACCAGAACCACTCCAAGTGGCCAGATACTGGTCAAAGGACATTTAATCAACTACAAAACTCACAAATTTTGTATTTTGTCTGTTTGTTTGCTTTGTTCTGTTAGGAATGTAATATAATTTGACTGGTTGTCCTGACACGACAAATAAATAAATAAATTATTATTATTACACAATAAAGAGGAAACAGTCCTGTTCCATTCATCAGGCTCAGAAGCAGCAGGTGCTATCTTCATCATAAGGATGAATACCTTTCCAAGTATTAGCTGGGTAGAGTGCAAGGCAGTCGGAAAAGCGGAGCTTGTTAGCTTGTTGACTGGTTTATATTTCCTTAATGGAGTCAGCCCATTATAATCTGCATACAACATGCTGTATTATCACCATGCATTGCAAACCCCCTTGAGACAATTCAGCGGAAAGGGTGGCTCTTCCAGCTCAATAAAATAGAGAGGTGGGACCAGCCAACTGATGAAACAACAAGGCCGACGAGAGCGCTTCTGCCCGCCGGGATTGTTGATCTCTTTTCTCCTGACAACCTGCCATTGTAGAAGTGGCATGGGAGCCCACACTCATGTGCCAGGCCCCCTGCTTCAGATGACTTTAAAAGAGGCTCAGCAGATTGCAAACTAAAGAAAACACAAAGCAGATTGCTGGGTTGCTGCTGCAGTAATTGTGCCCTTCAGCTACCATAAAACGCTTTGTCTAATGGTGTTTTTTTTTTAAACAAAAAACAAAACCCAGAGCAAGCTGTTCTGACAAAGATGCCCAAAATAAGAATCAAGTAGAACTCATTAACTCGGCAAGGAGCTGAACATTCAGACCATCATGGTGGCCACCCAGGAGGTTGTTTGGGCACATCGACATGAATCTTGTTCCTACATTAGCTTGCAAGGCCTTCAAGTAGTGAGGCAATATTAATTAGGCAAATATCTGTGGTTCTTGTTTTTTTAAAAAAATTACTGGACTCATGCTGACCCAAAACAAGAATGGACTGTGAAGAGACCATTCACAAGCCCTGGGCAATATCTGGACATCTGTTTCAACAGTCAGGTCTTTGGTGTTTCCTGTGTGATCCCCAACAATGAGGGGACTCCTTTTTCTTGGCTTAGTTTCTGCAAGGGTCATTATTTCTCTGATATTCATATATTGAGGGGAAAACAAGTTTAACGACCATTGTTGTGAGATATGAGATGCTATCACTTGTGCACAAAGACCTGAGATGCTATCACTTGTGCACAAAGACCTGAGATGCTATCACTTGTGCACAAAGACCTGAGATGCTATCACTTGTGCACAAAGACTTGAGATGCTGTCACTTGTGCACTAAGACCTGAGCTGCTATCACTTGTGCAAAGACCTGAGATGCTATCACTTGTGCACAAAGACCCGTGATGCTATCACTTGTGCACAAAGACCTGAGATGCTAATACTTGTGCACAAAGACCCAAGATGCTATTACTTGTGCACAAAGACCTGAAATGCTATCACATGTGCACAAAGACTTGAGATGCTATCACTTGTGCACAAAGACCCAAGATGCTATCATTTGTGCACAAAGACTTGAGATGCTATCAGTTGTGCACAAAGACTTGAGATGCTAATACTTGTGCACAAAGACCCAAGATGCTATTACTTGTGCACAAAGACCTGAGATGCTATCACTTGTGCACAAAGACCTGAGATGCTATCGCTTGTGCACAGACTTGAGATGCTATCACTTGTGCACAGAAACCCAAGATGCTATCACTTGTACAAAAAGACCTGCTATCATTTGTGCACTAAGACTTGAGATGCTATCACTTGTGCACAAAGATCTGAGATGCTATCACTTGTGTACAAAGACTTGAGATGCTATCACTTGTGCACAAAGACCTAAGATGCTATCACTTGTGTACAAAGACTTGAGATGCTATCACTTGTGAACAAAGACCTGAAATGCTATCCCGTGTGCACAAAGACTTGAGATGCTATCACTTGTTAACAAAGACCTGAAATGCTATCCCGTGTGCACAAAGACTTGAGATGCTATCACTTGTGAACAAAGACCTGAAATGCTATCACGTGTGCAAAAAGACCTGAGATGCTATCACTTGTGCAAAAAGACCTAAGATACTATTACTTGGGTCCCTGCCACTGCCAAGTTCGAGACTGTGTTGTGTACAAGTGAAAGAGTCCATTGCCCTCTTTCCTCCAAAATTGACATCGGATATGGTTAAGGGTCCCAGAAAGGTCCTGCATTTATGTGCTGCAAAGAGATTTTTTCATGATCTCTTTATTGCAGGAATATCAAAAATGAAGCCTGAGAGTCACATGTGGTCACTAAAGCATCTCCACCGATTCCAAAAATGCCATGAACCCATTTAAAAATCACATAATAAGCCCACCATGTAAGTGCAAACATGCAAAAAAAAAAAATGCCTGCCATGAAATTGCTAATGAGGCAAGTAACCTGATCTCAGGTTTAAGATTCTGTAAACTGATATCCAAAATACTCCCAAATCCAAAACAGTCTACAAGGATTACTGATACGGTGACACTTTTGCTTTCTGCTGGCTACACAAACTGTGTTTTATGCACCAAAGAATATGTATAAAATTGCTTTCAGGTGTATATGATACATACATGAATTTCATGTTTGGACTTGGGTTCCTTCAATAGGGAAATACAAATATTCCAAAAGATAGGGGGGAAATCCAAAATATTTCTGATCTCAAGTATTTTGGATAGTTTATTATCATTTTAGAGACATTACTACTTTTAGAACATTTTAAACAATTAAACATAAAGGAAAGGAACAGAAGGTAAAGTTTCCTCCTCAAACTCTGCACAGAAATAAAGCAATCTTTAATCATATCAGCGAAGGTTCTGGAGCATGGATTCATCATAGCTCTCTCCATCGTGGCTATTTTTGCTTTCAGGTTGTTTTTATTCCTCTGAAAGCACTCCAACTCTAATTATGATCATGATTGCCAGCTTTACATATGTATTCTATATTCCACCCAACTTTTTCATCAATCCAAAATGTATTCTGTTTGTTTCCATCAAAATTCGTTATGTTTCCTCTTACCATCTTTACATTATACTATGACTCTAGCGATCAGGGTTCAAAACCCCACTCAACCATGGAAACCCACTAGATGACTACGACCAAGGCACACTCTCTCAGCCTCAGAAGGCAAAGTCAACCCTACTCTCAACAATTCTTGTCAAGAAACCTGTTGCACTCTAGCACTGAAACACCTTCTCACCCTGCACCACACCAGAGTCCAGTAATTATATATAAAAATGTTTATTAAAGAAAGCAGATAAAAAAGGGAAGAAAGGGCAATTCCAAAAGGATCAGTAGCATAGACAATGCAAAATAGCAGTAATGCAAAAATGACAAGGAACACAAAGTCAAGGAAATCAAAATCTACAGCAGTATTTCAAATATAAATCCATGAACATGAAAACAGGAAGTTTTCCAATGTAAACTCTCCAAGGAAGCACTAGCATAAGCAAACACAGGAAACGAAAGAATACTTGGACAAGAGCTTGAGATCAGAAAGAGATGAACAATATTCTATAGCACTGTTGTCTCCTTTGATGGGCCTGAAACCAAACCACTTAATTTAAGCCCTCTAAGACACCATGCCATCATGCCTGACACTTATGGGCTTCAGGGTCTTACCTCACATCGGCTGGAAATATCTACTTTGCCTATTTTTCACTCCCTCTGTTCTCATATCTAATGTAGTCTCACTGGAAAACTCCCAATCCGCCCAAGGCCTTTTCTCCAGGGAACTAGAACTTTCCCCTGAACAAGTACAGGAATCCAAAACATCAGCTTCATGTGCTTGCAATTCTCTCTGATCACTCGTAGACTCCTCACTTTGAAACCCATCACCCCCTCATCCTCTGAACCTTTAGAAAAATCCTCTAACACTTGCTGGACTACAACAAAAACCATGATAGTTTCATTCTGGGATGCCATAAGTCAGATATGACTTGAAGGCAGATACCTATAAACCATTACAGCTTCCTGGGCTGATCTTCTGAACTCGTCTGAACTTCTGAAGCTTTCAGTCAGAAAAACTTCTAAAATGGTAGCAAACTATTTAACAAGCTCCAAATAAGAAGAGAATGACTCAACCCATTTAATTTTTCCAAAGGTTGGGATGTTTTCTCCAAAAGGTTGTTCAAGTCCAGGGAAGGCAGAAAAAGGACATACAATTGAAGGGTGCCACCATGATGAAAAATTTAGTAACAAGTATCACAATGAAGTCATCCAGTGTTCCTGTTCACCCAGAGTTTGCAAACATTAGTTGAAAACTAACACATTACTCACTATTGATTTTTTCCAAGAGTAACAAGTTGCAGATTACTTGAAACTAAGAGGTGGCCCCAAATGTCCAACCTCTGTAAAATAACATTTTCTGCTATAATGAGCAAATTCTGCAAAAGACCCAGTGCAAGGATTGTTGCAAGTAACAGTAATAAGGAATACTATTGATTTTAAAGTGCTGCTTCAGCCATACTTTTTGTTATCTTCTCCAATAGTTGGAGAACATTCTGTCACTCTTGGGCATGTCCTGCACTCATTAGCTGTCTGGGATGATTCCACTATAGGATAGTTTCTGTATATCTGCAAACCTGGGGGTCCAAAAAATCCTACTTACTTACTCTCCCCAGCTGTACCAATTCGACATACACAGGCCTGGTTTATCCCCTCTATTAGAATCATAGCATCCTAGAGTTGGAAGAGACCTCGTGGGCCATCCAGTCCAACCCCGTTCTGCCAAGAAGCAGGAAAATCACATTCAAAGCACCCACAACACATGGCCATCCAGCCTCTGCTTAAAAGCCTCCAAAGAAGGAGCCCCCACCACTTGTCTCACTTTTCCAGCTCCTTTCTAAATATCCAAGTTTCTCTCTTCCTGCCAATTTCCCTCTTCATCCACGGCTTTCTCCAAAAACAGCACACTACGTTCAAAATGCAAAAGGCATTTGCACTCAATGAATTAAACAAGGTAAGAGAAGGGCCAGAATCTTGCCTTTCTAAATAGGCAAAAATAAACCATGGTAACCTCATCTTGCTTGACAATAAACTACTGGGAGATATGTGCTTGCATCTCCTCTCTTGTGTGTAGAGGGTGACCTTTTTGATCCATGTGTATCCACAATGTGATAAACTACCCCATATGGTCTGCTGTTGTTTATTCGTTCAGTCGCTTCCGACTCTTTGTGACCTCATGGACCAGCCCATGCCAGAGCTCCCTGTCGGCCGTCACCACCCACAGCTCCTTCAAGGTCAAGCCAGTCAACATCCATCCACCTTGCCCTTGTTCGGCCCCTCTTCCTTTTTTCTTCCATTTTCCCCAGCATCATTATCTTCTCCAAGCTGCTAGAGACATTTTTAATGTATTTTTAATTGTATTTTAACTTTGGTATTCATTGCTTGTTTATAAATATTTGCATTTATATCTAAATGTATTTGCCTTGTTTTTAAATTCTATGGTGTTGTGTCATATCATTGTTACTCGCCTTTAGTCCCTATGGGGAGAAAGGCAGGATAAAGCAAATAATATTTGTTGTGCTTTCCTTATACATATCTAGTACAGTTGTGTACAGAATTTGTTTCTTCCATTTCCTCTGTTTCTTTTGGTACTTCGGGAGCTCATAACGGTAAAGGCCCTCCTGGTACAAAAACCCGCCTGACAGGAAAGCAAGTGAGAGCCAATTTTGGCTCCTCCTCTGCTTTTCAGCATTACAATTTATTTTTTTTATTAATCCCCCAGCAAACAAAAAGAGAACCCTCATTTCCTGAAAACTACTCTCCTCTTCCAGGAGGACATAGCTCTTCCTTACCTGGACCCCACCCAATTTGTCAACTATCGGCCAGTTTCCAGTCTCCCCTATTTGGGCAAAGTCCTGGAACATGTGGTGGCCTCGCAACTTCGGGAGCTCCTGGTAGACACGGATTATCTGGATTCAGCGCAGTCTGGTTTTAGGCCTTGGTCGCCTTAGTGGAAGATCTTCGCCGGGAACTGGACAGGGGGAGTGTGTCCCTGTTGGTTCTGCTGGACCTCTCTTCGGCCTTCGATACCGTCGACCACGGTATCCTCCTGGGATGTCTTGCGGGAATGGGCCTTGGGGGTACTGCTTTGCAGTGGCTCCGGTCCTTCCTTGAGGGGCGTTCCCAGAAGGTGTTGCTAGGGGACTCCTGCTTGACTCCGCAGCCACTGTCCTTTGGGGTTCTATACTGTCCCCTATGTTGTTTAACATATACATGAAGCCATTGGGAGAGATCATCCGGAGTTTCGGGGTGCGGTGTCATCTGTACGCAGATGATGTCCAATTCTGTTACTCCTTCCCACCTGATACTAAGGAGGCTGTCCAGGTCCTGAACCAGTGTTTGACCGCTGTAACGGACTGGATGAGGGACAACAGATTGAAACTAAATCCAGACAAGACAAGAGGTACTCCTGGTCAGTCGAAAAGCCGAACAGGGTATAGGGTTACAGCCTGTGCTTGACTGGGTTACACTCCCCCTGAAAGCGCAGGTTCACAGTTTGGGAGTGATCCTGGACTCATCGCTGAGCCTGGAACCCCAGGTCTCGGCGGTGGTCAGGGGAGCTTTTGCACAATTAAAACTTGTGCGCCAGCTGCTCCCGTACCTTGGGAAGTCTGACTTGGCCACGGTGGTCCACGCTCTGGTTACATCCCGTTTAGACTACTGCAACGATCTCTACATGGGGTTGCCTCTACATGGGGGACTGCCCGAAAGCTTCAATTAGTCCAACAATCGGCAGCCAGATTGCTAACAGGAGCAGGGTTCAGAGATCATATGACCCCTCTGTTACGCCAGCTCCACTGGCTGCCGATTAGCTTCCAAGCACAATTCAAAGTGTATTATTGTGTATTAACACATGTTGTGAACCGGTCTGTGTCCCACCTTGGAGGTGAGAAGGTTGGTATATAAAACTTCTAAATAAATAAATAAGTGGGAAGCCGTCTTAAAATGCCATGCAAAGAATGTAAGGCTGTTGGTGTGGTGCAAGTGTGTGCAACTGCCTGCAGCCGAGCGCCTTTCCCTCTCCTCTAGAGTAAGACACAGAGAATTTGCCTCCTTGCCTTGGAAAGAGTGCATATGAGTGCGCCTGCCTGCAGTCAAGCGCCTCTCTTCTAGAGCAGAAACAGGTAAAAAGTCTCCTTAAAGCACACACATGCCTGCAGGTGTCTTTCCTCTCAAGTAGAAACAATTTAAATGCCTACCCCCCCCCCCCCCCCCCCAAATGTGCCAATAGAAAACAGATCTTTCGGCACCCTAGAGCAAAAACTGGTATCTGCCCTCCCAATTTCGGAGGCTCCCAAAAAATGATCGGGGCCCCTAATGAAGGCCGGGACACGAAACAGGTCAAGGTTGATCTGGATTGCACAAGCCTAATCTAGCATAGAAATCCCAATGCAACCTATGATTTGTGTCCAATTGTGATTTTATTATTGTAATTGTCATGTAGTGGGCTCGTAATGGGGCACATTGTAAGCCATCCTGAGTCCCCCTTCGGGGGTTGAGAAGTGATGGGATACAAATACGGGAAATAAGCTTTGGAAAAGGTGGAGATTTGGCACATCCAACCTCACAATCCACAGACTAAGATGACAGGGAACATAAAGGAAAATACCGCATACCACCACGGTTGCAGCTTCAACTTTTATCGAATTTACACCTGTCCTTCTGACCTAAGAGTTGACTGAGAAAGATTGTGTGCTTTTTCACAACTTGGACTGTACAGAAAGTTTCCATATAAGAAATAGAAAACTCTTGCTCAGGTGAGAAGCCTAGAGTTCCTAGAACACAGATCTAGAATATTTTTATTTATTTATTTATTTATTTATTTATTTCGCGCATTTCTATCCCGCCCTTCTCAACACCCGAGGGGGGACTCAGGGCGGCTTACAAAGGCACAACTCGATGCCAGCATAAACATAACAATGGATAAAACATGTAAAGAGCAATTATAACAATTAAGACAGTCAGTATATACATCAAAATCAATAAAAACAATCTAATGCTCAGCGTTCGCCATCTCAGAGTCCGTAAATTCATTCCACATTGTCAAGTACTATCGATTCTGGTCATCATTGTCCTTATCTAACCGCCAGATTGCCCGAAAGCCTGGTCCCACAACCATGTTTTTAATTTCCTTCTGAAAGAGAGGAGGAATGTCGATGACCTAATTTCTCCGGGGAGTGAATTCCACAGGTGAGGGGCCACCACCGAGAAGGCCCCGCTCCTCATCCCCACCAATCGCACTTGTGATAGAGGTGGGGTCGAGAGCAGAGCCTCCCCAGAAGATCTCAAACTCCGAGGTGGGACATAGAGGGAGATGCGTTCAGACAGGTACGCTGGGCCGGAGCCGTATAGGGTTTTGTAGGTCAAGACCAGCACTTTGAATTGTGCTCGGAACTGGATCGGCAGCCAGTGGAGCTGACATAACAGAGGGGTGGTATGCTCCCTGTATGACGCTCCGGTGACTAATCTGGCTGCCGCCCGTTGGACTAATTGAAGTTTCCGAACAGTCTTCAAAGGCAACCCCACATAGAGTGCGTTGCAGTAATCTATTCGGGATGTAACAAGGCTGGTAAAAAGAAATATGAGCTTAAAGATAGGGGACATTTGGGTTGCATTGGGCTTTCAGTGTTGAAACAGGAAGCTTGCTCTGAATACTAGAAAGAACAGGTAACTAATGAAGAGAAATCCAAAGTGGAGCAATATGATCAAAATGCCAGGCCAAAATGATCATCTTAGCAGCAGAATGTTGAATGGAAACCAGAGGACGAAGGTGAGCTAATGAAAGCCCAGTTAAAAGAAAATTACAATAACCAAGATGGGAAATGACCAAGACATACACTAAGGTCTTAGCAGAGGAAGCATCAAGGAAAGGTCTAATTTTTGGCAATGTCATGCAGAAAGAAATGACACCACTTTGCTACAGCTTCAATGTGAGGAGCAAAAGGGAGAGAAGAATAAAAAAGGAAATCGAGACTCAATGTTTCTTTCACAGAATAAATGGGAACACTGTTAACAATTATTGGAGGATGTATGTTCTAAAGAAGGTTTCGAAGGAAAGTTATTTAGCTTTGTCTTTGCTGTTAAGATTAGGCAACGATGAAGCATCCATGCGGATAGCTTGAAGGCATGCTGTAACACAGCAGTTCTTTATCACAGAACCCCATTAAATATCTTCTGTTGCTGCAGACCGCAAAGGTTTAATTTAAGATTTAAAACCCTAAAGTGCATCAAATATTTATTAAAGTTGCTCCTCAAGTGTCTTGAAATTTTGGAGAGAAAGCTGAAGGAAGTAAATGCACACACTTACTATTTTTGCTGGAAGGATTCCATACAAACTTGAAATAATATTATAACAACAACAACAACAACACCTGAACACCAAACCTTGGCCCTATGTCACGCTGCCAGGGCTCTGCCACTATGCAGGCAGAGGTGAACCAAAACAAACACCAGCTTGTGTCAAAGTGTTTCATTAAAGCATAACTTATTGTCTGTCTGTTTTCATAGTCCAAAATACAAAACATAGAGATAGCACTCACCCACAGAATAATAAAACAAAGACTGATAGTAAACGCTGATACAGATTCAAGAGAACACCAAAGTCAAAGAGTCCAGTCCAGTGGTCAAATGCCAAGAGTTCAATGAGTAAAGTCCAAGGATCAAGAGTCTATACCATAGTAAAAAACTATAAGAAAGGAGATTCCATCTGAACATGAGGAAGAATTTCCTGACTGTGAGTGCCGTTCAGCAGTGGAACTCTCTGCCCCAGAGTGTGGTGGAGGCTCCTTCTTTGGAAGCTTTTAAACAGAGGCTGGATGGCCATCTGTCATGGTGATTTGAATGCAATATTCCTGCTTCTTGGCAGGGGATTGGACTGGATGGCCCATGAGGTCTCTTCCACCTCTTTGATTCTATGATTCTAGTCCAGAGATTCAAGGTTCCAGAGTTCCAAGAGTTCAGGCGACAGGTCAGGACACTGAAAATCCACAAATCTGGGGGGAAACCAGCAGCATCCACCACCAAAAAAAGACAAATACTTTTCCCCAACATTAGTCTCCATGTTAACGCCTTATAACCAGTAAACCTTTCCCTTGCATGCTTCCACCCTCAATAACTTTCACCTGTAAACTCTTACTTACAGATTACTCAGCCCTTTATTTATTTACCATATCTGTATACCACCTTTCTCTGCCCGGAGGCGACTCAAGGCGGTTCACAGTTGGCAACAATTCGATGCCACAACAATTAAAACAGTAATAAATACTATTAAAACATTTAGCGCGCGCACACACACACACACACACACACACCACACACACACACACACGTATATATATATAAATGCTCTGAGCATAATGAGTACCTTAAAAACAAAAGAACCAATGAACGAAATCACAACAAATTTGGCAACAAAACGTCTCACAACACAAGGAATGACCAGCACTCAAAAATTATGATTTTGTCATTTGGGAGATGTAGTTGCTGGGATTTATAGTTCACCTATAATCAAACAGCATTCTGAACTCCACCAACGATGGAATTGAACCAAATTTGGCACACAGGACTTCCCTGACCAACAGAAAACACTAGAAGGGTTTGGTGGGCATTGACCTTGAGTTTTCGATTTGTAGTTCACCTACTTCTAGAGAGCACTGTGGACTCAAACAACGATGGATCTGGACCAAACTTGGCACGAATACTCAATATGCCCAAATATAAACACAGATGGAGTTTGGGGGAAATAGACCTTGACATTTGGGAGTTGTAGTTACTGGGATTTATAGTTCACCTACAATCAAGGAGCATTCTGAACCCCAACAACGACAGAATTGGGCCAAACCTCCCACACAGACCCTCATGTGGGCCACAGCAACGTGTGGCAGGGGACAGCTAATATGGTATAAAAACAGTACAAAGCAAAAAAAACAACAACACACCATTATCATAAGCATCTCTTTACCAAAGTCATTATCCAATTGCATAGTCAATTCATTCAATGCAGGCCCGTAGCAGGGAGGGGGGGAGGCTTGAGGGACTTCAGCCCCCCCTCCCCAAATTCTCAGGGTGGTCCACAAGAAGGCCTTACTGGTACATTATTTAAACTCTTATGTTTATTCATATAATGATCTGATCACCATGCTCAATATATCCCATATGTATGGGAATATTGGGATAATGATACAAAAGTTTTGCTAGGGTAGATTCTGAGTGCCATCCCCCCCCACCCCCCAAATCAAAATCCTGGCTACAGGCCTGATTCAATGATTTCATATTTTCCAGAAAGCCAGGTTTTAACCTTTCTGCGGAAAGTAAGAAGGGAAGGGGCCGCTCTTAAATCCCTAGGCAGGGAGTTCCACAGCTGAACTTACACTTCCAATAACCCCTTCCATCACCTAAGCCTGCCATGCTAAGCCTGCCACCAACAATCCCCATCAACTGCTAAACGTGATACATGACAGACTACTATTACTTGTTAATTTTGACTGATTGATTAATTGGAAGACTGGTACTGCATTACTAGTGTTGTTATATTGTATTGAAACTTGTATTCTGTGTTCCGACGCGACATTTTTCAAATGATTTCTATGCTTATTTTTTATGATGAATGAGATCAGAGAATGATTTTTCACACAATATATAAGACATCAGTACTTTCACAGACCTATGTGATGGTTCTGCTTTTAAGTCAGCCCAGAAAACGAGCTGCTCCAAGTTCGTCTACTTCATACATATTATTCACTTATTAGATGGATCTCTAATCCAGTTTTTGCTTGCATTAGTAACACGAAAGCAAAGCAAACACGGAAATTATGCTGCAAATCTCTCAAATCTCATGCAAATACCACCATCCTCAGAAACTCTTTTGTCACTGCTCCTTCAGCAATAATCTCATCTCACATCTCAATTTTTAAAAAAATGATATTGGAAAGGTAGCAAAAATTGACGGCGTTCACTGTCCACATCTTTGCAAAGTGACTCAAAAAGTGCAGAAATTAACCATTTGCTTTTTAGAAAATTGAAAATTCTGATTCATTTATTATTATTTATTATTTACAGTATTTATATTCCGTCCTTCTCACCCCGCAGGGGACTAAGGGCGGATTACATTTCTCTAGTATCTTCTTAGCAACTAAACCAGGCATGGCCTAACTTCGACCCTCTAGTTGTTTTGGACTTCAACTCCCACACTTCCTAACAGCCGGTAGGCTGGGAATGGAAGTCCATAACACCTGGAGGGCTGAAGTTTGCCCATGACTTTCCTTAAGTATTTAGCAATGGTTTTGTTATTAATTTGTTCAGTCGCTTCCGACTCTTTGTGACCTCATGGACCATCCCACGCCAGAGTGCCCTGTTGGCTGTCACCTCCCCCAGCTCCTTCAGAGGAAAGCCAGTCACTTCAAGGATGCCATCCATCCATCTTGCCCTTGGTCGGCCCCTCTTCCTTTTTCCTTCCACTTTCCCCAGCATCATTGTCTTCTCTATTGCTAGAAACAATATCATATGAAAGCTGACTGGCACAACCTGGGGATCACAACCAGACACAGTGAAGACATCTGTCCTTGTGCTGTGCTACTCTGCTGCTGAGTATGCATGCCCAGTGTGGAACACATCTCACCACGCTACAACAGTGGATGTGGCTCTTAATGAGACATGTCGCATTATCACGGGGTGTCTGCGCCCTACCCCGCTGGGGAAATTATACTGTCTAGCGGGTATTGCACCACCTGACATCCGCCAGGAAGTAGCAGCCAATAGTGAAAGGACCAAGGCAGAGACTCTCCAGCCTATCCCTTGTTTGGGTAGCAGCCAGCACGTCAATGATTTAAATCAAGAAATAGTTTTCTAAGATCTACAGAGACACTCGCTGGAACACCCCAGCAAGCGAGAGTCCAAAAGTGGCAGGCTCAAACCCAGAACCTCAATCAATGGCTGATACCAGATGAGAGACTCCCTCCTGGGCACACAGACTTGGGCGACTTGGAAGGCGCTGAACAGACTACGCTCTGGCACCACGAGATGCAGAGCCAACCGGAAGAAATGGGGCCACAAAGTTGAATCCACGACATGCGAGTGTGGAGAAGAGCAAACTACAGACCACCTGCTGCAATGTAACCTGAGCCCTGCTACATGCACAATGGAGGACTTCGTTGTGGCAACATCAGAGGCACTCCAAGTGGCCAGATACTGGTCAAAGGACATTTAATCAACTACCAAGCTTGCAAATTCTGTGTTTTGTCTGTTTGTTTGTTTGTTTGTTTTTGTTAAAAATGTAATACAAATGTCTGGTTGCTGATGACATTATAAATAAATAAATTGTCTTCCTTTCTTCTCATGATGTGGCCAAAGTACTTCATCTTGGCCTCTACTATCCTTCGCTCCAGTGAGCAGTCGGGCTTTATTTCCTGAAGGATGGACTAGCTGGATCTTCTCACGGTCCAAGGCACTCTCAGAACTTTCCTCCAACACCACAGTTCAAAGGCATCTATATGTTTTCCTTAATTTGAGCTACAAGTCCAGTAAGTTTTCTATACATTCCTCATGACCCATCTGCACTAATTCCAATGCACCCAACCAATCCATGTCTTAAGATGATATACGTTTGTTCAAGGTGTCAAATATTTCTTCAAGTGTAGTGTGTACCAATGAGAAATCTTAAAAAAAAAAAAACTTTCTAGGTTCTTGTGGGTTTTTTCGGGCTATAGAGCCATGTTCTAGAGGCATTTCTCCTGACGTTTTGCCTGCATCTATGGCAAGCATCCTCAGAGGTAGTGAGGTCTGTTGGAGTTAGGAAAATGGGTTTATATATCTGTGGAATGGCTGGGGTGGGGCAAGGAGCTCTTCCCTGCTGCAGTTAGGTGTGAATGTTTGGCTGATCACCTTCATTAGCATTTGAAGACCTGCCTGAGCCTGGGAAAATCTGTTGCTGGGAGGTATTAATCTGTGCCTGGTTTTTTCCTCTCTGTTGTTTAGCTGTTATAATTTTAGAGTTTTTTAATACTGGTAGCCAGATTTTGTTCATTTTCATGGTCTCTTCCTTTCTGTTGAAATTGTCCACTTGCTTGTGGATTTCAATGGCTTCTCTGTGTAGTCTGACATGGTGGTTGTTGGTGTGGTCCAGCATTTCTGTGTTCTCAAATAATATGCTGTGTCCAGGCTGGTTCATCAGGTGCTCTGCTATGGCTGACTTCTCTGGTTGAAGTAGTCTGCAGTGCCTTTCATGTTCCTTGATGCGTGTCTGGACGCTGCGTTTGGTGGTCCCTATGTAGACTTGTCCACAGCTGCATGGTACACGGTAGACTCCTGCAGAGGTGAGAGGATCCCTCTTGTCCTTTGCTGAACGTAGCATTTGTTGGATTTTCTTGGTGGGTTTGTAGATTGTTTGTATGTTGTGTTTCCTCATCAGCTTTCCCTATGCGATCAGTGGTTCCCTTGATGTATGGCAGGAACACTTTTCCTCTGGGTGGATCCTCATCTTTACTCTCGTGGCTTGTTCTTGGTCTTGCAGGAGAAAACGTCAGGAGAAACGTCAGGAGAAACGCCTCTAGAACATGGCTCTATAGCCCGAAAAAACCCACAAGAACCTAGTGATTCCAGCCATGAAAGCCTTCGACAATACATTGAAAAACCTTTCTCTCGTGCTCATATCTAATATACCACATTTGTCTGTTACGAAGAGCAAAATGGGGACATGCAAATTCTAAGAACTCTTCATTAATATTAGCTGATAAACCATTCACTCCTTATCTGTACCATTTGACAAAGATATTACCTGAGGTCCTGGGTTTGTTGGCTAATGCAGAAACCATGATTTTTTGCGGAAGGGTTATTGTGTATGCATTTCTAGTTTTTGCTATTAGTTGAGGAACCCCAAATGAGGACATTGCTGCATTTTCATGGTAACAACCTGCTTCAGCCTTTTTAAAAAACCTATTTTCTTGCTTTTGTGAAACTTTTGCTCCTTTCTTTTATAAAAACAAATTAAAAATCAATGCTCTTTGTGGCAATGTCTTTATATTTAACATCAAGATGATGATGATGATGATTATTATTATTATTTCTTGCCCACCTCTCCCCAAGATGTCTTTGCAACATTGATAGTTTCATGGACTCGCAGGACAATACAGACTAACCTAACATACAAACTGCATACAAATCTGAGTACATTTATTGATGGTTGCAATTTGCAAAGACAGGAGTTTATGTTTGTCTTATATAACTTCTGCCTACCTAGCAATTCAAAGGCAAAATGTGAGTAGATAAATAAGGTAAAGGCTCACTCCACTCCTGGATTCGAACTGGCAACCTTTTGATCAAGTTCAGCAGTTCAGCTTGTTTTTTTTTGTTGTTGTGTCAGGAGCAAGTCACTTCTGGTGTGAGAGAATTGGCCGTCTGCAAGGACGTTGCCCAGGGGATGCCTGGATTATTTGATGTGGGAGGCTTCACTCATGTCCCCGCATGAAGAGCTGGAGCTGATAGAGGGAGCTCATCCGCCTCTCCCCGGATTCGAACCAGCGGGTGAACCCACTGCATCATGGGGGCCTCCAAGTAGATAAATAGGTACTACTTAAAAGCGGGGACGTAATTAAGGAACCTATAAGGAAATGCCAGAAAAAATGCTGGCGATTCAATCAAGGAGGAAGTTTACGAACAAAGCTCTTTGGCAGGAAAGATGGAGCAACAGCACCCCACAGTGGCCGGAACCGAACACAAGCCTCCAAGATGCCAAAGATGGGAAAAGCCTGTATGTACAATTGTCTGTATTGTCTGTGTATACATGTTTGCTGCATATGTATGTTCTGTGATCCAGGCTGAGTCCCCTTCAAGTTGAAAAGGGTGGAATATAAATATATAAAGAAAATAATATACAGTAGACTCTCAGTTCAGCGGCACCCATGAGGATAGGTAGTTGTTGGATAAATGTAGCTTGAGAATGACTTAAAAATAGGCCCAACTAATACTATATGGCCTATACAAGCTGTGGTATATTTGTTATGTTATTATTTAATTCTTGTTAATCTGTGGTTACTTTTGGTGTAGATGTGGTTTGTTTTGGTTTAGGGTGGTGTGGATTATTTTGTCTCACTACTTCATCACACTAGAGAAAAAAATCCACTAAAAATCTGGTTTCTGCCTCCTGCAGAATTCTGGGGTTTGTAGTTTAGGGAGGAGCCTTTAACAGCCTCACTAAACTACAAACCCTAGAATTCTGCAGGAGGCAGAAACCGAATTTTAAGTGATTTTTTTCTCTAGTGTGATGAAATAGTAAGTCTAGGTTTTTTTGAATAAATTTTTATTCAGGTTTTCAATTACTGTTTTACATAAAATAGAGAGAAAGGTAACATTAAAGTTGCAAAAAGTTTGGGGAAAAGGGGGGAAAGGGAAGGAGAGAAAAGGAAGGAGGAGAAAAAGAAAGAAATGGAAAAAGTAAAAAAGAAAAGAAAGAGAAAGAAAAGAGAAAGAGAAAAAAAGGGGGGGGGGGATATAGAAAAGAAAAAAAAATTGTTTGACTTCCACTCTGTTACGTTGAGGTATTGTTCTTTCTATCTTATCTTACAGGAAAACTTTGTCTATTCTTTATTCCCTTTTCCCCCTTTTAACGGGTTTCCAGGCTTTGTCTTTTGCTCATTCTTCTACTCTAGTTATTTACTTAGTCTTCAAGAGGTCTCCAATCTGTTTGTTTTAGTAAGTCTAGTTTTATGGCATTGAATATTTGATGATATTTGTTGTTAACTGCCCTGAGTTACCTCAGGGACTTAGGGTGGGATATACAACAACAACTACTACTACTACTACTGCTTAATTTCGTGTTTATCTCGCCTGAGTTTTTAATCTGTTTTTTACCCAGTTTTCCTTGTCCATTACATGTAGCTCGCCCATGTTATTGTGATCGTGTTTATTGTAATTTTATATTGCTTAATCTGTTATTGTGTTAATTGTTTTTAAATATCCTGTTGTTGTTAGCATTGATTTTTTGCTGCTATTGTTGTTAACAGCTGTGAGTCGCCTAAGGGCTGAGAACAGCGGTATACAAATAAAGTAAATAAATAAATAAATAAATATATTGCTATGTTGTCTTTTGTTTTATGTAATTGCTTTATTATTGTTTATTATTTGTGTTTTTGGTTTTGTTTTATTTTATGTAATTGTTGCTTTGGGCTTGGCCTCATGTAAGCAGCACCGAGTCCCCATCGGGGAGATGGTGCGGGGTACAAATAATGTTTATTATTATTATTATTATTATTATTACTACTACTACTACTACTACTACTACATTCAACATGCTGGTTACTTGTTTTCTGGGCCTGCACACATGAAGCCAATGGACAAGTATCCCATGATATAATGGTGCCACTTTTAAAGATGCCTGAATGAAGCTTAATATTTTTTTTGGAACATGATACATCCTCACTAACATCATCAGTACTTTTCAATTTCAAATTCAGCCAGTGGTCCATCCTGAGACTCACCCAATGTCATGAGATGGCATAGGTTTATTTAAGTTATCAAATACTTCTTCAACTATAGAGTGTACCAATGAGGAACCTTCATGAAATTTGCCACAATAACATTGAAAGGTCAGTTGACCAGAAAATAACCAAACACATTTATTTCCAGAAACTGACGAAGAAAGGGATCATTTTCAACAATCCACTGGTATTATTTGGAAGTCTACCAAGCACTCCTTCACACTGACTCCAACCCTATCTTCTTGCAAACATGGTTTTCTTTTTATGTATGCATTTCTATAAGAATATTCTCAACACAGCTACAGAATTTCTGGGAATCAATAGACATTCTGAGAATGTAGGGGAGAGCTTTAAAAGGGAATTAAAGGTAATACATAAGGCTCTGGGCAGCGTGAATAAGAATGAATCAATGAAGTACAGTATTTCTATTTGGCCAAAGAGACAGCCCAAGAGAAAGAAGAATGAATTTATAATTAATGTAGCCTGCTTATTCCACAACTATTCGACTGTATGACAGCAGGAATGAAGATACCGTATATAAAGCGCAAGCCAAGGCGATGGTTTGGCAGAAAGGACTGGAAGTGTTGACAAAGGGGCAAAGCTATCAAGAGTTGGAGATAAAGTTGAGTTGAGCAAAGAAACAGCTGAATCCAAGGAACGAACAGAATTAAAGGAAGACAGAAGAGGCCAATGCTTGCAAAAAAAGATCTCAGAATTAACAGGACGAAACTCTCAAAAGGAACAAGCAACAGAGCGCCGAGAAGGTCGATCACGAACAAGTGCAAAAGAAAGAAGATAATGATCAGACAAAAGAAATTCTGTAACTGAAAAGCAGGAGACAGAAAAAGTCTTAACAAGAACAAGATCAAGACAATGGCCAAGGGAGTGCCTAGAGGAATCAGAACAAAGCTTGAGCCCAAAAGAAGACAGGAAAGAAAGAAAATGCACGGCGGCAAGGTCTTTGAATGTTAAAACCACCCATAATGTAAGGGAGAATATCATCTGAGAAAAATAAAGTCGCCCAAGATTGCAAAAGGAAATCAAAGCTGTGAGTCGCCCGAGTGGGCTGAGAATGGCGGTTAATAAATGAACCAAATAAATAAATGAACCAAAGCTGAAAATGGGCCAGGTGGACAGTAAATAGCTGAAATCCAAAGGGTCAGAGGAGGAAAGCATTGATCTCCAAAGAAGGCAAACGGTGTGTTGGTGGAAAGGGAAAAGGCTGAAATAGACATGAGCTAGAAAAGAGATTTCACCCATCCAATCTCCTCCATCCTCACAGCAACATAAATGAGAAACAGGAAAGTCCTCCAAAAGCGAGTACAGCTTAAGCACCCATATCCTACCAAGGAAACCCTCCTGTAAATTCAAGCTCTGTTTAATTTCATAAACATCAGAACAAAGGAATCGTTGCAGAGAGTACTTATGGGAGTTGCTTTCCAATTGTGCTTCTATTTAGCTACCTGTGTGTCCATGGCTCCATTTGTTACAGTCCTCATCAGCTGTTTCAGGATTTTAAAACTTGCCCATATTCTGGAGCAGTCCACACTAGCATATAAGAATGAAGCTATGTGTTTTACGTGATTGCAGGAATATACAGTCAAGAGACTATGCATCTTTTTCAGCCAAAATGGGGTTTTAATCACACCTTTTAAACAATGTAAGTGATAAGGTGAAAAGGTCTGGAGAGAAATAAATCATAAATGGGAAAATTCAGGAGCAGTTGAGCAACAGTTCCTTACGGAGCAAGGAACAGAAAGCTGGGAAGAAGGAAGAAAGCAGGTGGGTCTCAGACTGGAAGGAATGGAAGAAGCAGGAGCCATAACAAGCAAAAAATTAGAAAAGATTTATCAATGAAAGAGGAAATGTAACCCCACAAAAAGGACAGTCCAGTTACAAAGGAAAGGATGGAACGTTGGTGTCAACTAGTAATGGAACCAGGATTCTCAGCTGGCTGACAAATAGCACTTCCTGGCTTCTCCTTGAGGAAGAGACCTCTCTGTGCCATATCAGAGTGTCACCAGTGCTGTGTATTCTGAGGAGCTCTGTTGCTCTTCTGATGTGGAGGCCGGAAGAGTCCCCAGTCCTACCTGGAGGCGACACAGATGGAAGACATGACCATGAACATGGAAACCAAAGGCTCCAGAGTTCCCACGGGGAGGGGAAATGCCTGCACACAGCTTACACACAGCTTACAAATGTAAGCTTGCACACAGCTTACAAATGGTGGGCTCACCTGACTAGATATTCTTCCAGGCATACAATAAATTAATAATAAACTTTCATTCAGAGAAAATGCAAGCATATTAGTGAGATGGGCTTTAGTCTAGCCTTCCATATAACCATCCCCTTATCAGGGATTCCAAACTAAACAAAACCATGAACATTTCTCCACCATCTCCTCAACACTAGACCGAGGGTGCTTCCAGACAGTGTCATAATCTGGGACAAATAAGTGGGGCAAAAATCACAGGACCTGACAGCAAGTCCAAACATGGAGCTGTCAGTGCCAGTAAATGCTCCAACAGTATTGTCACATTTTAGCTTGTAGCAGATTTATGAAATCTGCAGGATGGACGGGGGACATCTGGCAGAAGTTTACTTTATTTTTTAAAAATATTAACACTCCGAGATGCACAGGAACTCATAAGTGCTGATGTGGCTATGTGAATGTGCATATAAGCACATTTCTTGTCATTATCTCTCCTCTCCCTCCTGTAAATTCAAGCTCTGTTTAATTTCATAAACATCAAAACAATGGAATCGTTGCAGAGAGTACTCATGGGAATTGCTTTCCAATTGTGCTTCTATTTAGCTACCTGTGTGTCTGTGGCTCCATTTGTTACAGCCCTCATCAGTTGTTTCGGGATTTTAAAATTTGAACATGTTCTGGAGCAGTCTACAATAATATATAAGGACGAAGCTATGTGTTTTACTTGATTGCAGGAATATACAGTCAAGAGAATATGCATCTTTTTCGGCCAAAATTGGGTTTTAAGCACACCTTTTAAACATGTATTTTTTTAGCTGTTAATGCAAATCAGTTCACATTTTTGTTATACGTCATTTAGCCACCATCCCTTTTAATTCCGTTTCTTCCACGTTTTAGGGCCTTAGTAGAAGGCCCTGAGGTGGTACAGTTCTGGTGAAGCTTTATTTTAACTCTTGTTAAAAGTCTTTTCAAGACTGACATATAAAGAAGTTTGATTTACAAAACTGACATTTAGGGGTATAACCGAGCTTTCTTCAAAGACAAAGCTTTTACTAACCTTTCCCAACATACAGGAAACCCACTAAATCAGTGGTTCTCAACCTGTGGGTCCCCAGATGTTTTGGCCTTCAACTCCCAGAAATCCAAACAGCTGGTAAACTGGCTGGGATTTCTGAGAGTTGTGGGCCAAAACACCTGGGGACCCACAGGTTGAGAATCACTGCACTAAATCAGCTAGTTGTTAACTGACATTTGATCTACTTTGGTCTACTAATATTAAGACCACATATTTTACCTGAAATATAACATATCCCACTTAATCTTGGAGTCTAGAAAGGCTCAGTCCTTGTTGGTATTTGCACAGATGCTTTAGGCTACATTTCCAAAGAAGGAACTGCCAAAACCATACCTGAGGATTCGTTGCCTTTAAAAATCCTAAAAAAATCCTGTGGTCACTGTAAGTCAACAGGACACTTAAAGGTAGATGTCATTCAGGTATATTATTTTACTGAGCCGTGTTATGCAGCTATACTTCTGTGTTACACAGATGTCATCTAGAAATGACTACATTTTGATGGCTTTGGTTCTCAGGGTGGAAAATATACCAGATCCCAAATAGTGCCAGGCAACAAATAAGAAAGGGGATTAGAATCATAGAAACATAGAATCAAAGAGTTGGAAGAGACCTCATGGGCCATCCAGTCCAACCCCATTCTGCCAAGAAGCAGGAATATTGCATTCAAATCACCCCTGACAGATGGCTATCCAGCCTCAGTTTAAAAACCTCCAAAGAAGGAGCCTCCACCACACTCTGGGGCAGAGAGTTCCACTGCTGAACGGCTCTCACAGTCAAGAAGTTCTTCCTCATGTTCAGATGGAATCTCCTTTCTTGTAATTTGAAGCCATTGCTCCGTGTCCTAGTTTCCAGGGAAGCAGAAAACAAGCTTGCTCCCTCCTCCCTGTGGCTTCCTCTCAATAAAACAGAAAACATTTTACTAGTGTATGGAGGTTATCCAGTTTCTTCTTTTCTCTTTCGCTCTGCCACCCTTTTCCGTTCCATACTGAATTAAGTACTTATAGAATCATAGAATCCTTGAGTTGGGAGACACCTCATGGGCCATCCAGTCCAACCCGCTGCCAAGAAGCAGGACAAATTTTCCTGCAAAAGCAGGAAAACTCCAAGTTTTGGTGGTGACCAGGGGAGCATTTGCACAGATAAAACTTGTGCGCCAGCTGTGCCCGTACCTTGGGAAGTCTGACTTGGCCATGGTAGTCCACATTCTGGTTACATCCCATATATACTATGGCAATGCTCTCTATGTGTGGTTGCCTTTGAAGACTGTCCGGAAGCTTCAACTGGTCCAACCGATGGCAGCCAGATTGCTAACAGGAGCGGCGCTCAGGGAGCGTACAACCCCTCTGTTGCGCCAACTCCACTGGCTGCCGGTCTGCTACCGGGCACAATTCAAGGTGCTAGCTTTAGCCTATAAAGCCCCAAATAGTTCTGGCCCAACTTACCTGGCCGAACGCATTTCTCCTTATGAACCTTCCTGGACTTTAAGATTGTCTGGGGAGGCCCTGCTCTCAGTCCCACCTTTGTCACAAGCACAGTTGGTGGGAACGAGAGACAGGGCCTTCTCAGTGGTGGCCCCTCTGCTATGGAACGCACTCCCTAAAGACATCAGATCAGCCCCCTCCCTTTTAACATTTCGGAAGAGTGCTAAAACTTGGCTCTTTGAGCAGGCATTTGCAAATACAGTATAAGAGACATAGGAAAATGGAATGGTTGGACGATGTGATTGGATGATGTTTTTAATGAGGAGACACTGATGATACATGTTTTTATTGATTTGATTAAATCTGTTATGGTTTTATTATTCAACTGTTTTATTATATAGAAATTGTATTTTATATGTTTTATTATATAGAAATTGTATTTTATAGTTTTGGTACCAACTGTAAACTGTTCCGAGTCGCCTGCAGGCTGAGAGGGACGGTATATAAATATAGTAAATAAATATATAAATAAATAAATAAAATCGCATTCAAAGGGAAGGATCAATTGGCTGTTTGTTGAGGGCTTTGAGAATTAGGCTGTATATGGCTGTTAGTAGCCAAATATATTGTATAAAATCAAAATTAAAGTCCAGCTTACTGCTAGGTTGATTTTCTAGAAGCAACATAATGCTTAGATTTCCAGCCGATCAATTAGCAAAAATACAGGCTATATACCTACCCAGTTAATGTGAATGTTTCATGCTATCACTAAGGTCTCTCTTTCTAACCAGCCCTTACTCTGCCTCTAAAGAGTTTTACAAGAAAATTGCCTTCGTACATTTCAGCCTTGGGATTTATTCAAAAACGGTAATTCTTCCAGGAAGCAAAACCACCCACACAACTACGGATCTCAATTACTGCTACTATATATTGGGTATAAAAAAAAATCAGCTGGACAATGCATCATCTCTAATGAAAATAAATATATAACATGCATGAAATATTATACCATCAAGAATAAATTGATTTTCATGTTTTATTTTTGCAACCCTAAACACTAGCGGGCTGTCAACAAAATCCCACCAAACTCTGGAGCAGGCAAAATGTGAGTTATTAGTGTCATTTTCTCTCTAAACGAAACCCTACTCCTGAAGCTGAAAGGTAGGCTCAGCATTGCACAAACTGCTACAGGATTCTTTTTGGAAATAATGACAGGAATCATCCATGGGCTTTATGACAGAAACAGGCAGCGGGATCCAACGCGGACAGGACAGGGCTGTTTCAATAAGCCCCGACAAAGCGAGGAGACAGGGAATGTCAGCAGAGTTGAAGGGCTGGAGGAATGAGACTTTCAAGGGGAAAAAAGAAAGAAAAGAGATAACAACAAGGAGGACTCTTCAGAGCGGGGAGAACAAATCTGAGTGAAGTCTAAGGTTTTAAAGATAAACAAACAGAAAAAAGAACAGAGACAAATACTCTAATTCACACAGATAAAGATGCTGAGGGCCAGAAAGAAAAGGCATTAAGCTTTGAAGAGTATTGGAGACCTAGATGAATCTGCCCAAATTTTAGCATCTTTCACAAAAAAATTAACTGATATGTATTATAACTAGGTCCTCTTGAAAAATTTTAGCATCAAAGGGCTTTCACTTGGTCATACCAACTTCACTATTATTAGGATTGTTGTTGCTGTTGTTATTATTTGTATATTAATAATAAATAATAATGAACTCTATATATTGTCGAAGGCTTTCATGGCTGGACTCACTAGGTTGCTGTAAGTTTTTCCGGCTGTATGGCCATGTTCCAGAAGCATTCTCTCCTGACATTTTGCCTGCATCTATGGCAGGCACTCTCAGAGGTTGCCTCACAGAGGTTGCCTCATAGATGAAGCAAAACGTCAGGAGAGAATGCTTATGGAACATGGCCATACAGCCCGAAAAACTTACAACAATCCAAATCCAATATCAACCCTACAGTGTCCTCCCAAATGAGCAGGAAGACAAACAGACAACAAACTGGGCTCTACAGGCCAATGGAGACTCCACCCCAGACATCAGAAGAGCTGCAAGATCAAGAACAAGCCACGAGAGATGAAGATCCACCCAGAGGAAAAGTGTTCTTGCCAGACATCAAGGGAACCACAGAGGGAAGCTGATGAGGAAACACAACATACAAACTATCTACCGACCCACCAAGAAAATTCAACAAATGCTACGTTCAGCAAAGGACTAGAGGGATCCTCTCACTTCTGCAGGAGTCTACCGTAGACCATGCAGCTGTGGACAAGTCTCCATAGGGACCACCAAACACAGCAGCATTACCCAAACACGAATCAAGGAACATGAAAGGCACTGCAGACTACCTCAACCAGAGAAATCGACCATAGCAGAGCACCTGAAGAACCAACCTGGGACTATTCAGCCTACTCAAGGTCAAAGGCCTGCCTGAACATCCATGTTTTCAGGTTGGAACAGAAGAATTGAAGGGTGGGGGCTAATCTAATCTCTTTTGAGAGGGTATTCCACTACCAGAGGGCAACCACAAAGAAGACCATCTCTCTCGTCCCCACTAACCACGTTCGAGACAGTGGTAAGACTGAGAGGAAAGCCTCCCCTGTCAATCTCAGAGCCCACAGCAGTTCGTAGATGTGGTCATGAAGATAGGTTGGACCCAAAGCATATAGGGCTTTATAGATAATCACCTGCACCTTGAATTGAGCCTGGAAACTTGTTGGAAGGCAGTGGAGATACTTCAGCAGGGATGTAGTATGTTCCCTGTAGCTAGCTCCAGTTAGTAATCTGGAAACCGACCTTTGCACTAGCTGGAGTTTCCAAACAGTCTTCAAAGGCAGCCCCACGTAAAGTGCACTACAGTAGGCCATTCTGGATGTAACTACGGCATGGACCACCATGCCCAAGTCAGGCTTTTCGAGGTATGGTTGCAGCTGGCGCACAAGCTTTAACTGAAGGACCTTCCAGCCACCACCAACACCTGAGCCTCAAGTGTCAGCGCTGAGTCCAGAAGGACCCCAGACTGCGGACCTTTGTCTCAGGGGGAGTGTAACCCCATAGAGCACAGGTTGCCATTCTATACCCCGATCAGTCTCACAACTGACCAGGAGGAGCTCTGTCTTGTCTGGATTAAGTCTAAGCTCCTTGGTTTTCATCCAGTCCATCACAACTGTCAGGCATGGTTTAGGATCTGGGGAGCTTTCATGGAACTCAGTGGAATTCAGTATTATTCCCGTATTTCTTTGATTGGAAGATGCATACTAATTTCAGTATGAACAACTGAAATAAAGCTTTATTTATATATAGAAAAAAAAAACACCCACGATTTGAAGACACACCCTGTTTTTAGAGATGTTAACATGGAGGGCAAAGTGTCTTAAAACTAGAAAGAGACAGTGTTATTACAGTTTCTCGCCCACCTGGCTCCATGGATCGAAGCGGCAAAGAACAATATATTAAAGTATAATATATGCCATCAAAAACATATAAATTCCACTGACCACGTAAGACATTAAACATGTACAATCAATAGAGATCATCATTTAAGATTCATAATTTAAAATAATCTGGATAGGCGTACTGGAAGAGACTTGTCTTTAATGTTCTTCCAGCAAGTAGAAAGGGAGGAGGCCTTTTTAGTGGTTGCTCCCAGGTTGTTAAATTCTCTTGCTTCTGGAAAGCCAGACTTCCCACACATGCCTCTCCCACAAGCAAGCAAAACCCTTTTATTATACTGGTTTTCGCCTAATAACTGGTTGTTGTGGAAGGGTCGTTTAAATAAGCATACTGCTTTACTTTTATTCCCACCGGTATATGTGAAATGCTTTAAAACTCTTTCACGGCAACACTGTTTTTAATGGGATAGTTTAATTGCTTTTTTGACTTTATTACAATGTTTGCGCTTAGCTGTATTATGTTTTAATCTACGTTGCAAGCAGTCTTATGTCCCACGTTGGGAGAAAAGGTGGGATGCGGATTAAACAAATAAATAAAGTTCCCCATGGAATCCAGCACAGCAGTTGCTAGCAGTTAATGTGTTTGTCCTGGATGGAAAAAGCAGCACTGGAAAACTCCTGATTTTAGAAAAGGCTTTCCCCTTCTTTTTCAACTTGTCCAGCTTCTGGACATATCACTAAATCATAGAATCATAGAGTTGGAAGAGATCTCATGGGCCATCCAGTCCAACCCCTTTCTGCCAAGAAGCAGGAAAATCACATTCAAAGCACCCCTGACAGATGGCCATCCAGCCTCTGATTAAAAGCCTCCGAAGAAGGAGCCTCCACCACACTCCGGGGCAAAGAGAGAGGGTTTCACTGCTGAACAGCTCTCTCTCATAGTGAGGAAGTTCTTCCTCGAGTTCAGGTGGAATCTCCTTTCCTTTAGCTTAAAGCCATTGTTCCACTTCCTAGTCTCCAGGGCAGCAGAAAACAAGCTTGCACCCTCCTCCCTATGACTTCCCCTCATATCTTGATACATGGCCCTCATCATGTCTCCTCTCAGCCTTCTCTTCTGCATGCTAAACATGCCCAGCTCTTTAAGCCGCTCCTCATAAGGTTTGTTCTCCAAACCCTTGATCCTTTGAGTCGCCCTCCTGTGGACACACTCCGTTCAATAGTGGTGCACAAAACTGGACACAGTGTGACTCCACAGTGTGAATTGAGAGGTAGCATGACTTTCCTGGATCTAGGCACTAGACTCCTATTTATGCAAGCCAAAATCCCAGATGAAGAATAGATGAGTATCTGCATTCTGAGGACACATGTCTCAGTGGACAAATGACTACAGAGAATTCTAAATAATTTATTTTATTACAAGTATATCCATGGTAAGTGATGACTCCCTTGTAAGTGAAAATAATGCACCCACGGAAAGCTTTATATCAGTGGGTTGTTGTAGGTTTTTTCGGGCTATATTGCCATGGTCTAGAGGCATTCTCTCCTGACGTCTTGCCTGCATCTATGGCAAGCATCCTCAGAGGTAGTGAGGATGCTTGCCATAGATGCAGGCAAAACGTCAGGAGAGAATGCCTCTAGACCATGGCCATATAGCCCGAAAAAACCTACAACAACCCAGTGATTCCGGCCATGAAAGCCTTCGACAATACTTTATATTAGTGTTTCTCAACCTGGGGGTTGGGACCGCTGGGAGCAGGTTGTGAGGGAATGTCACAGGGATCGCCAAGTACCATCAGAAAACCCAAGTGTTTTCTGTTGGTCATGGGGGTTCTGTGTGGGAAGCTTGACCCAATTCTATTGTTGGTGGGGTTCAGAATAGTCTTTGCTTGTAGCTGAACTACACTACCCAGCATCTACAACTCCCAAATGTAAAGGTCTATTTTCCTTAAACTCCTCCAGTGTTCACATTTGGGCATATTGAGGATTTGTGCCAAGGTTGTTACAGATCAATCATTGTTTTAGTCCATAGTGCTCTCTGGATGTAGGTGAACTACAACTCCAAAACTCAAGGTCAGTGGCCACCAAACCCTTCTAGTATTTTGTGTTCATCATGGGAGTTCTGTGTGCCAAGTTTGGCCCGATTCTATTGTTGGTGGGGTTCAAAATGCTCTTTGATTGTAGGTGAAAAATAAGTCACAGCAACTACAGCTCCCAAATAACAAAACCAATGCCCCTCAACCCCACCAGTATTCAAATTTGGGCTTATCGAGTATTTGTGAAAAATTTGGTCCAGTGCATGAAAATCCATCCTGCATATCAGATTATTTACATAACGATTCACAAAAGTAGCAAAATTACAGTTATGGAATAGCAACTAAAATAATTTTATGGTTGGGGGTCACCACAACATGAGGAACTGTATTAAGGGGTCGCAGCATTAGGAAGGTTGAGAACAACTGCTTTATGTAGTTTTAAATGAGCTCTCCAAGGTGCTGAGTATTTATGGATATGACAAATCCTTGGAAACTTGGTTGAAAATCTGGTGTGGATTCACCGATCCACCAACATGGGGCTCACCATCCTATTTATATTCTCCAATCATCTCCCATCCAATTTGCTTTTGGCTCCAGCAAAGGTGGATGGGACAATTCATTCCAAATGGACGGAGAAAATCTCACCTCTGCCATCTGTGTTTAAAAGATGCTTTATAATCAAGCAACGTGGCCACAAAAAATATTAGAAAGGGAAATGCCGTGCCCTTTCAGAAAAATAATTTGGACAAGAGCCCTCCGTTACCAGAGAAAGCCATCATGTTAAGACAATGAATAAATAATTTTCAGGCAGTATTTTCATCATAGCCGAAAATTAAGTTTCTACTTCCCTGGGGCAGTGATCGCATTAAGGTTAGCTAATTAGGTTTGTAACCAACTTTGCAAGCCACGTTTGGGTTTTCTTTTTTTTTCTTTTTTTTAAAATTAAATAGCAGAAAAAAAGGAATTAGAACTCTTGAATACTTCTCCGCAGACGTTTTCACACTTCAAATTACAGCAAACATGGGAAGCAAAGCAACTGGGATTTGGTGTCATGTGAAACGACGAGACAAATGTATCTTAATCAGCCGTGGATTAAACACATTATTTTATCAGAACCGGGCCTCAAACAAGGAGGATACAAAGGATGACCTTTCGTAAGCAGAATAAGCCGAGGGACGGGGAGAGCTAATGCTATGGTGAGGTCTGATGCAAATGCAAATTAGAAGCAGGGAAGACTATGATAACAAGGACACCCATCAGCTCAAAACCAGAGACGTGTTCGGAGTAATTATGAAAAGGTTATTATAATTCTCCAAATGGGCAAATTCCATCTCATCCATTCCCAATCATTTTCTTCTCTGAAAGTAGAAGAAACTTAAGAGCATCGTATATTTACAGGAACACAATGTCCAAGTGGAGGGAGGTAATAAGTTCATACTATTCTACTTTGGTCAGACCTCACATGGAATAATCCTGTGTCCAGCTCTGAATGACCACAGTTCAAGGAGGACTTTGTCAAGCTGGAAAGTACACAGAGAAGGTTGACAAAGATGATCAACGATCTGGAAACCACCACCACCACCATCACAAGCGATCTCTTGTGGCTGAATATGATTGTCTTCAGGAAGCAGAGTCTTGGTGGTGGGTCCATAAGTGACTGCTGATACCTATTCTGGATCTGCATGGTCTTTCAAATTGAGGATATACATTTCCAGATGGAAGCCGGCCTTGACAAGGGTTTGCTTGACGCACCTTCTTCCTCTGGACACATATCTCACTTTCACTCTATATCCATGCCTCTTCAAAATCCATAGTTTTTTTGGTAAGATCTGGAAGCCAAACCTTAGGAGGAACAGCTTAGGGAGCTGGGGATGTTTACCTTGGAAAAGAGTAGACTGAAAGGTGACAGGATAGCTATCTTTAAGTATTTGAGGTGCTGTCAAGTAGAAGATTGAGCCCTCGCTTGTTTTTTGAACACAAACCAACAGATTCAAAAAATAAGTCTCTCTGAACACTGGAAATAAGTTTTTTTTATGGTAAGAATTGTTTGATAGAGGAATTGACTGCTGCAGAGGGTAGCAGATTCTCATTTATAGGTGGCTTAACAGAGGCTGGATGGGCATCCTACTGGAGAGAGCGTTTGTTGTGTCTTCCTGAAATTGGGGGGTGGAGGTATTGGTCAGATGGCTCTTACAATTCTATGGTTCCAGGATAGGTCTTAGAGATTCCTCTAAACCAGTGGTTCTCAACCATTCTAATGCTGCAACCCCTTAATACAGCTCTTCATGTTGTGGTGACCCTCAACCATAACCATAACCCTCAACCGCCTCGAGTTGCCTGAGAGGGGCGGTATAAAAATATAATAAATAAATAAAATATTTTCATTGTTACTTCATAACTGTAATTTTGTTAGTGTTATGAATCATAATGTAAATATCTGATATGCAGAATGTATTTTCATTCTCTGGACCAAATTGGGCTCAAATACCCGATACGCCCAAATTTGAAAACCGGTAGGGTTAGAGTTGATTTGTCCTTTGGGAGTTGTAGTTGCTGGGATTTATAGTTCACCTACAATCAAAGAGCATTCTGAACCCCACCAAGGATAGAATTGAACCAAAATTCCTACACAGAACCCCCTTGACCAACAGAAAATACTGGAAGGGTTTGGTGGGCACTGACTTTGGGTTTTGGAGTTGTAGTTCTCCTACATCCAGAGAGCCCTGTGGACTCAAACAATGATGGATCTGGACAAACCTTGGCACGAATACTCAATATACTCAAAAGGGAACACTGGTGGAGTTTTGGGGAAATAGACCTTGACATTTGGGAGTTGTAGTTGCTGGGATTTATAGTTCACCTACAATCAAAGAGCGTTCTGAACCTCACTAAGGATAGAACTGAACCAAACTTCCCACACAGAGCCCTCTTGACCAACAGAAAATACTGTGTTTTCTGGTGGTCTTTGCAACCTCTCTGACATCCTCCTCCTGGAAACTGAAGTCCTCACTGCAGGAGAACATTTGGATCGAGAATTGTCACCGATGGACCCACTGCCAAGACACTACACCTGGAGTACCATCATCCTCGGGCTACGAGGGATTATCTAAGTGAAGTACTGGAAAGAATGCCACGAAAGCACTATCCTGCATACCAGAGACAACGGTAGACTGGGAAAACCTTGTCCCATAATCCGCAATAATAGCAATACTTGATTTATCTCCCTGAGGAGACTTGGGGCATGTGAAATGGCAAATGTTGCCATTGCAAATGATAGGGCAGGAACAGGACAGGGGACACCATACCTTTTTCTCCTCTTGTCCCATTCTTAACACTCAGCCAGAATTAAATTTAGAAGCCAAAGCACCAAATGCATCCAATAACATCAACTCATAGGCGATCCCGCATGGCTATGATGGTATTCCATAGGTAGAGTCTTGGCAGTGGATCTGTAAATTACTATGAAGCCCATTTCTAGATCTACATGGTCTTGCTTTCACATACATTTCCAGGTGGAAAGCGGTCATGACAAGGATTTACTTGGAAGTGCCTTCTTCCTCTTGGCATGTTTCTTTTGCCCTGTGTTCATGGGTCTTCAAAATCCATAGCACCACTAGTAACAGCTGACCTCCGGTAACAATGCTCGAGTGCCCGTGCTTTACAGTTCACATACCACATTGTTATTGGATTAATATCAGTCCGAGGTCAAGAAGTCATATATCAGAACAGAATCTAAGTGGAGGAGACAGTAAGAAGTCTGCGGGTCATAAAGACAGGTCATCAGGCCATCAAGAGGTAAACAGGAAGTAGCTGGACAGGGGGAAGCTTGTCTGCTTTTAATGACATTCAGTTCAGTTTATGGCCAGGTAGTATTTAAATAGTTTGCTCCACTGTTGTAGCTTTTTGTTATTTCAGAGAGTCTACACCATACGCTGTAATTTTCTTCTCTGACAAGGACTCCCTTTCTTCTTGACCTGGAGGAGGACCCGTCTGCTCATCAGTCTTAATTGCTGGTTGAGACATCTTCATCTTTGAAGGAAGATGAACTTTCCATTGAGGGGAGCATGCCATCTCCTTCATACCATACGGAATTGAAGTGGTTGAGAGCAGAAGAATTTTCTCACTGGCTTGGATTAAATTCCAAAACCAGAAAAGAAATGAAGAGCCATGATACCTGCCTTGTGCTGAAAGCAGGCATCACAAGTTTGAACTCAAGGAATTGTGGGCTTGGGTGCCATCACTAAACCGAAACACAATCAGCAGCTAAGCAACCATTCTGGAGTCAAGAATGTAATGATGTGGATGGCAAAAGCTTTTTCTTTCATCTCAATTTATAATGTCATTTTGTTTGTGAATTTCAGAGTGATGTGATAGCAGCGATGGTCGCTATGGGCGCAGCAGGAGAGAAGTCTTTCTGGGTCTCTTGCAAAGCTGTGGCTTTGATGATACAGATTTATACCACCGAATAACACTCCTATAAAACATGATACACCAAGAGCAGCAATCATGAGGCCTTCCAGATGTTTTCAGACTGCAACTCCCAGCAGCCCTAGACAAAAGCGAGGAAAGCTGAGCAGTGCATCTGGAAAGGAGCGTGATCCATACCCAGGTAATATATCCTACCCACTTTTGTGATTTTTTTTATTGCTCTTAAGGTTTAGACTCAGGCCGGTAATTCAGTCTTTTATGTTTTCAAGTAGTATGTTTATATTCTCCTAGAACACAGTCACTGAAGTATGGCAGTACTGTACTTACAGAGATAAGGATCAGCACAACTTTTAGTCCACTGGATTTTTGAAAAACGAATACAGATAGGAACAGATTTCCAGAGCAATTTGTGTTTCTTTTTTATCTCCCAAGCTCACCCCCCCCCCACCATAAACTGAAATTTCAAAACCTCAAAAATACTAACATGGTTATTCTTTTAAGAAGACTGAAGTGATTCCACACTATAGAATTAAATCCATGTTGACATCACTTTAACTGCCATGTCAATACTGCAGAATCATGGGAGTTGTAATTTTACAAGGTTTTTAGCCTTCTCTGATAAAGAATGCTGGTACCATACCAAACTTCAAAGCCCATGAACTCAGTGTGGCGCTTAAAGTGATGTCAAACTGCATTAATTCTACAGTGTAGATCAGTGGTTCGCAACTTTGTTTTTGACCAGGGACCACTTTGACCAGGGGCCAGTCTGCAGTAGTACCAAATGGGTTACGAATCAGTTATTGGTCAAAATTGGATTCCATTTGGTTATTTGGGGTGCTGATTCAGAAAACTGCATTGAATAGACCACATCAGCTCTAGTTTCTGATACAGAACATAGGGCATCCAGCAGTCGCCATCTGCTTGCTCACATAAAACCATATTTAATATCTATATGCAAGGCACCTTCAATGGAAACTGCTAGACTGGATGGAGCAAGAGAACATACTTGCAGAGGAGCAAGCCAGCTTCAGGGAAGGATGATCCACCATAGATCAATGTATAGTATTGCAACATCTCATAGAAAAATACTCCTCCCACAGGCCAACATAACTTCCACCTCAATAGACAGATGACTTCTACAACTACTATGAATACTCCATGAAGTAACTACTCTGAAAGTAAGATGCAGTCCCCAGGGCCATCTTACCAAGCGGTCAAAACTGAGAAAGGCATCAAGCAAGGGTGCATTTTGGCTCCAGTATTATTCAATTTCTATATTAACTCCTATACAACTTGGACTTCCACCCTCCAAAACTAGCTGGAAGGCATCTATCCACCCTGTTTTATGCTGATGATACAGTTTTTCTTTCTAGAACTCAAACTGGACTGAAAAGAGCCCTGAGCACATTAACAAATTACTGCAGGGAAGAACAACTGCATCTCAACTTTCAGAAAACTAAAATTATGGTGTTTGCTAAACGACCCAAGAAGCACAACTGGATGATAGATGGAAACAAAATAGAGCAGGTCTCAAGTTTTAAATATCTGAGAGTAACCCTCCATAGCAGTAACAGCAGGAAAGCCCACACAAAGTATGTAGCTGAGACAGCACAGAAGAGCTCATCTGCTATCTTAAGATATCTCAGGATGTGAGGAGGTCACTTTATACCAGAGGCAATTTAACTTTGTGAAGCAAAATAAATTGCACAAATGCTGAATGGAGCCCAGCTCGGACCCTGCTCAAATTATGCCCCACTAGAGCGTGTTCAATCGAAGTTCCTAAGAGCAGCTCTACAGCCTCCCAGATGTGTATCTAACGCCACCCTGCAATTGGAGACAGGCTTCGTGAAAGTGGAAGCGACAATATGGACAGCTATTCTCAATTACTGGCTACACCTATCCTTCTCCCTACGTGGTCTTGCCCCCCTAACCATGAGATACGACTTCCAGTCCACATGGATTAAAACAGTGGCAGCAAAGACTGCAACTTTTGGTTTCTCCCAAGGACAATTGTTAAACATGAGATGGGATCAAGTCAAGGATCTCATCAAGCAACGGATCCTGGACATAGAGTGCCAATCTGACCTAGCCTGTTCCCAGCCTTTATTGTTAGTGACGCTAATCGATACCTCATCAACCCCATGGCATACCTAACAGACCTGGAGGTGCCCAAACACCGAAGGGCTTTTACCCTGGCAAGATGCCATGCCCTCCTATCGGCTGTAATGGAGGGGAGGTATCAGAAGACTCCCTTCAAGCAAAGACTATGCCCCTGTGAGTCTGGTCATGTAGAAACCACTGAGCATGTGCCTCTTCATTGCATGTTCTACAGAGATCTTAGGTCTAATCTCATTAGACCATGGCTTCTAAAATACCCAGGACACCATGAAACATATTATTCCATCTTGCTGCTTTCGGACTCTAACACTACCATAACTTACAGTGTTGCTAAGTTTTGTGCTGCTGCATTTAAAATTAGACAGATGATGATTGACCTCACAAGGCAACACCCTGTTGGGAATGTAGTTAGAGCAACATGTTACAGCTGAAATGTACTAGGACTTGCAATGTGTCCCTCCCTTCCCCTTTAGTGCCCCCCTAGTTTCCCTCCTATCAATCTCTCCCCCCCCCCCCCCCAAACTCGGATCCATACCTGCTACAATATCCTGTGTTTTAAAATGTGATTTTAAACTGTTTCTAATCTACTTTTAATAACTGTTTTACTAGGGAGTTTTCCTTCCCCTCCCAGGGTGCTTTGTGCTGGTCAGTGACCGTAATAAAGTTTTGTATTTAATTTAATTTAATTTAATTATTATTTATTTTTTTACACTATTCCTATGCTGCCTTTCTCAGCCCGAAGGTGACTTAAGGCGGCTTACAAATTGGCAGCAATTCGATGCCACAATAGTCATGATACACAAGTAAAAATATTTAGCACACACTACAAAAACCATGTAAAATAATAATAATAATAATCATCATCATCATCATTATCTTCTTCATTTATATCCTGCCACCATCTCCACAAAGGGACTCGGGGCAGTGTAGAGCTGATGTGATCTATTCAATGCAATTTTTTGAATCAGCACCCCACATAACTCCAGGAACAGGCCTAAAAATAAAGACACCAAGGTGCCCCCACTTCCAGGCTCCACATGGAATGGCTCCGCTCAGGGGGAGGGAAGAGGAGGAGAAGCAGAAGTCAAGAGGCTTCTCGTTGCACCTTTCGCGGGTCATCAGCCTCTCCCCTTCCAACATCCCCATTACCTTGGCACTATAAGAGGGTTTCGTGAGACCAGTTGGTCTTGTTGTAATGGTGTAGTAACAGTGAGGCTGCTGACCATATTTCAGTTCTTGGGGACCACTGGTGGTCCACGGACCACAGGTTGGGAATCACTGTAGTGAAAAAGATCTTGAAGTCCTCATGGACAACAAGTTAAACATGAGCCAACAATGTGATGTGGCGACAAAAAAGCCAATGGGATTTTGGCCTGTATCAAGAGGAGCATAGTGTCTAGATCTAGGGAAGTTATGCTATCCCTCTATTCTGCTTTGGTTAGACCACACCTGGAATATTGTGTCCAATTCTGGGCACCACAACTGAAGAGAGATATTGACAAACTGGAATGTGTCCAGAGGAGGGTGACTAAAATGATCAAGGGTCTGGAGAACAAGCCCTATGAGGAGCGGCTTAAGGAGCTGGGCATGTTTAGCCTGAAGAAGAGAAGGCTGAGAGGAGATATGATAGCCATGTATAAATATGTGAGAGGAAGCCACAGGGAGGAGGGAGCAAGCTTGTTTTCTGCTTCCCTGGAGTCTAGGACGCGGAACAATGGCTTCAAACTACAAGAGAGGAGATTCCATCTGAACATGAGGAAGAACTTCCTGACTGTGAGAGCTGTTCAGCAGTGGAACTCTCTGCCCCGGAGTGTGGTGGAGGCTCCTTCTTTGGAAACTTTGAAACAGAGGCTAGATGGCCATCTGTCAGGGGTGATGTGAATGCAATATTCCTGCTTCTTGGCAGAATGGGGTTGGACTGGATGGCCCATGAGGTCTCTTCCAACTCTTGGATTCTATGATTCTATGAGGCTCCGGACTATATTTCAGTTCTTGGGGACCACTGGTGGTCCACGGAGCACAGGTTGGGAATCACTGTAGATCCACCCCAAATATTGCTGGTGAGAAACAGTGGCAAGGTGATCAACTTTCCAAATATCAGGTGCGATACTTCACCTGGACAATCAACTGGCTAAAACCGGCTGGAGAAGCCTTCCATTAGCCACCCGACTCACCCAAAGTGATTCACAGCTTTAGGTCTCAGCCTCAGAATGTAGTTAAGAACTTGATGACAGCAATCCCAAAGGGTTATAAAGAAAGAAAGCAGCTTGAAAGGAGCAAAAATACATATTAAGACTTGGCTGTAGACAGATGCACTCTTTACGATGCCATTGCAGTTTTATTTCCAGCATTATTCTCCACCACCTCCTGCATGCTTCCTATCACTTTCCAAAAGTCATGTAATAAAAGGAGCAATTTTATCTGTCTTTTGTATCATCCGAACAAGCATTCTTTCTTGTTTCCATTTCCTCGAGTGGGAAAATACAGTGCCTGAAAGCCATTTCGTTACACTGCTCAGTGGAGAGAGAAAAAAGGTACAAATTTACGAACCACTCACTTCCCTTTACTAGATCAGAGCCACTCGCCCTGGAACGCAGTCCTGCCAGAGCCTGCAAATGTTACTTCAGATAATATAATGGCAGGACGACATCCTGGCCGAAAGCTCTGCAATGTGTTCTGCTCGTGCTCCGATAAACATGCATGATTCCCATTCTATAAATAGTGGACGGTGGAGGGTAAATGTGTTTGATTCAGGTGAACAGTTATTAGGTTGGGTTAAGTAGGGAGATTTTTTAAGAAAGGTAAGTGTTATGCTTTTCCAGAGAAGAAAATGAAAAATGGTAAAATAAGATTTACGTCTGATAAACAAATACAGATGTGCCTGGTCATCTGAGAGAATGTGCAACTTCAGCTGTAAAGCTTCACATCAATATCATTATGTTCACCCAGCTAGGTACATGAAGTTATTGACACTTGCACAATAGCCACAATGGTAACAAATGACTACTTTGCACAGACTTTCAACATCTAAAGACCAAGGAATCCCTACTGTTTTCCAGTTGGCACAAATGAGCTCTAGCTTGCCTTGCTCTTTTGAGCCAATCTTCTATATAAACAAAAATGTAATGTTCGTTTGTGGGATTAACAGAACTCAAAAACCACTGGACGAATTGACAGCAAATTTGGACACAAGATACCAACGAGTGACCATCACTCATGTACTGAAAAACACAGTGGAAGGGACTTAAGAAGCCATAAAATAAAATAAAATAAAATAAAACATTAAAACGCATGCACAAAACCATATATCTATATATACCACTGGACGAATTGACACCAAATTTGGACACAAGACACCTACTAACCCAAGGAGTGACCATCACCCAAAAATTGATTTTCTCAATAGGAGTTGTAGTTGCTGAGATTTATAGTTAACCTACAATCAAAGAGCATTCCGAACTCCACCAATGATGGAATTGAACCAAACAAGCATAGAGGACTCCCATGACCAACAGAAAACACTAGAAGGGTTTGGTGGGCATTGACCTTGAGTTTGGGAGTTGTAGTTCACCTACATCCAGAGAGCACTGTGGACTCAAACAATGATGGATCTGGACCAAACTTGGCACAAATATTCCATATGCCCAAATATGAACACAGATGGAGTTTGAGGGAAAATAGACCTTGACATTTGGAAGTTGTAGTTACTGGGATTTATAGTTCACCTACAATCAAAGAGCATTCTGAACCCCACAAACGACAGAATTGGGGCAAATTTCCCACACAGAACCCCCATGACCAACAGAAAATACTTAAGGCCATCCAGTCCAACTCCCTTCACCAGGGCAAGAAAACATAATCAAAGCCCTCCTGACAAAGAGCCATCCAGTCATAGATATAGATAGATATATATGATTCACACACAGATATAGTATCATAGATTTGAAAGGGACCCCTGAAGAAGGACAATGATATGTTGCATGTTCCAGAGTAGGCAAACCAGACACTCTCCACATCAACACTGACAAAGAAACAAGAAATACTGTTTACACACAAGCATAAAGAAATTACATAGATTAGAAACCATTACTGTATTTTCCAGATCACCAGACTGGGCCACAGCAACACGTGGCAGGGGACGGCTAATAATAATATAATACAACTTTATTCCACTCTATCTCCCCAAAGGGACTCAGGGCAGATGGAGTTGAACCAAACGTGGCACAAAGGACTCCCAAGACCAACAGAAAATACTAGAAGTGTTTGGTGGGCATTAATGTTGAGTTTAGGAGTTGTGGAGGAAAGTTCTGAGACTGCCTTGGACTGCGAGAAGATTCAACCAGTCCATCCTTCAGGAAATAAAGCCCGATTGCTCATTGGAGGGCAGGAGACTAGAGACAAAGTTGAAGTACTTTGGCCACATCATGAGGAGACAGCAAAGCCTGGAGAAGACAATTATGTTGGGGAAAGTGGAAGGCAAAAGGAAGATGGGCCGACCAAGGGCAAGATGGATGGATGGCATCCTTGAAGTGACTGGACTGACCTTGAAGGAGCTGGGGGTGGTGACGGCCGACAGGGAGCTCTGGCGTAGACTGGTCCATGAGGTCACAAAGAGTCGGAGACGACTGAACGAATGAACAAGTATGCCTACATCCAGAGAGCACTGTGGACTCAAGCAATGATGGATCTGGAACAAACTTGGCAGGAATATTCCATATGCCTAACTAGGTACAAAGGAGTGTCAGGATCGCCGGGAGGCGAGAGAGAGAGGCCCGAGGCCATAGGAGCACCTTCATGTTGGCCCAAAAGTATTAAACAGTCTGTTTGAATGAACCTTATTGTCAGAGCAACTTCCCGCTTCAACCAAGAGACTTTGGATTTATCTTGCAGCTTTTCATGCTCATGTTTCAGGACTTTGTCATGTTCTCATGGGACTTTGCCTTGCCTGTGTCTTCAGGGATCTTGTTTGCCTATGTTACACTGGATTGATCTTTTGAAATATACTTTTGCTTTTTGAACTTTTTATCTTTTCTTTTAATAAAACTATAAAGACTACTGCTGGTGTGTTCTTTGGTGTCATAAGCAAGGTGGTTCTACTCTGAGGTGCGACACTGACATAGCAGGGGGGTGGTATGCTCCCTGGATGATGCTCCAATGTCACGTTACTTCCTGTGTTTTGATAGGGATTGCAGAGGGAAAAGAGCTATCTAGGCTTGCTATAGAGAGTGTGGGTTATGAGAGGCATCAGAGGGATACTGGCCCCTTTATAATTGCCCTCTCCTGTGCACACTGAATCAGAGAGTTGGAGGAGACTACAAAGGCCATCCAGTCCAACCCTATTCTGCCACATGGTATAAAGAGTCTCTAAGCCAGTGTTTCTCAACCTTCCTAATGCCGCGACCCCTTAATGCAGTTCCTCATGTTGTGGTGACCCCAACCATAACATTATTTTGCTACTTCAGAACTGTAATTTTGCTCCTGTTGTGAATCATAATGCAAATATCTGATATGCAGGATGTCTTCTCATTCACTGGACCAAATTTGGCACAAATATCCAATACTCCCAAATTTGAATATTGGTAGGGTTGGGAGCGGGGATTGATTTTGTCATTTGGGAGATGTAGTTGTTGGGATTTATAGTTCACCTACAATCAAAGAGCATTCTAAACTCCACCAATGATGGAACTGAACCAAACTTGGCATACAGAACTCCCACAGCTAACAAAAAATGCTGGAAGGGTTTGGTAGGCATTGACCTTGAGTTTGGGAGTTGTCGTTCACCTACATCCAGAGAGCACTGTGGACAATGATGGATCTGGACCAAACTTGGCACAAATACTCAGTATTCTAAATGCGTACACTGGTGGAGTTTGGGGGAAATAGGCCTTGACCTTTGGGAGTTGTAGTTGCTGGGATTTATAGTTCACCTACAATGAAAGCACATTCTGAACCCCACTACTGATAAAATTGGGCCAAATTTCCCACACAGAACCCCTATGGCCAACAGAAAATACTGTGTTTTCCGATGGTCTTTGGTGACCCCTCTGACACCCCCTGGTGACCCCTCCAGGGGTCCCGACCCCCAGGTTGAGAAATGCTGCTCTAAGCTTATCAATAGCAGGCTTCCGCCATGTTTGTTCTTCCCATGGTGTAGCCCTGAAGCCTGTTCAGACAAACTAAGGAGTACCTCAGATCAGTAATTTGTCAGGTCCCTCCTCACTAGCATTTCACAGCCTTTCTTTCTATTCATTCCATGGCAGGTGTTGAGCCATTTTCCTGGCCTCTGGCTTAATACACTTTTCCGTTCCTGGAATGTTTAAGTTCAGACTGTTCTTCTATGCATTTCCCTACTGGCAGAGCATTTATCACACACTGGTCTTTCTCGGATGGGAAAGGAACTTGTTGATCTATCTATCCCTTGAAATTAAAGAACAGAAACGACATGTAACAAACCAAATTGTGCAAAAGCTAAGCTACCAGCTGATCCTCTCTGCAACTTTGAAAATACATGCCCAGAGGATAACTTCGCACCACTGACATTTTCCATTTTTAAGCCATCAGTAAATGCCTCAACTTGGCTCCAGGCAGCATGCGGTATTTCTGAGCCTACATCCAGCATAAACCCCAATTAACTTTTTATGTTAAAAGCGCCAGGAAACCTTCCCTCCCATTTTTATACTCTTGTCAAGAAGATTGAGATTTTTTTTTGAAAAAAGACAAAAACAAAAACAATGGCCATTCATCCTCCAAATCCAGCTCCTGCTGGTGCAGCAACCAAAGCACTCATCCTTTTTGTTTATAGCTTGTATTTATTTCCGTGGATTGTATAACCTGCCCTTTGCTGATCAAGGCACACCTTTGGACTCTTTAACTACTTGTTGTCTCATCAGCTGTTGGAAAAGCAAAAAGGGGAAACAGGATAGCATTAGGGTTTCCCTGTTTGCCTTTCTGTCCACAGAGGACTTGCCTTAGCCCAGCATTTCTCAACCTGGGGGTCGGGACCCCTGGGGAGGTCGCGAGGGGGTGTAAGAGGGGTCACCAAAGACCATTGGAAAACAATCGTCATGGGGATTCTGTGTGGGAAGTTTGACCCAATTCTATCGTAGGTGGGGTTCAGAATGCTCTTTGATTGTAGGTGAACTATAAATTCCAACAACTACAACTTCCAAATGTCAACCTCTAGTTTCTTCAAACTCCATCAGTGTTCACATTTAAGCATATTGAATATTTGTGCCAAGTTTGATACAGATGCATCATTGTTTGAGTCCATAGTTCTCCCTGGATGTAGGAGAAACTACAACTCTCAAACTCAAGGTCAATGCCCACCAAACCCTTTCAGTATTTTCTCTTGATCATGGGAGTTCTGTGTGCCAAATTTGTTTCAATTCCAGAATGCTCTTTGATTGCAGTTGAACTATACATCCCAGCAACTACAACTCCCAAATGACAAAAACAACCCTCCACCCCAATCCAGCTAGCATTCAAAGTTGGGTGTATCGGGTATTTGTGTCCAGTGAATGAAAATAAATCCTGCATATGAGATATTTATATTACAATTCATAAGAGTAGCAAAATTGCAGTTATGAAGTAGCAACTAAAATAATGTTATAGTTGGGGTCACCACAATATGAGGAACTATATTGAGGGGTCGCGGCATTAGGAAGGTTGAGAAACACTGCCTTAGCCAATCACAGAAGGATCATACAGAGAATTTAGAACAGACTGACCTTGACGAAACAGGAGCCTTAGATCAAGCTGACCATTTGGAATTCAGAGTTCGAACGAGTGTGAGAATAGCTAACAAGAAGGAGGTCAGAGAACAAAGAAACGCTTTCATGTTTTGCAAAGGGTATTAAGCTGTGTGTTTGGGACCAAACCTTTGTCAGAGCAACTTTATGTTAACCAAGAAGCTTGCATTTTGCTTGTCTGGATTATCTTGCAGTTCTTGTGTTCATGGTTTCAGGACTCAGTCATGTTCTCATGGGATTTTGCTTTTGCTGGTGCCTTTTTGGATTATGCTTCAAAGTGTTATTTTGTATTGATCTTTTAGAATATTACTTTTGCTTTGAATAATTTTTTACTTTTTTACTTTTTACTAAACTAGAAAGACTTCTGGCTGTGTGGAGTTTGGTGTTTTCCGCAAGGTGAACCTATTCTGAGGCGCGACACATATATAGACAGACACACAGAGGCTATTTAACATTCCAGCTTTTTTCATGAGGGTTTTCTGGCCACCAGGGGAGCTGTTGCTTCATCGTCCATTTGTGGCACTGATGAAGTACTTCCTCATTCTTGTTGGGGTTCAGCCTGTGTGTGAACCTGAACCAGATTCTCTGATTGTATTTCCTAATGCCCATGTAGATGTCAATGTGAATTCTGAGGCCAATTTAGATGATGATGGTTTGAGTAGTGAAAATCCTTCAGCCTTGGAAAGCGAAAGTCAAGATTCCCATGAGAACATGTATTCCGAGCCGAGAGGAGACGGTTCACTCCCTTTTCCTCCCAGTCTTAGTTCTCCAGAGAATCAGACACCTGGCCTGCCTAATGAGGATAGGAGGGGGCAGATTTGGCAGAGTTGGGGAGCACAAAGTTTATGCAGGTCAGCTAGATTGAAGGTCACCACAATATGAGGAACTATATTGAGGGGTCGCGGCATTAGGAAGGTTGAGAAACACTGCCTTAGCCAATCACAGAAGGATCATACAGAGAATTTAGAACAGATCAAAGCATGTAAAAAAGAGATGAACAAGCTTAAATAGAAGAAAATAATAAGAAAGTTAAAACAAAAAAAATAGCACTAGTATTGATGGCCTTAACAAAAAGCCATGTTTTAACTAGATGCCAAAATTGTCACCAGGTGGGCATCCAAGAGGAGGACACAAATGGGGCACCACTGCAGAGAAGGCCTTGTCCCACATCTCTGTGTGATGCAATGCTCCCACCAGTGAAATATGGAGGAGAGTTGGAGCAAGCGCGAGAGGAATGATATGGACAAGCAGACAGGCAAACTATCTTAAATTTGAATTCACAAGAGGACCAAACGTTTAAGTACGATACAATCGTCTGGGGAAATCCTGCTCTCGACTCCGCCTGCATCACAAATACGTTCGGCGGAGTGGTGGCCCCTTGGCTATGGAACGCCCTTCCTAGGGACATTAGATCGGCCCCCCTCCCTTTTAACATTCTGAAAAAAAGTCAAAACCTGGCTGTTTGAGCAGACATTTGAATAGGCAGTATAACAGACATAGGATTGGATTATGAGATTGGATTACGTTTTTATCTAGGAGACGAAAATGATTTGTTTTTAGTAACTGTTATGGTCTTATTATGTGGATCACAATAAATTATGGCAAGTTCTTGGTGATATGGGCATACCAAATCAACCTATCTCTCTCCTGAGGAATCTGTATAAGGACCAAGTGGCAACAGGAAGAACAGACCGCGGAACAACAGACTGGTTCAAAATTGGGAAAGGCGTGCAGCAGGGTTGTATCCTCTCACCCAACCAATTCAACTTGTATGCAGAACGCATCATGCGATGTGTGGGGCTTGAGGAATGCAAGGCTGAGGTGAAAATTGCTGGAAGAAAAATTAACAACCTTAGATATGCAGATGACACCACTTTGATGGCCGAAAGCGAGGAGGAGCTGAGGAGCCTTCTAATCAAGGTGGAAGAAGAAAGCGCAAGAGCTGGGTTGCACTTAAACATAACAAAAACCCCAAGACTATGGCAACAAGAATGATCGACAACTGGGAGATAGAGGGAGAAAAGATAAGGTGATTTGGAGGCAGTGACAGAGCTTGCATTTCAAGGTGCAAAGATGGCTGCAGATGCAGACTGCAGACAGCCAGGAAATCAGGAGACGCTTACTTCTTGGGAGGAGAGCAATGTCCAATTTCGATAAGATAGTAAAGCGTAGAGACGTCACACTGGCAACAAAGCTCTGCATATTTAAAGCCATGGTATTCCCTGTAGTCACCTACGGATGTGAGAGCTGGACCATCGGGAAGGCTGAGCGAAGGAAGAGAGACACTTTTGAGCTGTGGTGTTGGACGAAAGTGCTGAGAGTGCCTTGGACCGTGAGAAGATCCAACCAGTCCATCCTTCAGGAAATAAAGTCCAACTGCTCATTGGAGGGAAGGATAGTAGAGGCAAGGATGAAGTCCTTTGGCCACATCATGAGAAGAAAGGAAAGCTTAGAGAAGACAATGATGCTGGCGAAAATGGAAGGAAAAAGGAAGAGGGGCCAACCAAGGGCAAGATGGATGGATGGGATCCTTGAAGTGACTGGATTGACCTTGAAGGAGCTGAGGGTGGTGATGACCGACAGGGAGCTCTGGTGTGGACTGGTCCATGAAGTCACGAAGAATCAGAAACAACTGGACAAATGAACAACAATGGTCTTATATGATATGTTAATGTTTTTAAATATTTTAAATGTTTTTATGTTGTTGTTGGCATTGAATTGTTGACTTGTGAACTGCCTCGAGTCGCTTGCGGGCTGAGAGGGGCGGTATATAAATATAGCAAATAAATAAATAAAGGGAACATAGAAAGGGAAGCTAGGAAGCTGTGAAGATTTGCAAAGCTTTTGGCTCCAAACATCTTGCAACATCCCATAGAGCACTGGTTCTCAACCTGAGGGTCCCCAGGAGTTTTGGCCTACAACTTGCAGAAATCCCAGGTAGTTTACCACCTGTTAGGATTTCTGGAAGTGGAAGGCCAAAACATCTGGGAACCTACAGGTTGAGAACCACTGCCATAAATAATCTCCCTCCCTCTCTCTCTGTCTCTTTTTCTCTCTCTGTTTCTTTTTCTCTCTCTGTCTTTCTCTGGGTCTCTCTGCCTCTCTGTATGTGTCTCTCTGTCTTTGTCTCTGTGTCTCTCTGTCTGCCTCTCTGTCCCTGTCTCTCCCAAAGCAGTTACTCTATGGCCACATTGTCCGGATGCCTGACCACCGCCTCCCAAAGCAGTTGCGCTATTCCGAACTCAAGAACAGAAAATTGAATGTATTGTCGAAGGCTTTCATGGCCGGAATCACTGGGTTGTTGTAGGTTTTTTCGGGCTATATGGCCATGGTCTAGAGGCATTTTCTCCTGACGTTTCGCCTGCATCTATGACAAGCATCCTCAGAGGTAGTGAGGTCCGTTGGATCTAGGAAAAAGGGTTTCTACATGGCCATATAGCCCGAAAAAACCTACAACAACCCAGTGATTCCGGCCATGAAAGCCTTCGACAATACATCTGAGCAAAACATATTGCTCCAGAAAGGAGCCACAGCACAAGTCTCAATTTATCAGCACCAGGAAAAGCAGAGACAAACCTTTCGAATAAAAAACCCATGTTAAAGTACATGAAGTTGTAGTCATGGCAATTTCACAGAATAAGCAATATCAATGCTCAAGGAAAGAAATGATGCTGATTTAAATAGTAAGTATAGGCCGGCATGTAACATTCCAACTATTTATATTATATTTTCTTCAAACCATTCAAATAATGCGAGCAGGCCTGCTGAGGTCCCTAACTTTACAAATGCATGCCATATATAGTTTGAAGGTAAGTATGGCTGTATGGGTGCCTTCTGAGCGAGACAAAGCAAATGCCACAAGCGTTACCAAGAGTGCAACTTGCAGGGAGAAACGTCTGAAAGAGAGGCGTGTGCGGCATTTGCAAGACCCCACATTCCAAAACAAAGTAACTGGGAGATAAATCCCATTTGTCTTTCCAGAGCACATGTGTGAGCTTAATTTCAAACCATGTTCATATCACTACACGAGGTGAATTGTATAGGTTAAAAAATGTGTGCTTTATCCCCCTGAATACCCGCAGGGGATACTGTACAATCTCTTGCTGACTCCTACACTTGTGAAGACAAGAACCATTCCCTCGCCCGAATTGACAGCACCTATGTGAAATAACGGTAGGGAATAAAAACGGCAAGATCTTGTTTTGTTTCTTGCAGGGATTTGCAAAAAGTAACCTGGAAACATTTTCTGTTTTAAAAGGAAAGGAGACAGGCCAACTTGTCTCCCAATTTCCGTAAATCATGAAACATTTACAAGACCAACCACTGATAGAGGACTTTGGAAACTCTGAGCACGATGGGTATCACTTTTTGGGAATGTCAGGTCAAATTTTGATGTACGGTACTCCAAAATACGAAAACACAGGGACATTTTGACACATCCTATTGCCAACAGAACCCAAGTTAGTTGTGTACTTGACATCTTGCGTGAGAACAGACAGTTGCATCTGTCAAGGAGGAAAATTAGGTACCACCTTAAAGTGTGGGGAGGAAGCTTCAATTGGTCCAACGTGTGGCAGCCATGATACTAACAGGGGCGGCACACAGGGAGCATACAACCCCTCTGTTGCGCCAGCTCCATTGGCTACCAATTTGCTACCGGGCCCAATTCAAAGTGCTGGCATTGGCCTATAAAGCCCTAAATGGTTCTGGCCCAAGTTACCTATCCAATCGCATCTCCACCTACGAACCCACTAGGACTTTGAGATCTTCCGGGGAGGCCCTACTCTCTATCCCGCCTGCAACACAGGCATGGCTGGCGGGGACGAGAGACAGGGCCTTCTTGGTGGTGGCCCCTCGGCTGTGGAATGCCCTTCCCATGGACATTAGATTGGCTCCCTCATTGATGGTATTCTGGAGAAAAGTGAAAACCTGGTTATTTGAACAGGCGTTTGAATAGGCAGTGCAATGAATTCAGGAAATGGAATTACGATTGACGAGTTTGGATCATGATTCTAATTATGAGACGCCACTTGAATGTTTGCTACTGTTTAATTGTTTAGTCTGCTTCTGTGTTAATTGTTTTTAAATACCTTGTTGATGCCGCATTGAATTTTTGCTTTGATTGTTTTGCTTGATTGTTGTTAACCGCTGTGAGTCACCTTAGGGCTGAGAATAGCGGTATACAAATGAAGTAAATAAATAAATAAATAAATAAACTAATTTTATGAGGCCATAAAAAGGACTCCAGCAAGCACTCCAGCAAAAAGCATGCGGGGAATGCGGAAGTACTTCATCAGCGTCACAGATGGATGATGAAAGCGACAGCTCTCCTGGCGGCCAGAAAAAGTTAAATAGCCTCTGTGTATGTCTGTATATGTTGTATGTCAAAAATTGGCATTGAATGGTTGCCATATATGTGTACACTGTAATCCACCCTGAGTCCCCTGCGGGGTGAGAAGGGCGGAATATAAATGCTGTAAATAATAATAACAGATGCAAGGGCCCCGGGTCAGTGTGAGCACCTGACTGTCAGCCCAGCTCACTGTTTACTTAAGCCAGGGGTCCCCAAACTAAGGCCCAAGGGCCGGATATGGCCCTCCAAGGTCATTTATCCGGGCCTCGCTCAGGGTCAATCTAAGTCTGAAACGACTTGAAAGTACACAAGAACAACAATTCTATCTCATCAGCCAAAGGTGGATGGAGCCCCTGGTGGCGCAGTGGGTTAAACCCCTGTGCCGGCAGGACTGAAGACCGACAGGTCGCAGGTTCGAATCCGGGGAGAGGCGGATGAGCTCCCTCTATCAGCTCCAGCTCCTCATGCGGGGACATGAGAGAAGCCTCCCACAAGGATGATAAAACATCTAATCATCCGGGTGTCCCCTGGGCAACATCCTTGCAGACAGCCAATTCTCTCACAACAGAAGCGACTTGCAGTTTCTCAAGTCACTCCTGACACGACAAAAACAAAAAAAAAAGCCAAAGGCAGGCCCACAATTCCCACTGAAATACTAATAAGTTTATATTTGTTAGAATTGTTCTTCATTTTAATTATTGTATTGTTTTAAAGTGTTTTTTTCATTATTATTATTATTATTATTATTATTATTATTATTATTATCTACATTTGTATACCGCTTTTCTCACCCCTGGGTGGACTCAAAGCAGTTTACAAAATAATAAATGGCAAATTCAATGCCTCACATATATATATATATATATAAAATATCACATATCTAAATCAATAACGTATAACTGTAGATAAAAACCATTAAAACTATAAAAACATCAAACATAAACATAAGCATGAAACATAAGATATGTGCAGTGAGCATAGGAATTCATTCATGTTTTTTTTCCAAATTATAATCTGGCCCTCCAACAATTTGAGGGATTGTGACCTGGCCCTTGGTGTAAAATGTTTGTGGACCTCTGAGCTAAGCAGTTAAAAAAAAAAAAAAGCTTGAGTTATAGAGAATCAGGTACTGATAAACAAAAGTGGGAGAGGTATTTTACGATACCATAAAGAAAAAGCTCAAAAAAATACCCAGGGACCAAAGGTAAGGATTAAGTCCTTTGCCATAGAAGATGGGGTGACAGCACCTCCTTGTGGCTGGATTTGAGCACAACCTCCAAGGTGCCAAAAAGCTGGATGTCAACACAAACATATCTCCTTTCCGTTCTGTCTGTCTCTGTCCTGTCTGTCCAAAACGGCATTGAATGTTTGCCGTGTATGTGTACTGTGATCCACCCTGAGTCCCCTTGGGAAGATAGGGCAGAATATCCATAAAGGGTTATTGTTATTATTTATTATTTACAGTATTTATATTCCTCCCTTCTCACCCTGCAGGGACTCAGGGCGGATTACAATGTACATATACATGGCAAACATTCAATGCCATAGAAACACAACATATTGTTGTGACTCAGCTGGAACCACAAGAGTGCCTCTGATGAGGATGATGGGACTCAGGTTCACAATCTGGTTCAAAATGTCCCTGTTTTAGTCAATGAGGAACAGGGTGTGGAAGTTCGGTTTCCCACAGCAAGAAGTGAGTTTGTTGATAGTGAAATTTGCACCAGGTGCAGGTACAAATTGACTCAGAAAAGGAGGACAGTTCTCAGCCTGATAATGAGCAGGAAGGCAAACTGGATAACACTAACGAACAGACTGACCTTGACGAAATGGGAACCTTAGATCGAGCTGACCGTTTGGAATTCAGAGTTCGAAGGAGTGTGAGAATAGCTAACAAGAAGGAGGTCAGAGGCCAAAGAAACACCTTCATGTTTTGCAAAGGGTATTAAGCAGTGTGTTTGGGCCCAAACCTTTGTCAGAGCAACTTTTTGCTTAACCAAGAAGCTTGCATTTTGCTTGTCTGGATGATCTTGCAGTTCTTGTGTTCATGGACTCAGGTCTCAGTCATATTCTCATGGGATTTTGCTTTGCTGGTGCCTTTTTGGATCATGCTTCAAAGTGTTATTTTGTATTGATCTTTTAGAACATTACTTTTGCTTTTAAGAACTTTTTATCTTTCACTTTTTAATAAACTAGAAAGACTTCTGGCTGTGTGCAGTTTGGTGTTTTCAGCAAGGTGAACCTTTTCTGGCGCGACACATATATAGACAGATACACAAAGGCTATTTAACATTCCAGCTTTTTTCATGAGGGTATTCTGGCCACCAGGGGAGCTGTTGCTTCATTGTCCATTTGTGGCACTGATGAAGTACTTCCTCATTCTTGTTGGGGTTCAGCCTGTGTGTGAACCTGAACCAGATTCTCTGATTGTATTTCCTAATGCCCATGTAGATGTCAATGTGAATTCTGAGGCCAATTTAGATGATGATGGTTTGAGTAGTGAAAATCCTTCAGCCTTGGAAAGCGAAAGTCAAGATTCCCATGAGAACATGTATTCCGAGCCGAGAGGAGACGGTTCACTCCCTTTTCCTCCCAGTCTTAGTTCTCCAGAGAATCAGACACCTGGTCTGCCTAATGAGGATAGGAGGGGGCAGATTTGGCAGAGTCGGGGAGAAGCACAAAGTTTATGCAGGTCAGCTAGATTGAAGGAAATCCAAACAAACCTGCGGGAGTGTCTCGCAATAGATTTCTCGGCCTTAAATATGCTTGCCCCGAATACAGCTTCAGACCAGGCATCGTTCCAGTTTCATGTGCCAGTGTTTGCAGGTCTCCTGATTCCAGTAGCCTTGTTCCTCGGAGGTTTTCTAGTTGTCTCAAGTACGGCTAGTGGATTGCTAACAGGTTCCAGGATTCAGCAGTTTTGCTGTGGGTTTTATGATCTTGTTTATGGACATTTCTTGTTGCTGATTTTTACTGCGACTTTTTGCCTTTGCATTTTTTCCTCTATTTTGTATTCATCTTTCATCAATAAAAAAAGGATTGTTTTCCTGAAGCCAAGTGTGGTGGATTGCTGTCTGAGGGTCCAGTTTCCTGCTCTGGGTTGCAACAATTCTTTGCATGCTTGCTGGAGATTTTTATGGCATTGTAAATTAGCCTCCCCGCATAAGCAGTACCTAAATTTCCTACTTGACAGATGCCACTGTCTTTCGGGCTCCAAAGGTCAACAGCAAGCTACACAAATTGGTCGGAAGCTCACTCCTACCCGGGCTGGCTTTGAACTCATGACCTTTTTGTCAGTAGTGATCTTAATGTGTCATGCCATTAAGGGGCTAGTAAAATGAGAGCGGGTTGTTTCATTCTGTTTCATTTGACCCACCTCTCTCCGCCGCGAAGCCCAGCAGCTCTGCTTAATCTTCCAAACCACGGCAGCCACCAGGAGCAGCGACAAGAAACAGCTGAAAAGGAAGGGAGAAGAGGAGAATATCAAACTCCAGCATCTATTTCCCTTTCACTTGCAATGCTAGGAAATGCAGCACCTAAACTAGCAACTGCGACAACAACCAAAAGAACATGATACTCCCTTGAACCTCTGTCAATAGATGTTAATGGCATGTGAAGTGCTTGGAAGCATTAACATTCCTGTCACTGTTTTGTAAGGTGGCACACAGCAGGTCTTTTGAAAGTTGAAAGCAAGGAAGATGCGTCGTTGTATAGTGTGAACGACAAAGCTGAAGAGGGGCCACATCACCTGCCTTCACACTTGAGAACGCCGGCATAATTCAATCAAGTTATCACTTGACGGTGCTGACAGAAGGCCCCGCTAATGCGGATCTCACTGCGACCCGGCAAGGGAAATGGAACCAAAGGGGTGTAAAAATATGCAAAAGGGACTCTACATAATGTATGTTTGCTCTGCTTCCTTTTTAATCACAGGTAACGTTTTATTTATAAAACCAACTCGACTAGAAAATGAACCCTGCCCAGACTGATTTATTCACTCACTCTGGTTTTATAGGCGCTCCCGTCCCCCAAGGCACCAAATAGAAAGTAGCCAAATGCTATCATTAATCCTCATCAAAAACCAAGCAAGAGAGGTCACCATTATTCCATTTTTCAGATGAGAACAAGAGGCTCGGAAAGCCGCCTCCTGAAAGCCAGCTAATTACCCCCATCGTTGGGACGGGAGCCGAACCCAAGCCAAAGCGGACCCCCTTCCCTTGAGACCGTGCCGGGCCATTCTGGGACAGTGCGCAATTATTTTTCTGTCATCTTTGAAAGAATGAAAGAGGACCATTTCTGCAATGGTCAGGGAAACCTCCGACGGTGGTGGGCTATTCCCCCCGTTTGCTCTGACAGGCAGGACAAAGCACATGGCGGCAGCGGGAGAACCCACCCCCAACTCAGTAGACGCGACGGCCATATGCGGGCGGCCCCACCAATGACCCGCTGTTTTGACCTTTCTAAATTTATATCCTGAATCATATTTTTGTTCCGCTCTTTTGACAGCTTTGCACCACACGCTGCTTTTGTTTTCTCTCAGTCCACTCAGCACCATCTTTTTCAATCTGCGTGTCTTAGAAAATCTGGGCTGCGTGCCTCTGTACAGTATATGCATTTTTATTTTTGCACATCATACAATCTATATAAATAAAAATGTAATGTTCGTTTGTGGAATTAACAGAACTCAAAAACCACTGGACGAATTGACACCAAATTTGGACACAAGACACCTAACAACCCAATGTACGTCCTTCACTAAAAAAAATGATTTTGTCATTTGGGAATTGTAGTTGCTGGGATTTATAGTTCACCTACAATCAAAGAACATTCTGAACCCCACCAACGATTGAATTAAACCAAACTTGGGCCTTCTCGGTGGTGGCGCCTCGGCTCTGGAACTCTCCCCCATTGGAGATTAGAACTGCCCCTTCTCTCCTGACCTTTAGAAAGTTGGTGAAAACCTGGCTCTGGAATTTGGCATTTGATGAGTGAGACAATAACTCTTGACCACACGGATGGATGGGGATGAATAGGGATGAATAGTGATTTTATGTTAACGATTTGGCCTTATATAATTATATGACAGTACTTTAATGTGTTTATATTCGTGTATTATTGGATGTGATGTTTTTAAACTTGTTGTTCATTCGTTCAGTCGTCTCCGACTCTTCGTGACCTCATGGACCAGCCCACGCCAGAGCTCCCTGTCGGCCGTCACCACCCCCAGCTCCTTCAAGGTCAGTCCAGTCACTTCAAGGATGACATCCATCCATCTTGCCCTTGGTCAGCCCCTCTTCCTTTTGCCTTCCACTTTCCCCAGCATCATTGTCTTCTCTAGGCTTTGCTGTCTCCTCATGATGTGGCCAAAGTACTTCATCTTGGCCTCTACTCTCCTTCCCTCCAATGAGCAGTCGGGCTTTATTTCCTGGAGGATGGACTGGTTGGATCTTCTCACGGTCCAAGGCACTCTCAGGACTTTCCTCCAGCACCACAGCTCAAAAGCATCGATCTTCCTTCGCTCAGCCTTCCCTAAGGTCCAGCTCTCACATCTGTAGGTGACTACAGGGAAGACCATGGCTTTGACTAGGCAATGGATCTTTGTTGCCAGTCTGATGTCTCTACTCTTTACGATTTTATCGAGACTTTTTTAAACTACTGTGTATGAATTCCTTGTTGTAAACCGGCCAGAGTCCTTCGCTGGAGGTGAGAAGACCGGTATATAAAAGTTCTAAATAAATAGATAATAAACTTGGCACACTTGGAAGGGTTTGGTGGGCAGTGTCCTTTGGTTTTGGAGTTGTAGTTCACCTACATCCATAGATCACTGTGGACTCAAACAATGATGGATCTGGACCAAACTCTACACGAAGACTCCATATGCCCAAATGTGGACACTGGTGGAGTTTGGGGAAAATAGAATCTTGTCATTTTTGAGTTGTAGTTGCTGGGATTTATAGTTCACCGACAATCACAGAGCATTCTGAACCCCACCAACAATAGAATTGGGCCAAACCTCCCACACAGAACCCCCATGTGGGCTACAGCAATGCGTGGCAGGGGATGGCTAGTACATTATAATACTTATACTGTAAATATAATCTCTCTATATAAAAGTCACAGTATAAAGCAGGGGTCCTCAAACTAAGTCCAGAGGGCCAGATACGGCCCTCCAAGGTCATTTACCCGGCCCTCGTTCAGGGTCAATCTATGTCTGAAATGACTGGAAAGCACACAAAACAACAACAACAACAATCCTATCTCATCAGCCAAAAGTGCCCCCGGTGGCGCAGTGGGTTAAACCCTGTGCCGGCAGAACTGAAGACCGACAGGTCGCAGGTTCGAATTCGGGGAGAGGTAGATGAGCTCAATCTATCAGCTCCAGCTCCTCATGTGGGGACATGAGAGAAGCCTCCCACAAGGATGGCAAAACATCAAAATCATCCGGGCGTTCCCTGGGCAACGTCCTTGCAGACGGCCAATTCTCTCACACCAGAAGCGACTTGCAGTTTCTCAGGTCACTCCTGACACGAGGAAAGAAAGCCAAAAGCAGGCCCACACTTCCCATTGAAATACTAATAAGTTTATATTTGTTAAAATTGTTCTACATTTTAATTATTGTATTGTTTTTAAGTGTTTTGCACTACAAATAAGATATGTGCAGTGTGCATAGGAATTCATTCATTTTTTAAAGTTATAATCTGGCCCTCCAACAGTTTGAGGGATTGTGACCCGGCCCTCTGTTTAAAAAATTCGAGGACCCCTGGTATAAATTATCTCTGCCTGTTTGTTTGTACCATAAAGGCTGTGGCTAGGTGGAGTGGCCCTTGGTGATGTCAATGGGAAAGAAATGTGACACATGTATGAGGGGAAGGAAGGAAAGAAGGAAGGGGCCACAAAGAGAGTCATGTTGACATGAAAACATTGTTAGGTAGGTCCTCTCAGTGATGGAGAAGGGAGAAAGGGAAGGGGAAGGAAGAAAGGGAGGGAGGGAGGGAGAAAAAAAGAAGGGAAATAAAACATGAAGAGAGGTAAGGAAACTGAAGAAAGAAAAAGAAGCGATAGATGGATGGATGGATGGATGGATGGACGGACGGACGGACGGACGGACGGACGGACGGGAGGAAGGAAAGAAGGAAGGAAGGAAGGAAGGAAGGAAGGAAGGAAGGCAGGAAGGCAGGCAAGAAGGAAGAAGGAAGAAGGAAGAAGGAAGAAGGAAGAAGGAAGAAGGAAGAAGGAAGAAGGAAGAAGGAAGAAGGAAGAAGAAGGAAGGAAGGAAAGAAGGAAAGAAAGAAAGAAGGAAAGAAGGAAAGAAGGAAAGAAGGAAAGAAGGAAAGAAGGAAAGGGAAAGAGGTGGAAGAAGGGAGGAAAGAGAAAGAAGGGATGAAAGCTGATAGACAAAATGTGGACATTTCCTGTGGTTCAGGTAGGCTGGGAATGTGGAAATCCTCCGAAACCCAGGTAATGCCAGGCATATACGCTACTATAATGTATAAAAATAATTATAATATGTAATATTAGAGAGAGATTGAGATGGATGGATAGATTAAAAATAAGATAGGGTTCTGCTTTTCAATCATTTCCATTTTTGCCAGTGCTCTGGTCCCTAACCCAACAAGTAAGTGGAAGATGCTCTTGGAATAAAAAACAGCCATGATATAGAAGAAAAGAGGCAAACTCAGAGAAAAAGAAGAAAAGAAAGAACTTGAAACTAATCACTTTATGCCTCTCTACTCCAATTCTAAAAAAAGTGGAGAGGATGATCCCCCACCCACTGCTGAAAAAGTTGAGTCCCCACCGAGGAGATATGGCGGGATACAAATAAAGATGATGATGATGATGATGACTATTGTTGTTGGTGGTGTTGTTGTTGTTATTTTACTGACACAAAAATACAGTATGTCACAGCAAACAAGATATATATGCTGGATTTAGTATCACAAAATCACAAAAAAGCCAATGGGATTTTGGCCTGCATCAATAGGAGCCTAGTGTCTAGATCTAGGGAAGTCATGCTCCCCACGCTCTATTCTGCCTTGGTTAGACCACACCTGGAATATTGTGTCCAATTCTGGGCACCACAATTGAAGAGAGATGTTGACAAACTGGAATGTGTCCAGAGGAGGGCGACTAAGATGATCAAGGGTCTGGAGAGCAAGCCCTATGAGGAGCGGCTTAAGGAGCTGGGCATATTTAGCCTGAAGAAGAGAAGGCTGAGAGGAGACATGATAGCCATGTATAAATATGTGAGAGGAAGTCCTAGGGAGGAGGGAGCAAGCTTGTTTTCCGCTTCCCTGAAGACTAGGATGCCGAACAATGGCTTCAAACTTCAAGAAAGGAGATTCCATCTGAACATGAGGAAGAACTTCCTGACTGTGAGAGCCGTTCAGCAATGGAACTCTCTACTTTGGGATGTGGTGGAGGCTCCTTCTTTGGAAGCTTTTAAACAGAGGCTGGATGGCCATCTGTCAGGGGTGCTTTGAATGCAATATTCCTGCTTCTTGGCAGGGGGTTGGACTGGATGGCCCATGAGGCCTCTTCCAACTCTATGATTCTGTGATTCTAAGTTGAACACTTCCCAAGCATCTAGCACTGTGTAATGTATCATCATCATCATCATCATCATCTCACAGGTAAGACTAATATTCCTTTTTTCAGTGGAGAGGAAACCTCCTGCAGTGGGACTCCCAATCAATGAGTGGTCAACACTGAAGATATGTAAGGAGACACCATTCACTGCAGAATGCATCTGCTGAAGGAGGTCTCCAAAGAAGTGAAGGCAAATGTAGATGATGAAGCTCAAGTGGGTGTCCTGAATATTTACACTGTAAAGGAGCATTCATAGCCAGAGTGACAGATGTGGCAGCATTACCAGTGGATTGATCGACAAATGCACCAAGCAATGAAACTCCTGTGATGAAATCACAAGCCTTGCCAAGATAACACCTTGTTGCCCATAGTTGGAAAAAGGCAAAGAGGTGGTCCAAGACTCCTTCTTTGGAAGCTTTTAAGCAGAGGCTGGATGGCCATTTGTCAGGGATGATTTGAATGCAATATTCCTGCTTCTTGGCAGAATGGGATTGGACTGGATGGCCCATGAGGTCTCTTCCAACTCTTTGATTCTATGATTCTATGACTCTCAAAGGATGAGAAAATTTGAGGTAAATTTTGAGAGTTCTGCATTTGTTTAGAGTAAGCACAGATTTTCCAAAGGTCTGACTAATTGAGGACAGAAGGAAGGAAGAATGATCTCCTGTGACTTGTGGAAAACTTGTCAACTTCGAGCATAATGGAAGGAGCCAATCTCAAAACTGCTGGATATGGAGGATTTACTTTTGGGAAAGCAGGAGGAGCCACTGCAGGATTTTGAGTGTTGAACTGAGTCCCTGGGACACAGTTTATGAAGGTAATTGGGAATCTCTGAAGACATTCAACAGGATAGGATTTGAAGGATGAGATTGAGCATGATGCATCTGAGAGAGAATAGATCGAAAGGTCGACATACTTTCTGAAAGGGAAAAGTCCCTTCAAAGTATTCAGGATGGCTTCCCATGTTGGACAATTAGCCAGAAAACCACAATTGGGAAGGAAGGAAATGCACATCCTGAACTGTCTCATGGAGAGAAACAGATCTGATCTATCACCACCTATAAATCCCTTCCTGTATCCAAAAGATCAGTAGGTCTTGGGTTCACTTTAGTGGAAGATGATAGCCCAAAATGAAGGTCTTTGTGTATTGTCGAAGGCTTTCATGGCCGGAATCACTGGGTTGTTGTAGGTTTTTTTGGGCGATATGGCCATGGTCTAGAGGCATTCTCTCCTGACGTTTTGCCTGCATCTATGGCAAGCATCCTCAGAGGTAGTGAGGTCTGTTGGACCTAGGAAAATGGGTTTATATATCTGTGGAATGATCAGGGTGAGACAAAGGACTCTTGTCTGCTGGAGCTAGGTGTGAATGTTTCAAATGACCACCTTGATTAGTATATAATGGCCTGACAGTGCCTACAGCAAACTTTTGTGCTGTTGTCCCTGATAGACAAAATGTGGACATTTCGTGTGGTTCAGGTAGGCTGGGAATGTGGAAATATGCTTTCCAAATATCTGGAGACACAAGAAAATCCAGCAGTCTGATAATCTTCAAAATTGTCTTGAGGTCTTACATCCTGAATTTGCAGTTCCTCACAAACCAGTTTACCCATTTCAGGCCCACATCATCCTCCAAGTTTTTCCCCCCTTGAGAACAAAAAATGCATTAGAAGCCCCTCAATCTTTGAGGCAATGCAAGTGTCTTGATGGCCCCTAGGTAAATCCAAAAACAGGTGATATGTCTTTTTTTCTGTTTTTGTTTGTTTGTTTACCTGTTTACCTAGGGGAGAGAATGAAGAAATGGTGATGGAGAGAACAAAAATCTATTCAATACCCTTCCCTTAATGTCTTTACAACCCATTGGTCTGATGTATTTTCCCCCCATAATGAGAAAACAACTGGAGGCTTTCGCCCATTGAGTTGAGATGGAGATCCGGACGAAGGAAACTTGCTTGCCTGTTTGCTGCCTGTTGCTATTAGGTCTGTATTGCCCATGCAGTGAGGACTGCTTTCTGGATCGGCATCTACGTGGTCTGCCAAATACAGTGTCTCTGAGACAAAAGCATCCATAATTACTCCTGAAGGGACAAAAGGAAGCCTGTCCAAGGTGGAAAGTTTTCCTGTTATTCTTTTTCTGAGATGATGCTAACACTGTCTCTTGTCTTTGATGTCTCCAGCAAGACTCAAGGGCTTCCCCAAATAGCTTAGTGACCCAAAGGGAGAAAAAGTGAGGTTTTGCTTTGAGCAAAACATGCCAATTTTAAGGACAAACTGGGTAACGTACAGGGAGTTATTCAGAACTGAACAAAGTAACATCAAGCCTGGCATCAACATTATTGATGGCAGTCTTGATGTTCAATTCCCTAACGTAATTTCAGATTACCCTTGGGAATCTCACTGTGTTCCCTGGCTCATAAAAATAAAATTCTGGAAAAAAATAGAAATGGCAGAAGCAGCTCTAATTGCCAGTGAAGGAGCCTCGTAGGATATTCCAGCAATTCTTTCCTCATGGATCCTTAATGTAGCCTCACCATCTTTTGGATACAGGGAACAGGATAGGAGCAAAGCTTGCAGGATGGATATCATAGAATCATAGAGTTGGAAGAGACCTCATGGGCCATCCAGTCCAATCCCCTGCCAAGAAGCAGGAATATTGCATTCAAATCACCTCTGACAGATGGCCATCCAGCCTCTGTGTTGGGGTTCAGACTGCGTGTGAACCTGAACCTGATTCTCTGATTGCTGAACCTGAACCTGATTCTCTGATTGTATTTCCTGATGCTAATGAAAATGTATTTTTCCCTGATGGTAATGAAAATGTTGACTCTGAGGTCAGTGGCTTGGAAAGTGAAACTACACATTCTGATGAGAATGTTGCAGTGCCAAGCGGTGATAGCTCTTCAGAGGAGTTAGCACCTGGGTTCCTTAATGAGGATAGAAAAACACAGATTTGGAAAAACAGGAATGAATCGCAGAGTCTGCGAAGGTCAAGCAGATTAAGGGAGAAGGAAACACAGGCTTCAAAGCCTGTGTCACGAAACAGCTTCTTCAGTTTTAAGTGCCTCTCGCCGGGTTGTCTCGTTAGATCAGGCATCATTTAGACTGAGGCATTACCTTGGCAGATTTCCCGTTTCCCGTGGCCTACATCCCAAGAGGCTTCTAGTGCTCCAAGTACAGTTAGTGAATTGCTAACAGGTTCCAGGTTTTTACAGTGTTGCTTTTGGATTTTGGATCTAGTTCATGGATATTCTTGACTTCTGAATTTTACTGTGGCTTTTTGACTTTGCATTTTCTTCTATTTTGTAACCATTTTTCATCAATAAAAAGGGATTGTTTTTTCCCCACAGTCAAATGTGGTGGATATTGTTATCTTATGGTCTCATTTCCTGCTCTGGGTTGCAACACGCTGTTTAAAAGCCTCCAAATAAGGAGCCACCACCACACTCCGGGGCAGAGAGTTCCACTGCTGAACAGCTCTCACAGTCAGGAAGTTCTTCCTATCACTGTCAAGATCGTTTTGAATCCTGCTCCGGTCCTCTGGAGTATTGTCTCTCCCTCCCAATTTGGTGTTGTTGGCAAATTTGATGATCATGCCTTCTAGCCCTTCATCTAAGTCATTAATAAGCCAACTGCCATGAACTTCATCCCACCTGTCAGAGCAAAACGGAGGTTTCCCTTCCAAAGCTGGAAAGGCAGCGGATCTAATAGCTTTCATATGGCAGAACTTCAGCCCCATTCTTTCTGTAATTATTGTTTGATCCAATTAACCATAGAGCTTGCCAACCACAGCTGGAAAACCTTTTTGTCATTGTTGCAATAACCTTCAAAGAATAACCAGAGAGTTCCATTTTTCCACCTCGGAAAAGAGGCAGAACATTAGGTGCCCAAATATTGTTATAATGACTTGGTTTGCATGCCAAATAGTAGTTTATGAGGTCACACTTACTGAGTTTGAGAATGTTTGAGGCAAAGTACAATCCCCATAATCCCTCACTCAGCATGTCAGGTTCCTGGGGACTATAACTATCCAGGTTCTTCATAATGTCAAACACTTTAAGCAGTTGATTTTGGACTCTACTTCAGCCCATCCTTGCTGAGTTGATCAGGCACTTGTCAGAAACACTTCATCTTACAGAATTTGGAGGAATATTTGTGAAATTGCCTGTACCAAACTCCTCTCGCTTCTCAACACTCTCAAGAACGCTTTCTGCCTCTGCCAATGGATTGCATATACTTTGGAGAAGTGTCACAAGGAGGCAGCAGCTGCCCATGGCTTCTGAAAATCTCACATGGAATAGATCATCTTATGGCAGGAGTCAGGCCTGACGTCAACACACTTAGAAGCGCTCGCAGAACTATGGCAGCAGACCTTTCCTTTGGCTGTCACCAATTTCAAAGAGGCAGAATTCTGGATCTCAGTGATATGGATATATTCCAGATAGGAGCACCAAGCCATGGGTTCCACCACACTTTAGTGAGACCAACCAATAGAGCCAGGGTGGGGATATGCAGACACAAAGGCAAGGTCAATTCACATGCATGGGCTCCAGCACCTCAATGCTGAGAGGTACCCCCTAATTTTGTTGTTTATTCATTCAGTTGCTTCTGACTCTTTGTGACCTCCTGGACCACCTCATGCCAGAGCTCCCTGTTGGCCATGGCCACCCCCAGCTCCTTCAGAGTCAAGCCAGTCACTTCAAGGATGCCATCCATCCATCTTGCCCTTGGTCGGCCCCTCTTCCTTTTACCTTCTATTTCCCCCAGCATCATTCTCTTCTCCAAGCTTTTCTTGTCTTCTCATTATGTGGCCAAAATACGTCATCTTTGCCTCTCATCCCCTTCCCTACAATTAGCAGTTGGGCTTTATTTCCTGGAGGAGGGACGGGTTGGATCTTCTTGCTGTCCAAGGCACTCTCAGAATTTTCCTCCAACACCACAGTTCCAAAGCGTCTATCTTCCTTATGGTCCAGTTCTCACATCCATAGGTTACTACAAGGAATACTATTGCTTTAGCTATGTGGATTTTCGTTGCCAGTGTGATGTCTCTACTCTTCACTATTTTATTGAGATTGGCCATTGCTCTCCTCCCAAGAAGTGAACATCTTCTGATTTGGGTTGTTGTAGGTTTTTTCGGGCTATATGGCCATGGTCTAGAGGCATGGTCCTGACGTTTCACCTGCATCTATGGCAAGCATCCTCACCTCACTACCTCTAAGGATGACTTGGGTGATGGTTGGAGGTTTTGTGTAGATATCTACCTGTGTGTGTGGGTTTTCTGTAAACGGTGTGACCCAATTGTTGATCTGGTCATTCCACAGATGTATAAACCCATTTTCTTAGTTCCAACAGACCTCACAACCTCTAAGGATGCTTGCCACAGATGCAGGCGAAACGTCAGGAGAGAATGTCTCTAGAACATGGCCGTATAGCCCGAAAAAACCTACAACAACCCAGTGGTTCCGGCCATGAAAGCCTTTGACAATTTATTATTGTTGTTGTTGTTGTTTTATCTGTATACCTCAATAAAATCTCACCATCCTACTCGATCATTTAGGCAAAGCAAGCATATCTTCTCCAGCAAAGGATCACCGCCTTGTCGGGGCGCTGGAGCTTGAGCACCTCAATGATGTCATGAGCGAAACCGTGAAGGGCCACCCAAGACGGGACGGTCGTGGCAGAGAGGTCAGACCAAGCGTGATCCCTGGGGAACGCAATGGCAAACCACCCCAGTATCCTTGCCAAGAAAACTAAATGGACTAGTACAACCAGAGATATGTCGGTATGCCATTGGAAGATGGGACTCCCAGGTCGGAAGATGGCCAAAATGCTACTGGGGAGGAGCAGAGGATAAGTTCAACTAGCCCTAGATGTGATGATGCAGCTAGCTCAAAGCCGAAAGGAAGGCTAGCGGCTGACGGTACTGGAGGTGAACGACGAATCCGATGCTCTAAAGATCAACACACCATAGGAACCTGGAATGTAAGATCTATGAGCCAGGGCAAATTAGATGTTGTTATTGGTGAGATGTCAAGACTAAAGATAGACATTCTGGGGGTCAGCAAACTGAAAAGTGACTGGACTGACCTTGAAGGAGCTGGGGGTGGTAACGGCCGACAGGGAGCTCTGGCGTGGACTGGTCCATGAGGTCATGAAGAGTCGGAGACGACTGAACGAATGAACAAGCATATCCTACAAAGTAACAACACAGACTAATTCCAGTGGCCCAAGGTATGCCCGCTCCTAACAGAAAGACAGAAGTACAAGGCAAGAATGCAATCATGGAAAGGCTTCCTAATGAGCAGAAGCCAAAGAAGGATTGGGATGAGAACTGCATCCTCAAAAAAAAAAAAAAAAGAATATATACCTGGAATGAGCAGTGAAAGATGATGCAAGGAGGATAAGCTTTGTGAAAGACCAGGAGGCCTAAGCAGCTGAGGGGGAAAAGGAAGGGGCCTGAGGCCAGGAATTGTGGGAGTTGAAGTCCAAAATACCCGGAAGGCCAAAGTTTGCCCATACCTGCTCTAAGCCCTGACTGACCTTTTCATGTGCCTCTTTGGATCAACACAGTATGGCCAATCTTCCAATCCTCAACGCAATGTGGGTTTACTGGTCATGCATTATTATTACCCAGGTTTTGTTGCCTATCCACACTCCCCCTTTTGCTCCTTTCAAGTCCAATTAAGTTAAACAGTGCCCCTTGTTTAACCCAACCTTTTATGTCTGGCCTCATTATTTCATGGTTGGCCATCAAAAATATATCCACACTGACATTTCCAAATTCCTTCCAGAAATGTACAATGATTTTTTTTTAGGCTGCACTCCTATGACAGCATTTGAAAAGACTGGGAACCCGGTGTCAATATTGGCACAGCGTGTGTACAGCAAAGCCTCATTTTGGTCTTTGAGAGGATGACGGACCCGGTTATGTTTATTTCGCTATCAGTACAAGAACACCTGCAACTTCTTTGGGTGTGAATTCTATTTGGCATTTGCATGTAATACACAATGTCGCTGCAAGAAGCGGCATGCAGCGTAAACACCTTTCATTCTCAAATATTGACGTAAACACATAAAAATAGGATATCGGTTGGCAGAATGGAGCACGTGGGCAACTTTTAACCTTTTTTAAAGTCTGGTGGAGACTGCCCATTCTTTTCCACCTACTTATGGTGGGAAGGGGAAGAGAACACAATCTATTCCCAGTTGGAAATCTGAAACATCTAAATCCTTTATATAGTTAATCTTAATATTTAAAATGTTTGGATATGAGTATCTCCTCTGCTTTGGGATGAGACTCTTTATACCTAAGTTTCTCATCAGACAAAACACATAGGCTGTGTTTGCTCAAAACGATTAGTGAGAAATGGTCAAGAAAGATATTTTAAATTACATGGGCATTGCATGATTAATTGTACTTTGCTTTTTCACACAGGCAACTACAGTTGTAATAACCAGAAACTCATCTTGGTTAGTATCCTCCAGCACTCCTGGCTTCTCACTCCCAAACAAACCAGGGTATGTCTTTTATGTCAGGAGAAACTTGAGAAACTGCAAGTTGCTTCTGGTGTGAGAGAACTGGCCGTCTGCAAAGACGTTGCCCAGGGGACGCACGGATGTTTGATGTTTTGCCATTCTTGTGGGAGGCTTGTCTCATGTTCCCGCATGGGGTGCTGGAGCTGACAGAGGAAGCTTAACCCCCCTCTCCTCAAATTCGAACCGTTGACCTATCAATCAGCAGTCTTGCCAGCACAAGCAGTCCTTCAGTCCATGGTTTCAGGTACTAGTTTGTTAGCTGAGTGAAAAACATGAAAAACATTTATCATCCACAAGGATGATAAAACATCAAATCATCCGGGCGTCCCCTGGGCAACGTCCTTGCAGACGGCCAATTCTCTCACACCAGAAACGACTTGCACTTTCTCAGGTCGCTCCTGACACGACCAAAATCCACCCCCCCCCCCCCCCCCCCAAAAGAAACCCCTGGTATGGCGACATCAATAATCCAGACTTTTTTTCTTTTTCACAATTATTATTATTATCATCATCATCATCATCATCATCATCATCATTATTTTACTGACACAAAAGCACAGTATGTCACAGCAAACGAGATCTATATGCTGGATTTCGTATCAAAAAATCACAAGTCGAACACGTATTATTATTATTATTATTATTATTATTATTATTAGATACACAACAAGATTATTACAAAGCAAACAAGATAACTATGTGCCGAGGACTGCATGATGTATCGGCAAATAACGCATGCAGATCCGAGTAGGGTGGCCTTTTGCAACCAGATTGATGGGTGATTTTGCCAATTGTTTTAAAGTGCAGGCCAAGTTCTTTAAGCAATGCACCCAGTGTGCCAACCACCACTGGGGCCACCTTGCCTGGCTTTTGCCAGACTCTTTCCAGTTCGATCTTTAAATTCTTGGTATCATGTAAGCTCTATTATTATTATTATTATTATTATTATTATTATTATTATTATTATTATTTGCAACACAACAAGATGAGTCCACAGCAGACACTCTGCTGGCTGTTGAATTGGATCACACGTCGGACACTTCCCAAGTGCCTAGGACTGTGTGATGTATCAGTGAATAATGTGTGCAGATCCAAGTAGGGTGGCCTTTTGCAACCAGACTGATGGGTGAGTTTGTCAGTGCCAATTGTTTTTAAGTGCAGGCCAAGTTCTTTAAGCAATGCACCCAGTGTACCTATCACCACTAGGGCCACTTTGCCTGGCTTTTGCCAGAGTCTTTCCAGTTCGATCTTTAAATCCTTGTATCGTGTAAGCTCTATTATTATTATTATTATTATTATTATTATTATTATTATTATTATTATTATTATTATTAGAAACACAACAAGATGAGTTCACAGCAGACACTCTGCTGGCTGTTGAATTGGATCACACGTCGGACACTTCCCAAGTGTCTAGGATTGTGTGATGTATTGGTGAACAATGTGTGCAGATCTCAGTAAGGTGGCCTTTTGCAGCTGACAGATGGTAATTTTGTCAGCACCGATTGTGTTTAAGTGCAGGCCAAGGTCTTTAGGCACTGCACCCAGTGTGCCGATTACCACTGGGACTATTATTATTATTATTATTATTATTATTATTATTATTATTAGAGAACTTATATAATCATAGTGCTTCAATAGTTCTACCAGACCACCATCTGGATTTAGGCTTTTAACCAAAGGATTTTGAAAGGAATCGTATCTGTCATTCTTGAAGGAAACAATTGGCACAATTGCTGGTTTTCAATACATGTCACCTTACAAGGTGACATTGCAGATCCCAATAGAATGGCCTTTTGCAGCTGGCGGATTGTAATTTTGTCAGCGCAGATTGTGTTTAAGTGCAGGCCAAGGTCTTTAGGCACTGCACCCAGTGTGCTGATCACCACTGGGACAATAATAATAATAATAATAATAATAATTAGAGAACTTATATAATCATAGTGCTTCAATAGTTCTACCAGACAACTTTCTGGATTTAGGCTTTTAACCAAAGGATTTTGAAAGGAATTGTGTCTGCCATTCTTGAAGGAAACAATTGGCACAATTGCTGGTTTTCAATACACGTCACCTTACAAGGTTAACATTGCTACATGCTACAGTTTTTAAAAGAATGCATATAATGCTTGTTTGAGGTACCTGAAAAAAGTGACAAAGAACTGTACCAGGTCCATAAAGTTACTGTGCTGAGAAAATGCAATCTGTGAAGACAAAACACAAAGAAAATAATTTGCTGTTGCAGTTCAGAAACTCTGGTTGGAAATTGTGCCGCTGTGAGGACGACTGTCACAACAAAATCCTACTTCAATAGATAATACTGGCATAGCATTCATTAGAAAGTACTGTTTTACATGCAGGTTTAATACTTCACCCCTCTACCGTGTACCAGACAAAAGAGGCCCATCTCTCCCCCACACACATCATATTTAAAGGAACTCTATTAAACCGAGAATGGCAATACATATGCAGCACTTTGAGCCTCATGAAGGCAAATCATTACACCATTGCCTCTCTCGCGCACATGTCTGCACCCTGTAAAAATGAGCACTAATTAGTTGGTGTTTCTTTCAGAGTTGATGCTGAGAGACATTGCACGTTTGATACTGCAAAGAAGAGAGTTAAGAAGGTCTGCTGCCTTGAAAGACACTCATGTTCAATTAGAGAGCACCAAGGCCCAAATGCAAACTCTGGTCTTGGAGAAGCAATGCGGTATGACAGTCCTCAAACAAACAAAAAACATAGTATTAGAGAACATTTCTACTCGTTCTACCACAGGAGCAACCAGTGATGTAATTCCCCTCTTACACAGCCTTTCAGGAATGAAGGCCAGATCCAACTTTCCTTAGAAAGGGACTTTCCTTTAACTTCCCTCCCTGCTTCCAATCATCTTTCTTTGTCCTCAGATCACCCAAAGCACATCCCTCCATTTGCTACTGTGCTAAGCAGTAGCAGAAGACCTAAATGTTGCACCAGAGTGTCCCCCGAGACTTCACACAGAGTAGAGCCATGGTAGTCCACGCTCTGCTTACATCCTGTATAGACTACTGCAACACACTTTACATGGGGTTGCCCTTGAAGACTGTCCGGAAGCTTCAAATGGCCCAACGAACAGCAGCCAGGTTACTAACAGGAGTGACACTCAGAGAGCAAACAACTCCCCTGTTGCACCAGCTCCACTGGCTGCCAGTTTGCTACCGGGCACAATTCAAAGTGCTGGCTTTAACCTATAAAGCACTGAACAGTTCTGGCCCAACTTACCTGTCTGAACGCATCTCCCCTTATGAACCATCTAGGACGTTAAGATCGTCTGGGGAGCCCTGCTCTCGATACCACCTGCGTAACAAATACGTTTGGCAGGGACAAGAGACAGGGCCTTCTCAGTGGTGGCCCCTCGGCTATGGAGCGCCCTTCCTAGGGACATTAGATCAGCCCCCTCCCTTTTATTTATATATTTTATTTATTTACAACATTTGTATCCCGCCCATATCTGCTGCGCCAGTTTGCTAGAGGGCACAATTCAAAGTGCTGGCTTTAGCCTATAAAGCCCTAAACGGTTCTGGCCCAACTTACCTGTCTGAACGCATCTTCCCTTATGAGACATCTAGGCCCTTAAGATAATCTGGGAGGCCCTGCTCTCGATCCCGCCTGTGTAACAAATACATTTGGCGGGGACAAGAGACAGGGCCTTCTCAGTGGTGGCCCCTCGGCTATGGAACTCCCTTCCTAAGGACATTATATCAGCCCCATCCCTTTTATTTATTTATTTACAACATTTGTTTTCCACCCATATCTGCGCAAAGGTGACTCAGGCGTATAAGTCGGCAACAATTAGAAAGCATATATAAAAATACATACATCAATAAATTAGAGATTTAAGATTGTCTGCACATCACACCTACTCTAAAATCCTTACATTTCACCTGTCATGTCCAGCACTTTTTATTTTACTTATTGCATTTGGCCCGGCCCTTAGTTTTTAAATGTGTCATGATGTTTATTGTTTAATGTTTACTGTTATTGCTTTAATGTTTATTGGTTGCCTTTTGAGTTTTATGGTTGTTTTGTTATGCTGTTGTTTTATTGAGCGCCTTGGCCTTTGTAAGCCGCACCGAGTCCTTTGGGAGATGTTAGCGGGGTACAAATAAAGTTAATAATAATTAATAATAATAATAATAATAATAATAAAAAGCAAAAACATCACAGTACATTTAAAAACCATAAAAACAATGAACAATAAAAATTATTTAAAAACTATGTCTTCGTGTTCAAATCCATAAAAAAAAACATTCCGTAAAAAAGTTAAGACTTGGCTGTTTGAGCAAGCATTTGAAAATGCAGTGTGAAAGACATAGGAATATGGAACGACTGGATGATGAGATTGGATGACGTTTTCACCTGAGAGACACAAATGATTTATGTTTTACTGATCTTGTTATGGTTTTATATTATATGTTAATACTTTTGAATGTTTTATGGTGTTGTTTGGCATTGAATTGTTGCCTCTGTAAACCGCCCTGAGTCGCCTGCGGGCTGAGAAGGGTGGTATACAATCATAGTAAATAAATAAATAAATATTAGTCACCTCTAGAATGGATTACTGCAATGCGCTCTATGTAGGGCTGCTCTTAAAAACGGCTCGGAAACTCCAATTGGTCCAGCGGGCAGCAGCCAGGATGCTAACCGGGGCTCATTATAGAGAGAGGTTTACCCCTCTGTTTAAGGAGCTCCACTGGCTGCCATTTATTTTTCCAAGCCCAATTTAAGGTGCAGGTGCTCACCTACAAAGCCCTGAACGGTTTGGGACCACCCTACCTGCGTGACCGCATCTCCATCTATGAACCCACACACTCACTTCGGTCATCTGGAGAGGCCCTGCTCGTGATCCCACCCGCGTCGCAAGCGTGTTTGGTGGGGACACGAGACAGGGCCTTTTCTGTGGCAGCCCCCCGACTTTGGAACGCCCTCCCAAAAGAGCTTCGACAGGCCCCTACTCTGGTAGTTTTCAGAAAGAATTTAAAAACTTGGCTGTTCCGATGTGCCTTCTCAGATTAGGAATCCCCATCACCAAGTCCTAGAAGCACTTGAGTAGAAATAAGATCGCAGCACACCGCACTATATTTTTAATCCTACGTCCCTCCTGCCACTTCAGCACTTTTAATCCTGTACCCTCTGCTCTGGCCGGCCCAGTTTTTAAAGTGTCCTGATGTATTGTTACTGTTATTGTTTATTTGCTTAACTGTTTTGATTTGCTTGTTTGCTGTTGTGCTATGTTTTGTTGTACTGTGTTTTTGAGGCTTCGGCCTGTGTGAGCCGCATCGAGTCCTTCGGGAGATGCTAGCGGGGTACAAATAAAGTTAATAATAATAATAATAATAATAATAATAATAATAATAATAAATATTAGAGCTAAAACTGTAGATGTTGCCACCATAGTCTTTCAGGAGAAGCATATGAGAAAGAAGCTTCTACAGCTCTCCACCATGTTAAGCATCTCAGAAAGACTACAACTGAGGACTCATGCTCTTCAGCTCCGTAGATCCGCCAAGTTGGCACAGAGAAGGGCCAACAGGTGAGAACACTTGTGCTATGGAGCATAAAGAGTAGCAGTTTGGATTTGGTCTTTGCTGGGAGTAATATTTGGAATTTGCTTTAGCTTGGAGATCTGTTGGATAACTACATGTGCCTCATCGTGAGTTACACCTTGACTTTGGACTACATATAGTTTGGATATGTTGGTTAGGATCTTTGGATTGGACTATTGACTACGCCTTCAGGATTATCCCTGCATAGTTTGTTGTTTGAATCTACTTTAGCTTTGACCAGGACTGACTGACGACGAGCATAGTGAGTGACTGTTTATACTGAGAGACGTTGTGCAGGGTTGCGACACTACTGTGTTCCAACACTGGCTTGTTCAACCAACATTGTCACTGTTGCCTTTGGAGCTGTGGCTTACCATTGCTCAGTATTTGAATTTTTATTAGCAAGCCACTCCCTTGCCCACACCCCAGACCAAATTGACTGATCTGGGCTAAATAGACTGGACAAGCTGGATGTCTTTTTGGGAATCTTTCATCAGTCCCTTGGGCATTCCTTAAGGACAACTGGCTGTGGAGTGGATTGGACTAATTTTAGGTGGGGGTGGGTGGTGTGCAAAAATGTTTTGAGGGTGTTGAGCTGTTATTTATTAGGGTTTTGGCCGTTTAAGCCACTGGACAGTAAGACCTGTAATAGTGCTTCAATGCAATGTAACTTTGAAATGTTTAATACGTTTTAATCATTTGAAAGCCTATTTTAATTGATACGTATGTGTGTTTTTTTTTTGGCAGTTTTATAATATTGTGTTCTGTTGATATTGTTATTGTCTGAATCCGGCATTGAACTATTGCCATAGTTTGTAAGCTGCCCTGAGTCTCCCTTCCGGGTGTGGTATAAGTACAGTAAATAAATAAATAAATAAATAAATAAATAAATAAATAAATAAATAATAATAATAATAATAATAATAATAATAAATAAGGCTCTCCATCTATCCCAACTGCCACTGCCCTGTCTTCAGAGGGAGAGAAGAAGACATAGGAAGGCTTCCTTCCATCATGTCTAGGCCCAGAAGCAGGTGAAAGGCTTTCCCTCCATCCCAACTGCCACAGCCTTGTCCTCAGAGAGAGAAAGGAGGCACAGTCCCATCTTGCCCAGAAGTAGATGAAAGATCCTCCCTCCATCCCAACTGCTACTGCCCTGATCCTAGAGGGAAAGAAGAGGCAGCATGTCATACTCTTAACCCTTTCCAACACTTTCATTCCCTTCTCCTTTTGTGTCATGCCTTAATTAGGTTGTAAGCCAGAGAGTAGAGATCTGTTTTGTGATGGTGAGTATGATCAGTGTGGTGCTGTGTGAATTCTAGGCTGTATGGCCATGTTCTAGCAAGATTTTCTTCTGACGTTTCACCTGCATCTGTGACTGGCATCTTAAGAGGATACGAAGACTGTTCTGACCATGAGAGCCTTTGACATTGATTACCATGATAGCAACAACAACTTGGATATCTTTGAAAGGGGACTCGGCAAATATATATGGATGAAGGAAATCAGTGGTACTACTCCAGATGGACATCTAACGCCAATGGTTGAAGTGTCTCTATAGAGCACCAGTGGTTTAAAGGGAGCGATAGCTTCTGTTGAATTAATGTTTTGGATGCTGTCTTTCAACTGATAGCTTATTAAGGCACCAAATTAAAAAAAAGAAGTAGAAAGATTTTTGGCCTCATCCAGCAGCATGGTTCTTATGGTAATCTCAGAGATTCAATCCTTCTACAAGTAGATGGGCCTATCTCTCTCAAACACTATACAGTCAATCAGAAAGTCTCTATCTGGTTCTCCACAGCAAAACTCCCAAGATCTTTGCTCTCTGATAAAAGGTCTGATAAAAGGGCAAGATGGATGGATGGCATCCTTGAAGTGACTGGACTGACCTTGAAAGAGCTGGGGGTGGTGACGGCCGACAGGGAGCTCTGGCGTGGACTGGTCCATGAGGTCACGAAGAGTCGGAGACGACTGAACGAATGAACAACAACAAAAGGTCTCTTGGCTTGTATTAGCCATAAGTAAAAAACACCCACCTGTGCTGTCCCAGTTCCCAATCCCATGCTACTAGATTGGCCTAGAACACCCACCTTGTGTTTTCCCAGGTCCCAATCCCAATCACACACAACTAGATGGGCCTGGAACACCCACCTTGTTCTGTCCCAGGTCCCAATCCCAATCACATGCTACTAGATGGGCCTAGAACATCCACCTTGTGTTATCCCAGGTCCCAATCACACACTACTAGATAGGTCTAGAATCTCTCCAGCATTATACAGTCAATCAGAAAGTCTCTAGCTGATTCCCCACAGTAAAACTCCCAAGTCCTTTGCTCTCGAACCAAAGGTCTCCCGGGTAGTCTTAGATATCAGTAAAACACCCACCGTGTGCTGTCCCAGGTCCCAATCACACACTACTACATCTTGATTCTCAGTAGGGCTGAAGTTCCCCCGCAGCATTCCCCTCTTGCTAATGGGCCGTGGTTGCCCTGCTACCTTCAGCAAGGACAGCAGGTGTACAACAAGCCCTGGGTCATTTTTACTTCCCAAAGTGTCTGCCTTTCCACAGCTAATGGATGGATGCCATGCTGGCTTCTATACCCTTGTGAAAGCCAGCGAGCCAATCCTTGTTTTCGGTGCAAAGCTCCTCCAAAGCCAATCCCCCAGGACAGTATCTGGTGACATGATGAAGAGCCAGCCTATTCATGATCCCCACATTTTATTTGGGAATGTGACAGGAGAGGCTAAAAGCAATCTAGGGGATACACTGTTGAATGTATTATTTAGAACTCTGAAATTACATTTTTCACGGTTCAGATCATGGAAAGTTCTCCTACCCTAAATCAAGTTTACACACATTTCTGTGCTGAAAATGATTAATCTTTATCTCACACTACACCATTCAAAATATAATATACTGCACTTTTAATACACTCCTTTGGACTTTCTTCTGCTCTGCAGCCTTTGTCAACTTGGCTCTCTCCAATCCAGATCCTAACTCCTCACTCACCCCTCTGCCATCCAGAACTTACTGCCATGACACCAGCTTTTAAAAGAAAGATTAACTTTTGAAGATCTCCCTTTGAATCTGTCTCTTTGAAACAACAAAGCACAGCCAACAAAAGGGTCACTGATGACTACTTATCCTTCCATTTCTTTTACACAAGTCAGTTGGTATGCAATGCAACGCTCTGCCGGAATATCTTCGGCAAACGTGAAAGAACTTCTCTCCAAGGTTACCTCATCTCCTGCAGATTCACTCATTGTATAAATTCTATTTCGGTTCAGATGGAAGTTAGATGCCTTTAGATCAAACGGAGATATTCGGATAAAAATACATTTCCAAGCACTCACGCTGGCCTGAACTTGGGTTTCCTGGCAGCAGCGTCACGCCTCAAAAGCAGATGCAAGCTGACATTTTATCGAGGGAAAAAGGAAGAAAAGCTACCAAAGAAACAGTGAAGTGGAGTTCTGCGCTCGTTCCGTCTGCAACGGATTTGCTCAAGTATGCTCAATGCCGATCGACGGTAACAGAAATAGTAGCCTCTCCCACCTATGGCAAAGAAGCTCAATTTGCACGTTGTTGGGCTCGTACACACTGTATATTTCATTTTGGCAAATCAAAGCGAGCCAGCCCGTGATTCTGAAACTGGCACCACAAAATAAGCTTCCAGGATTTTCTGGTTCATATTTCAGAAGAAAAAAGGAGGGGGAAATGGAACGCCAAAGCAAATTAGCACACCACACAAAAGTGAGCAAAGACCCACAAAGCTGAAAGCACCCAGACTTTGTAGGCAGATAAAACAAACTGAAAAATACCCGCCAAATGTCTTTACTAAACCCCTCTGTTTTCTTCCCTGCCACTTCTGTTTCCTGAGTTCGAACATTCAGAAGTATGAAGCCAAACAGACCTCAGAGGGTAATATGAAGCTGCTGTGGCCAGAATTCTAAGTGCTCGCCTTTCCATCGAAAAACACTTTTTAAAGTATTTCCCGAGCTGTGCCAAGAATCATCAAGATCATTCAACATGGCTTCTGACAGTCTTCTGTAGAAAAGGGAAAACGTTATAACACTGCCCTTGACCTCAAGACGGTACAAGAGTCGCTAAAGGCTCGGAACATATTCATTCGGGGAAAAGTATATATCAAGCCTTCAGGGTGAAGGTTTTGCAACTGGGGGAAAAAGCAAGTTATCTATGATGGGTAACAAACCAGGGACTATTTGCTGCCTATTGAATAGATCTTCTCAAATCAATTTTTTATTTACAGCATTTTTACCCCGCCCTTCTCAACCCCCGGAGGGGGGACAACGACAACTCAGAGCCAGTTCTCAAGACGGGTTTATATTTAACAACTACAAAATATTTTTGGGAGGTTTCCAAAAATCCTTCACCCAGTACCTCTATGTGGAACCAACTCTGAAACACAACTGGGGTGGGGAACCATTCATCTGAATTTCCAATTAAGTTCTCTCTGCATCTTTTTATTTATCTATTTACAACATTTATATGACATTTATATCTTTTCAGAGCTTTACTAGTTTGATCATTTCTTGATTCTGGGGAAATGGTGAAGCCACCTCCAAACACTTGCCAGCTTGAACCATCAAGAGGAGTGCTCATTCCACAAAAGCCACAATTTTTCCTATGCAGTCACTGAGACTTGAGTGATCTCCATCAATTGATATTATTATATTGATGTATTGGTGTCTAATTAATTGCTATGCTACTGTTTTTAAATGTCCAATGATTTCCTATTGTGTATACTGAATTATTGTTGTTAACTGCTCTGAGTCGTCTTAGGGCTGAGAAGAGCGGTATACAAATAAATAAATAAATAAAATAAATCTTGGGTGCAGATCTGCTAAAGAAGAGTGCCATATAGACAGAAAGGTTTAGAGATCCTCCAGAGAGGAGACATACCCAACGGATAGAGTTGGAGAGGGCAAGTGCCATATCTCTGTCCTATTCCCTTATCCCTCTCACTATGGGGCAACAGACATTCCTCTCTTTCCAAGACCTTCACCACTTGATGGCATACGTCACTTACTTTCAAGAGTGCCAACATGCTGCTATGGGTTGCATACTCTGCAATATCCACACCCTGAAGGGACCTTGAAAATGCCTTACTTTGCACTAGGAAATATTTAAAGGTATCTTTTACCATCTTAGTGAAAAGGTAAATCTCCATAGAATCATAAAACCAGACACCACAAGGATAATTCAACCTCTCTTAAAAGTCTCTAGAGAAGGAGACCTTACTTGACTCCCTGGGAGCAACATATTGTTGTGGTTTATCAGTCTATGCGGAAGCTACCCAGTAGTCTTCCCAGCCCTCTAGCTGAATCACACAGAGTCAGAGTAAAAGGAAAAACAAAATTTACTCTGAGTAGTCAGAGATAAATATGCAGCTTTACAAAATAACCAGCCTTGAAAATAAACTTAGTCCATTGCAGCAAAATAACTCACACAAAAGTCCAATGCATTAAAATCATGCATTCTCTACTTCTTCATTGGTGCAATGAGTCTTGTAGTAAATTGTTCAGGATTTTCAGCAAGTCCTGCAGTATAAAAGTCCCATCCGGTCTTTTCCTGATGGTCTGATCACCATGTCCATCTGAATACACCATGAAGCACTCCTCGTGATATACTTCATGCAGGGAGTGGCTCAAGCTTAATTGCTTAATTGTCCAGGTGTTCTTCCTCAACACGCACCCATACAGGCAATGATCCTTGTAAAAACTTAGCATACATATGCACATCCTGTAATACATATCCCACTGCAAAACCATCTTACCATCAGGAAATTCTTTCCAATGTTTAGGTGGAAACTGTTTTCCTGCATTATTATTATTATTATTATTATTATTATTATTATTATTATTATTATTATAGAATCATAGAGTTGGCCATCCAATTCAACACCCTGTCAAGAAGCAGGAAAATTGCATTCAAAGAACCCCCGATAGATGGCCATCCAGCCTCTGCTTAAAAGCTTCCAAAGAAGGAGCCTCCACCACACTCCGTGGCAGCGAGTTCCACTGCTGAACAGCTCTTACAGTCAGGAAATTCTTCCTCATGTTCAGGTGGAATCTCCTTTCCTGTAGTTTGAAGTCATTGTTCTATTGCATCCTAGTCTCCAGGGCAGCAGAAAACAAGCTTGCTCCCTCCTTCCTATGACTTCCCCTCACATATTTATACATGGCCCTCATCCTGTCTCCTCTCAGCCTTCTCTTCTTCAGGCTAAACATGCCCAGCTATTTAAGCCACTCCTCATAGAGTTGGTCTCCAGACCCTTGATCCTTTGAGTTACCCTCCTCTGGACATATCCAGCTTGTCAACATGTCCCTTCAACTGTGGTGCCCAAAACTGGACACAGTGGGATTCCAGGTGTGGTCTGACCAAGGCAAAATAGAGCATGGATAGCATGACTTCCATCGATCTAAACACTAGATTCCTATTGATACAGACCAAAATCTCATTGGCTTTTTAAGCTGCCGCATGACATTGTTGGCTCATGTTTAACTTGTTGTCCACAAGGACACCAAGATCTTTTTCATGTACTGCTATTGAGCAAGGCATCCCCCATTCTGTATCTATGCATTTCAGGTTTTTTCTCCCCAAGTGGAGTATTTTGCATAGAATCATAAAACCATAGAGTCTGAAGACACCACAAGAGTTTTTTTTTTTCTCTCCAGAAGGAGAGAACCCATGGCTCCATTGTGTCTTAGTCTCCAGGGCAGCAGAAAACAAGGCCTGCTCCCTCCTCAGTGGTACATCTTTTCAAATATTTAGACATGGCTCTCATGTTCCTTCTCAGCCTTCTCTTCTTCAAGCTAAACATCCCCAGCTCCCTCAGCCATTCCTCAGAGGGTTTGCTTCCAAAACTTTGATCATTTCGGTTGCCCTTCTCTGTACATGTTCTAGCTTGTCAATATCCTTCTTGTTGTCTGTCCTCGAGTGGTGTCATACACACATCCCTTGGAGAATAGCCTAGTTTGGGGACATTTGCCCCTCTTTATTCAAAATTTGCTTTATGTCTCTTCTTATTAAGACAACCCCAAGACAGCTTGTTGTAAAAAATGCGTAAGTGCAACCCACAAGTTTGAATAGCAAATAAGTGGATAAAAGGCCTTTAGAAATGTACACAGAATTTCAAAAGACCTGGACAAGACTTTGCGTGGCACATGAAGCAGGACACCATGCTTCTAAATACATACAGTCCATGTACACTAGGCAAAGCGTCATGCCTGAAGAAGAAGGCTGCACAATTTCAGTGCTAGCACAGGCAAAAGTAGCAGAGCTGACTTTTTGAAGATAGACTCAAGTTGGGGGAAGTGGAACGAAGGTTGTAGGACTTTAACTACATGCATCATTTTAGCGGAGGTTAGGATAAAGGAAATATATGATGGGGAAGGGAGAACCATGGTCATGAGATAAGTTTCTATCTGAAAAACTATCTGCACTGAATGGAGCTGCAGGATGAGAACAAATTACAGTAACCAAGACCATAAATCACCCACCTGAGAATATCTGTTTCCATATATATATATATATATATATATAGAGAGAGAGAGAGAGAGAGAGAGAGAGAGAGAGAGAGAGAGAGACACACACACACACACACACACACACAAGCTGTGTCCTGTCACACGTTGCTGTGGCCTATAGTAAGGAATTTTCGAAGTAGAGGTAGATATCTGGACTATTATGAAAGAGAGGTGCCTACCTATTCCTCCCCCCCCCCCCTTTTTCTTCCCCTTCCACTTTCTCTCCTTTCTTACTTCTCTACCTCTTTCTTTTATTCCTTCTTTCACTCTTTGGTTTCATCCTCCCTTATCTTTTTCCTTCCTTTCCTCCCCCTTTCTCTACTTCTTCCTTTGTCTCCTTTCTTCCCTCCCTGTTTCCTTCCTTCTTTCACTTTTTATTTCCTTTTCTCCTTCCTTCTTTCTTTGCCTCTTTCCTGCATTTCCTTCCCTCCTTCTCTCTTTCCTTCCTTCCCACTTTCCCTCCTTAATTCCTTCCCTTTTTCCCTCTCTCCTTCCTTCCTGTCTGTTCTCCCCCAATACCATGGTAGAGTCCCTTCTAACTCTATTCTATGAGTCTATTTGATATAGTAATATATAGTAGTAACATTATATTATATAGTAGTATATAGAACAATAATATAATATATTGTATTATATAGCAATATATATAATAGTAATATATAAAGTATTGTAATTATGTATATAAACACCAACCAGTAATCCAACATCCATCCACATATGTGTGGGTGTGGGTGTGCATGTCTACACTGCATTATAATCCAGTCCTAAGTAGATAATATGGATTTAACAAGGCAGTGTGGAAGGGGTGACTTTGGATGCATCTACACTGTAGATTTAATAAAGGAGGATGAAGCTGGTGAGGGGAGGAGAAAAAGGAAGAAAAGGAAGGGAGGAAGGAGGGAAAGGAAGAAGTGAAGAGATGAAGGGAAAGAAGTAAAGGAAGGAGAAGGAAGGGAAGTAGAGAAAGGGAGGAAGGGAAGGGAGAGAAGGGAAGGGAGGGAAGGAAAGAAAGGGAGGGAGGAGCGAAGAAGGAAAGGAAGGGAGGAAGGAGGGAAAGGAAGAATGGAAGGGATGGAGGGAAAGAAGTAAAGGAAGGAGAAGGAAGGGAAGGGAGAGAAGGGAAGGGAAGGGAGGGAGGAAAAAGTAAGGGAGGGAGGAGCGAGGAAGGAAATGAAGGGAGGAAGGAGGGAAAGGAAGAAGGGAAGGGATGAAGGGAAAGAAGTAAAGGAGGGGAAGTAGAGAGAGGGAGGAAGGGAAGGAAGGAGGGAGGGAAGGAGGGGGTTAGACTGGATGGCCTTTAGGACTCCCTTCCATACACACACACACACACACTCTCTCTCTCTCTCTCTCTCTCTCTCTATCCTGTAGCTCTTATTATTACAAAAGCTTCCCTGAAAATATATGCATAATGCTTGGTGAAATATCAGACACAGGGGCAGCTAAGCACGGGGTGTGTATGTGTTTGTGTGAGAGTGAGTGGGAGAGAGGCTGAATAAGGCTTTCAGGGCACAGAAGTTAATTCAACACCATCCATCTTCTTGCAAACGCTAAAATAAGCAACCAAACAACAAACAAACATAGACTGGGGTGTTTTCCCCCCAGCTCACATAATCTATGCAAGATCTAAATTTCTGCATTCACTCTCTACAATTAAGGGACAGGAAAGGGTATATGGGTGAGCTGTAGCAAAGAGCGTGGGATAAATGATGCCTAGTGTGCTCACACATTTTAAAGAAATGCCAGTCCTATTTCTCCACCCAGCTGACACTTCCCAATATCTCTTTGCAAGGACTCCTTGACTGTGCCTGTATCCTCTGTATGGGGAAAAGAACTCACATAGAAGAAAGGACCTGAAGTGCTTCTCAGAGAGAGTGAGTATTGGCCTCCAGGACACCCATTTCAGATGGTTTCAGACCGGTTCTGCTCTGCTGACCTTATTACAAGTTGGCTGTTCCTGGCTCAAGGATCAAGCCCCTTTGGGAAGAGGATCACCCGGCAGCGAGGCAAGAAAGCCGAGGCTTCCCCTGGACTGCTAAGGCTGTTGTGAGCTGAGGGGGTGCTCCTCAAGTGGTGGCCTCTGCGCCCCTGGCAAAAAAAGTGCTCTGCGACCACTTACTTCGCTTACAAAGAGGGTAGGCTCTGAAGAAGAATAGTGCTGCCCACTTCACTCCCCATTCCTTGGTTCCTTTTAGCAGAAATGTAATGTCTTTTAAGAACTAGTTTGGGGGTTCTCCTGGACTCAGCACTGACACTTGAAGCACAAGTGTTGGCAGTGGCCAGGAGAACCTTCGCACAATTAAAACTGGTGCGCCAACTGCGACCATACCTCGTGAAGTCTGACTTGACCATGGTGGTCCATGCCTTAGTTACCTCTAGACTGGACTATTGCAATGCTCTCTACGTGGGGCTACCCTTGAAGATGGCCCAGAAATTACAACTTGTCCAACGGTCGGCAACCAGATTAATAATAGGATGAGGAGGAACAAGCTGAAGACCAATCCCGACAAGACAGAGGTCCTCCTGGTCGATCGCAAACTGGATTGGGATATAGGGTGGCAACCTATGTTGGACGGGGTTACACTCCCCCTGAAGCCACAGGTCTGCAGTTTGGGAGTCCTCTTGGATTCATCGCTCACGCTTGAGGCTCAGGCGTCGGCGGTGTCCAGGAGGGCTTCTGCACAATTGAGACTTGTGCGCCAACTGCAACCGTACCTCGCGAAGGTTGATCTGGCTGGGGTGGTCCATGCCTTGGTCACCTCTAGGTTGGATTACTGCAATGCGCTCTACGTAGGGCTGCCCTTGAAAACGGCTCGGAAATTCCAACTGGTCCAACGGGCAGCAGCCAGGATGCTAACCGGGGCTCATTACAGAGAGAGGTCAACCCTCCTGTTCAAGGAGCTCCACTGGCTGCCATTTATTTTCTGAGCCCAATTTAAGGTGCAGGTGCTTACCTACAAAGCCCTGAACGGTTTGGGACCACCCTACCTGTGTGACCGCATCTCCGTCTACGAACCCACGCGATCGCTTCGGTCATCTGGAGAGGCCCTGCTTGTGATCCCGCCTGCGTCACAAGCGTGCTTGGTGGGGACTCGAGACAGGGCCTTCTCTGTGGCGGCTCCCCGACTCTGGAACGCCCTCCCAAAAGATCTCAGACAGGCCCCTACATTGGCAGTCTTCAGAAAGAATTTGAAGACCTGGCTGTTCCGATGTGCCTTCTCAGATTAGGAATCTCCAATACCAAGTCCTAGAAGCACTTTAGTAGAATTAAGATTGCTGCACTCTGCACACTGCACTTACTTATAATCCTGCATACCTCCTGCCACATCAGCACTTTTAATCTTGTACCCATTACTCTGGCCCGGCCCAGTTTTATTGTGTCTTGATGTATGTTTTATTATTGTTTTTCATACTGCTTAACTGTTTTTTAATTTGCTTTAGGTATTGTATTGTTGTATTGTGTTTTGAGGCCTTGGCCTATGTAAGCCGCATCGAGTCCTTCGGGAGATGCTAGCGGGGTACAAATAAAGTTATAATAATAATAATAATAATAATAACAACAAGAACAACAACAACAACAACAACAACAGCGGCAACTTACAGGGAGCGGTCAACCCCCCTGTTTAAGGAGCTCAATTGGCTACCGTTCATCTTCCAGTCCCAATTCAAGGTGCAGGTTCTTACCTATAAAGCTCTAAATGGTTTGGGACCCGCCTACCTTCGTGACCATATCTCCCTCCATAAACCAGCCTGAACTCTTCTATCTTCGGGAGAGGCCCTCCTTTTGCCCTTGCCAGTTTCTCAAGCCCGCCTTGTGGGTACAAGGGAGAGAGCCTTCTCCTCTGTGGCCCCCCGACTCTGGAATTTGCTGCCCAGAAAGATCAGGAAAGCCCCTACTTTAGAAACCTTTAAAAAGAGTCTCAAGACCTGGCTCTGCCATTGCGCTTTTGAAGAGTAGTCAAATCATTTTATGCTATTGTTCCCTCAACGTTCATGCCCCAGGAGTCCTGTCCTCCCCACAACATACGAAGGTTTGTTTATTTTTCTGTCTCTCTATGAGTTCTCCCCTACAAACAGTTCTGCCCCTTTATCTCACCCTGAGTTTTAAAATCAGTTTGTAAAATAATTTTATGTACATGTGGCCCGCTCAATGTCATTCTGTTTGGTTTCTATGTTTTGTGTATATTGTTCATATGCTTTGATGTTTTATATTTTATTGTTATGTTATTTTACTGCAATTTGTATTTTTGTTTTGTAAGGGTACCTGGAACTTTACCGACTTTTCCACTAGAATACAACATGACTCCATGCAAACAGGTGTCTTTTTCTTACCAGCCAGTCTATAATTAGTGGTATTCTCTCAATGCAACCTAGCTGGACAACACAAAAGCGGGGTATAAATAGATTATTATTATTATTATTATTATGAGTGTTATATTATTAGGTTCTTGTGGGTTTTTCGGGCTATAGGGCCATGTTCTAGAGGCATTTCTCCTGACGTTTCGCCTGCATCTATGGCAAGCATCCTCAGAGGTAGTGAGGTCTGTTGGAATTAGGACAATGGGTTTATATATCTGTGGAATGGCTGGGGTGGGGCAAAGCTGATCTTAACACCTCTCAACAAAACATTTTCCCAGGCTCAGTGCCTGGCTGAGCCTGGGAAAATCTTTTGTTGAGAGGTGTTAAGATGTGCCTGGTTGTTTTCTCTCTGCTGTTTTGCTGTTGTAATTTTAGAGTTTTTTAATACTGGTAGCCAGATTTTGTTCATTTTCATGGTCTCTTCCTTTCTGTCGAAATTGTCCACATGCTTGTGGATTTCAATGGCTTCTCTGTGTAGTCTGAAATGGTGGTTGTTGGTGTGGTCCAGCATTTCTGTGTTCTCAAATAATATGCTGTGTCCAGGCTGGTTCATCAGGTGCTCTGCTATGGCTGACTTCTCTGGTTGAAGTAGTCTGCAGTGCCTTTCATGTTCCTTGATACGTGTTTGGGCAATGCTGCTGCGTTTGGTGGTCCCTATGTAGACTTGTCCACAGCTGCATGGTATACGGTAGACTCCTGCAGAGGTGAGAGGATCCCTCTTGTCCTTTGCTGAACGTAGCAGTTGTTGGATTTTCTTGGTGGGTTTGTAGATTGTTTGTATGTTGTGTTTCCTCATCAGCTTCCCTCTGCGGTCAGTGGTTCCCTTGATGTATGGCAGGAACACTTTTCCTCTGAGTGGATCTTCATCTTTACTCTCGTGGCTTGTTCTTGGTCTTGCAGCTCTTCTGATGTCTGAGGTGGAGTCTCCATTGGCCAGGAGAGCCCAGTTGAGGTGGTTCAGTTCATCTTGGAGGAGGTGGGGTTCGCAGATTCTTTTTACACGGTCTGCCAAGGCTTTAATGGGGCTTCTTTTTTGACTTGGGTGATGGTTGGAGTTTTTATGTAGATATCACACATCTGTGTGTGGGTTTTCTGTAGACGGTGTGACCCAATTGTTGATCTGGTTTGCGGATGACTAGGACATCTAGAAAAGGCGGTCTTCCTTCATTTTCTTTTTCCATGGTGAATTGGATTTTTGGGTGGATGCTGTTGAGATGGTCCAGGAACCTGTTGAGTTCTTCTTCTCCATGGCTCCAAATGGTGAAGGTGTCATCCACACATCTGAACCATATTGTGGGCTTTTTTGTTGCTGTCTCCAGGGCTTGTTTTTCAAAGTGTTCCATGTAGAAGTTAGCTATGACCGGGCTGAGAGGGCTCCCCATAGCTACTCCATCTTTCTGTTCATAGAATTCATTGTCCCACTGAAAGTAGCTGGTGGTGAGGCAATGGTGAAACAGAGCCGTGATGTCTTCTGGGAACCTCTGGTTGATGAGTGCCATGGTGTCTGCTACCGGGACCATGGTAAATAGAGATACCACATCGAAGCTGATCAGTTTGTCGTTGGTATTTAGCTTGAGATTGCAGATTTTTTCTATGAAGTGGGCTGAGTCCTTGATGTAGTGTGTAGTGAGCCCAATATGGCTTTGTAACTGTGCAATAAATAATAATAATTATTATTTAAAAAAACACGACCCTGCTTATGTAGTTCAGACTCACTGAGGTACTTAGGAAGATTCATATGAAATGAAATCAGGTGTTGTGGAGAGACGTGATGGATAAATATATATGTTAGAGAGAGACTCGCATTTTTCCACAGCTGAGTTTAAGGAGTTCAAGCAAGGAGACTTCCTGACAAATCTTTTAAAACAACAGCCCTCCTTTTCAGATCTCATGGGTGTTTGTTCAACAAAGCTGGTTTGAATTATCTGCCACTTGGCAGCGGCAACGTTGGAATCCGGCTCGGGTGCTTGCCTGCGCAGTTTCTGTTACCAAGCGTTTTGCAAGAGTAATACATGAAATTTATTGCATTTTACATGTACCCACACGTGGTACATGTGAAATTCCTTTTTTTCTTTTTTCATTTTTGCTAATATGCCCTTGAAACCTGGTTCAAAGAACCGAATTCCAATATATTTGTGCAAACTGAAACAAAGTCATACAAAGGAAATATTTGTCTATTATGGGCTCAAGTATGATCCTGGTTAAACTCAAGAAACTTCTAAAGATCACTGCTAAGGTTGGGAAAGAGCAAGCTTCTTCACAGAAAGCAGTAGACATACTGCAGGTTACAAATAAAGGTCCTGTTCTGTATGTCTTCATACAACTCTCTAAAGAGGAATATAAGTCCAAGTCTTTCCTGAAAGGCTTTAAAGCAGTGGTTCCCAACCTTTTTTTGGCCAGGGACCACTTGACCAGGGACCATTCTCCAACATTAGTAGCAAAAGCGGAGTGGGAAGATCAAAAGACAACCTGGCAAAATGGCACGACCTAAAATAATCCCTCACCTTGTGTGACTGTGGAACTGAACAGACAACTCCGCATCTGTATGCTTGTCCACTATGCCCTGCCTCATATACAGAGGAAAAAGTGGGCGCTAGAAACAATATCATACGAAAGTTGACTGGCACAACCTGGGGATCACAACCAGACACAGTGAAGACATCTGCCCTTGTGCTTTGCTACTCTGCTTCTGAGTATGCATACCCAGTGTGGAACACCTCTCACCACACTCAAACAGTAGATGTGGCTCTTAATGAGACATGCCGCATTATCACGGGGTGTCTGCGCCCTACACCACTGGAGAAATTACACTTAGCCGGTATATTACACCACCTGACATCTGCTGGGAAGTAGCAGCCAATAGTGAAAGGACCAAGGCAGAGACATCTCCAGCTCATCCCTTGTTTGGGTATCAGCCAGCACGTCAACGACTTAAATCAAGAAATAGTTTCCTAAGATCTACAGAGACACTCGCTGGAACACCTCAGCAAGCGAGAGTCCAAAAGTGGCAGGCTCAAACCCAGAACCTCAATCAATGGCTGATACCAAATGAGAGACTCCCCCCTGGGCACACAGAAGACTGGGCGACTTGGAAGGCGCTGAACAGACTGCGCTCTGGCACCACGAGATGCAGAGCCAACCTTAAGAAATGGGGCCACAAAGTGGAATCCACGACATGCGAGTGTGGAGAAGAGCAAACCACTGACCACCTGCTGCAATGCACTCTGAGCCCTGCCACATGCACAATGGAGGACCTTCTTGCGGCAACACCAGAGGCACTCCAAGTGGCCAGATACTGGTCAAAGGACATTTAATCAACTACCAAGCTTGCAAACTTTGTGTTTTGTTTGTTTGTTTGTTTAAAAAATGAAATACAACTGTCTGGTTTGCTCCTGACACAATAAATATAAATAAGTAAATGTACAGAGGAAGAATTGTTGGAGGCTACAGACAATGCCATTGCTGTTGCTATTTTTTGGTCAAAAGATATTTAGCCGTTTGTGCTCCTTCTATTTTTTATGAGTTTTATACTAATTTATGCAATGCTTTTGATACGAAATAAATAAATAAAGAGCACCAAAAGGGTTACTAATCAGTTATTGTTCAACTTCAGATTCGCTTTGGTTATTTGGGGTGCTGATTCAGAAAACTCAATTGGATAGGCCACATCAGCTCTAGTTTCTGTTGCAGAAACTGGATTGTGATACAGAACATATGCCATCCAGTAATCACCATCTGCTCACCCCCCAGAAAACCATATTTATTTATTTATTCATTTGCCATATTTATATACCGTCCCTCTCAACCCGGAGGTGACTCAAGGCAGTTTACAGTTGGCAGTCAATGCCCCCAAACAACATAAATACAGTTAAAAACATTACATATAATATAAACCAGGGGTCCTCAAACTTTTTAAACAGAGGGCCAGTTCACAGTCCCAAAAACTATTGGAGGGCCAGATTATAATTTGAAAAAAGCATGAATGAATCCCTATGCACACTGCACATATCTTATTAGTAGTGCAAAAAACACTTAAAAACAATACAATAATTAAAACGAGGAACAATTTTAACAAATATAAACTTATTAGTATTTCAATGGGAAGTGTGGGCCTGCTTTTGGCTGATGAGACAGGGTTGTTGTTGCTGTGTGCTTTCAAGTCATTTCAGACTTGGCGAGCGAGGGCTGGGTCAATGACCTTGGAAGGGCGTATCCAGCCCTCGGGCCTTAGTTTGAGGACCCCTGATATAAACCATATAAAAGCAATAAAACAATAAAAACCATGAAACACAACTCCTCAGCGTCTCATCACTAAAATCATTTAATCTAGAGCTGATATGGTAGTAGTAATCTTTTGTGGGAAGTCAACCTCTTCCCTCCTGACATCCCTGTTACCTCAGCACTATAAGAGGATTTTGTGTGACCAGTTGCTCTTGTTGTCACGTGGTTTCGAGGCAATGGTGTAGTAATGTTGAGGCCGCGGAACATACTTTTGTTCTTGCACCAGTGCAGCTGGCTGGGTATCAGCTGCATTAAGATCACTACTGACCAAAAGGTCATGAGTTCGAAGCCAGCCTGGGTCGGAGTGTGCTTCCGGCCAATTTGTGTAGCTTTTTGTTGACCTTTGCAACCTGAAAGACAGTTGCATCTGTCAAGTAGGAAATTTAGGTACCACCTATGTGTGGGGAGGCTAATTTAACAAATTTGCAAGGCCATAAAAATCTCCAGCAAAAAGCATGTGGGGAATGCGGAAAGTGCTTCATCAGTGTCGCAGATAGACGATGAAGAGACAGCTCCTCTGGTGGCCAGAAAATTGGAATGTTAAATAGCATCCGACTGTCTGTCTATATGTGTTGTGTGTCTATGGCATTGAATGTTTGCCATGTATGTGTACATTGTAATCTGCCCTGAGTCCCCTGCAGGGTGAGAAGGGTGGAATATAGATTCTGTAAATAAATAAATAAATTGTGGACCACTGGTGGTGTACAGACCACAGGTTGGGAACCACTGATTTAAAGCCACAGAGTAGCCTTCCCCAGTTTAGAAATATTGAATTACAACTCTCATAAGTCTTCCATTTCAATGGCAAGGGAAAGAAAGGTTGCTGGAGCTTCATATGGGAATGGCCAATTTCTGGTGCAAATAGGAGGCAGCATCCTCATTCAGTCAAGAAGCGAACTGGAGAACTAATATCCGGACAGGGGAAACGACACACATTTCAACAGATATTTAAGACATGTTTCTTTCTAATTGGTATAAAAAATAAAAGGAATAGGAATAGCGTACATTCCCACTGTTTTATGGCCACATGCTTGGGAACAACGGGAGTTTGAAGGGACACCAGATTGAGGAAGATTTGCTCCAAGTATCAGATCTATGGGAACCTCAGCTCTTCTCTGTTCTGCCACCATGCCAACAAGGAAAGTAATGCCTCGATCTATAATGTTTTGTATCATGGAATGCAGGGTGCTTCCCCATCCGAATGTCTCCCCAATCATTGCTTCATGGGCTTATTTATTTTGCACATCTGCGACCAAGCAGTGCGCTTGACGTCTAAATTTCCATTCAGTCGACTGCAGCCTTTCACTGATACTTCTTTTAAGTATTCTGCTGTGAGCCAGTTCCTTGATGCTTAAATGGTTTTCCATGCGCGAAAGACAGTTCCTTTCTTGGGTTGTCACCCAGGCGCACATTACCGGATCAACGATGGTTGTTGCTTCATGTTTCAAGGTTCAGCCTTCTCTTCCTTGCCTTGATTCCTTCCTTTCTTGAGTTGTTCGGTTTCTCCCTCTCTACTGCATCCAGCAATTTGCCAGCTATGACAACTCCCAAGGGAAGATTCCAGCCCAGATGCCATGAGAGAATCACACCAAAGTGATTGTTCTGCATTCGGGGTGTGCTGAAAGGATGAACCAAACCACTTCTCATGCTGTGCATCAGTAGGCCCAGGAAGGGCTCCTGCTGAGTGATAGTCAATGCTTTGCATACAAAGGCTAGCATCCTGTGAGTTATTGGAAAGGAAGAAGGATCAACACTTACATATACAGGATGTGGCAGCATAACTTCCTTTTTTAAAATGCGCGCCATTCAGTCGGTTGAAGACGTAGCGGAGCGCTAGTGGTCTCGTTCGAGAGGCGGGAGTATAAAGTTTTGTCCTGACACAATTCAGTCGCCATCATGAGTTGGAACAGTGAGGAGCGTGCTTTTGCCATTGAGGCCTACTGTTGTGGCTGAGCTAGTTTCTGGCGATGAGGATGATGGGATTCAGATTCATGTTGSGTTTTGGCTTCCTGGCTCTTTGTCTGTGCCTCAAATCTCTGAGCCTGCTTCCGAGGCTCTCACAGACAGTGCAGTGTCAACACAGCTGTTTTCACCAGACAGGAATTTTAACGAAGGAAATAGTGGCCAGGTGCCTTCCCACYATGACATTGAAAGTATAGATAAGGATTTGACCAGAGAAGCTCGCCTTGATCTCTGGGTCAGGCGCAGTTTGCGTCCGGCAAACAGACGGGAGGCTAGCCCGGTGCAAGGTCYTCGCAATGCTTTTATGATGCTGAGAGCCTAATGTTTTGATGTTGGGAAGGTATTTAGGCCTCCTGGAAACTGTGAAAGCGTCAGTTCAACGTAGCTTTTTAGCCTGAAAGCTTCARGGAATAACCTTAGCCTGGAAAGCAGTACGCTTGGGATTTCTTGCATTGTGATTCTTGGGGCAAATGTTTCCTTGCTTGTACCTGGGACTCTGGTTTGAACTTTGCCAATAGGTTTATGTCTCCTGCTTTTACCTGAAGATCTTTGGAACTGTATCCTGCATGTAACCTTAATCTTTGGAACTTTGCAATGCTTATTCTTTATTTTGATTTGGATTTTTTCCTCAATAAACTGTAAAACTACAGCTCTTGTGTGGTGGTGTTCGGAAACAAGGTGAAGCCTACTCTGAGTTGCAACACCTACTTTTCGAACAGATGTTCTGTGATCGCAACCCAGTGCGCCTTTCAGAATCCTTTTAATTTAGCCCCATTGGTCCCTGTCCTGGACCGGAAATCAATTGTGCCGTGGGTCACTACATTCAGACAAACTGCAAGTGCGACAAGACGAAGAACTGGAGTCCTCGGCCCATTAGATCACCTGAGAACATTGAGGCAGTGAGAGCTTCAATGTTGTGATCACCACAGTGTTCTGCGCGCAAACATGTCTGCCCTTGGACTTTCCGATCGTTCTGTGAGGAGAATTCTTCATGATGATCTTCATTTTCATCCTTACAAGATGGTGATTGTGCAGGAACTTTCCGAACGTGACTTCAATTCTCAGAGGAACGCGTGTGAGGTTCTTCTCGAAGTCATTCCTGAGGACGCTATTGGGTTTTTTTTAGTGATGAAGCCCATTTTCAATTGTGTGGATCCGTCAACAAACAAAACATGTGCTACTGGGCTGACAACAATCCTCGAGAATGGCATCAAAGGCCTTTGCATTCACCTAAAATCACAGTGTGGTGTGCCATTTCCTCAGCTGGAATTATTGATCCCTGGTTCTTGGAGGAAAATGAAGTCGCAGTGACAGTGAATTCGGACCGCTATGTAAACATGTTACAGGATTTTTTTTCCCCACAGCTAGATGGGTTGGACTTAGGGGACATCTGGTTCCAACAAGACGGTGCAACTGCACACACTTCAAGAGCAGCAAACAAGATCATGTTGTACTGAGGTACTATGTTGTATTGGATCACAGATCGGACACTTCCCAAGTGTCTAGGACTGTGGGATGTATCAGCGAATAATGCGTGCAGATCCCAGTAAGGTAGCCTTTTGCAGCTGGCAGAAGGTACTTTTGTCAGCGCTGATTGTGTTTAAGTGCAGGCCAAGGTCTTTAGGCACTGCACCAAGTGTGCCAATCACCACATTGACTGGCTTGTGCCAGAGTCTTTGCAGTTTGATCTTTTAATTCTTGTACCATGTCTGTTTTTCCAGTTGTTTCTCTTCAATCTTGCTGTCGCCTGGGATTGCAACATTGACATCCATACTTGGTTTTTTAACACGATGGTGAAGTCAGGAGTATTATGCTCTAAAACTCAGTCTGAATTCGGAAGTCCCAGAGTAGTTTGACTTGTTCATTTTCTGTAACTTTTTCAAGCTTGTGATCCCACCAGTTTGCAGGCAGATGGTATTTGTAGTCCAAGTTCCAATGAATCATCTGAGCAACGGTGTTGTGCTTCTGCTTGTAGTCTGTCTGCGCGATCTTCTTGCAGCAGCTAATTTATTTATTTAGAACTTTTATATACCTTCTCGACCTCCGCAGAGGGACTCAGTCCAGTTCACAACAAAGGATTCATAACAATAGTTTAAAACATCACATTCCATAATTCACTAAAACATTAAAATACCATCATATAATTACATAATGCCAAGTCGTCAAAATGAAGTCACAATTCATCGCCATCTGTCCGTGTGGTCAGGAGTTATTGACTCACTCATCAAATGCTAAATTCCAGAGCCAGGTTTTCACCAGTTTTCTAAAAATCAGGAGAGAAGGGGCAGATCTAATCTCCAGTGGGAGAGAGTTCCAGAGCCGAGGGGCCACCACCGAGAAGGCCCTGTCCCTCGTCCTGGATGTGATCTATTGTTTCATCTGCTTCCTTGTAGAGTCTACTCTTGGGATATGTCATCAACTTTTCAATTCTGCACTTTGATGGCATTTGTTCTAATTGGTTGTTGTTGTTCTTATCTACTCCTTTATTATCTACTATAACAAAAGTAAGTTTTTACCTTAAAAAAAAAGCTTTACTAGAGCATCGTGTGTATTTTCTCTCCTGTTTCCTATATATAAAGTCATATATAGCACTGACCGTACTGCACTCTCCTCTTACAACAAATATCCCTACATGGGTGACATATGTTGGTCTATAACAAATATTCCTACATGGGTGATATACCCATATGCCTTTTCAGACTTTGAAGCAGAGCACAGCTCCGAAAGACCATTTTGTGCCCCTTCCCATTGCCTTTTCTTGGACCCAAAGGGCTAATGTGCCTATTCTGGAAGACTCCAAGTGAATTTCCCTTTAGAATAGGTTACACAGCCCATTGCATTGGTTTACTTTTTTAAAAAATCCACTTTTTCAAAGCTAGAGTGGATTTCCATCTGTGTCTAGTTTGGGGATTGACACTTTGGCAGTCCAAGTCGTCTCAGCCTCAGTTCTTATAGAGGCAGGGCTTTCCTGTACCATTGCCACCCAGGCAAGAGGCAAGCATTATTTTATACAGACGAGCCTAGTGGAAATCCCGCGGGATCCCTAATTTAAACAGCACAATGGATCATGAAGTATTTATAAAGCTTTCCCCCCAAACGCTGTGTCTCAGCCACCATATGACTGAAAATTTACAATCCCCAGAGCTGTCGTCAGCCTTTCATCTGTTTTATTCCAAATTTATTATCATTCCTAGTAGCAAACTCCGGCTGTAAGCACTGCCATTTTTCCAGCCCATTCTTTACAAAAGAAAAAAAAGAATGCGAGGCATACCTTTGTAACAGGTCAATCTCTACGCAATGATGCAACAAAAGGGAATATATGCACCACTACACATCCTGCCTCAAATAGTAAAAGGCAAGCGCCTTGATATGTCATTTAAATATTGTTGGCATCACTCTTCCATCCTTTATCTGCTCATATAGGAGGAAAAACAAAAGTCCTGATCATGCTTTAGAGAGCATTCTTACACTCAGGTTCACACCAAAGTGTTTGCTAGGCACCTGGAAGCAAGCGACAGAAAAATGTCACATACTTCATTGCTTTCTCTTTATAGCAGGCGCAGACAAACTTCAGCCCTCCTGGTGTTTTGGATTTTAATTCCCACAATGCCTAGGGATTCTTGAAGTTCAAAACACCTGGAGGGCCAAAGTTTGTCCATGCCTGCTATATATCCTCTCATCAAAGGGGAGGGATAGCCAATATTCCAGAGGAAAGGAGGACAATTCAAAATGATCTTGACAGATTAGAGAGATGATGGGCCAAAGCTAACAAAATGAAGTTCAACAGTGACAAATGCAAGATACTCCACTTAGGTACAAAAAAAATGAAATGCACAAATACAGAATGGGGGACGCATAGCTCAAAAAAGATCTTAGTGTCCTCGTGGACAACAAATTAAACATGAGCCAACAATGTGATGCAGCGGCAAAAAAGGCCAATGGGATTTTGGCCTGCATCAATAGGAGCATAGTGTCTAGATCTAGGGAAGTCATGCTCCCCATGCTCTATTCTGCTTTGGTTAGAGCACACCTGGAATATTGTATCCAATTCTGGGCACCACAATTCAAGAGAGATATTGACAAGCTGGAATGTTTCCAGAGGAGGGCGACTAAAATGATCAAGGGTCTGGAGAACAAGCCCTATGAGGAGCAGCTTAAAGAGCTGGGCATGTTTAGCCTGAAGAAGAGAAGGTTGAGAGGAGACATGATAGCCATGTATAAATATGTGAGAGGGAGTCACAGGGGGGAGGGAGCAAACTTGTTTTCCGCTGCCCTGGAGACTAGGATGCAATGGAACAATGACTTCAAACTACAAGAAGGGAGATTCCATCTAAACATGAGGAAGAACTTCCTGACTGTGAGAACTGTTCAGCAGTGGAACTCTCTGCCCCGGAGTGTGGTGGAGGCTCCTTCTTTGGAAGCTTTTAAACAGAGGCTGGGTGGCCATCTGTCAGGGGTGCTTTCAATACAATATTCCTACTTCTTGGCAGGGGGTTGGACTGGATGTCCCATGACGTCTCTTCCAACTCTATGATTCTATGAAATCCAAAATTCTATGCAGAATTATATTCTGCATAGAATTACGGAAACAATAGACCCATGTACAATTCCACAGGAAGCTGGCTACAGGGGAGGCTAAAGCTGCACATCACAAATGCTGAACTTGACTCAGCACATAGAAGATGGTTTTAAAAGGCAGCAGATTTAGTACAGCTGTCTTCATAGACCTGTCAGCAAACTATCACACTGTAAATCATCACCTTCTCCTGAGAAAAACAAAGGACTACTACCTCACCTGCTTCATAGGAAATCTGTTACAAAACAGGAGCTCTTTTGTTGAATTCCAGGGCCACAGAAGCAAATGGCTAAAACAGAAGAACGGCCTACTTCAGGGAAGCATGCTCGCTCTATCAGTATTTAACATTTGCACAAATGATCAGCTACTGCCAGAAGAGACAGAGAGTTTCATCAATGCTGACGATCATGCCATCACTGCCCAAGCAAGGAGCTTTGAAATGGTTGAACAGGCGCTCTCTGAAGGTGCTCTTACTGCCTATTACAGGGAAAACCAACTGATTCTTAATCCATCTAAAACGCAGACATGTGCTTTTCATCTTAAGAACAGACAAGCATCTCGAGCTCTGAAGCTGACCAGGGAAGGAATCCCACTGGAGCATTTCAGCACACCACCAGCACACCAACATACCCGGGAGTCACTTTGGACCGTACTCTGACTTACAAGAAGCACTGCTTGATTATCAAGCAAAAAGTGGGTGTTAGAAATAACATCACAAGAAAGCCAACTGGCACAATCTTGGGATCACAACCAGACACAGTGAAAACATCTGCCCTTTTCTCCTGACGTTTCACCTGCATCTATGGTAAGCATCCTCAGAGCATCCTCACTACCTCTGAGGATGCTTGCCATAGATGCAGGCGAAACGTCAGGAGAGAATGCCTCCAGAACATGGCCATATAGCCCGAAAAACCTACAACAACCAAGAGTTCTTTATCCCACCCTGGTCATTCAACAGATATATAAACCCATTTTCCTAGTTCCAACAGACCTCACTACCTCTGAGGATGCTTGCCATAGATGCAGGCGAAACGTCAGGAGAAAATGCCTCTAGAACATGGCCATATAGCCCAAAAAAAACCTACAACTACCCAGTGGACCACAACAGTTAGAAAACTCACCAGCTCAGCACACAGATGTTGATCATTTGTAATACATGGATGCCTTGCAGCTGCATTTGCAATAGCTGGATACGCTGGAAAAAGACCCATATTTACCCATTTCATTAAGGCCTCGATATTCAGATGGATGGAGACTGGAAGCATCCATAACAGCAGCTCATGTCAGGCCTGAATCCCAAGAACAAGGACATGGCTGCCTCCAATATTCCTCCGTCCTCATTGCTTCCAAGCGAGGGTGTTTGACTTGCGGATATATGTCAACAACATCAGCTCTTCCTGAGCATGTGGGTCAATGTATTAAACAAAGCGAGTCACAAACCCAAGACATCCATTTAATTAGAGGAATGACAAGCTAATAAAGTGTTAGCAGAAAGAAAAATCCCAAACCACCGCAAACCCCTTCTTCCACTCCTGAGACACACCAAGAATGTCTTCCTAATATCTAACCTGAAGAGACAAGCTTTCTTTCCGAACATGAATGCCAATTATCTCTGTCCTTTTGACTGAATGGGAACTCCATATGGACCTTTTTGCGACAAAATAGACAGCAATTGCTAACTTTTGGTTATGATGATTAGAAAGGGCTGATAAGGAAGTAGGAATTGTGAACTTCATGAAAGAGAGAGAGGTATGAATAATTATGTAATTATGGCAATGTATATAGAACTGCTGAGAGGAAGACTGCAAGCTATCTCTTTCTCTTTCTTTACTTCTTTTGTCTTTGTATCTTTTATTGCATTGTTATAATCGGTAATAAATAAAATTTCATCAAGAATAGATGCCGTCTGAATGCAGACGGGTCCCATCTCCAATCCTGTATAATTGCGAGGTGTCAAGCCTAGCTTTGATTTTGCTTCGAAGTGGATCCGTGAAGCCCAGACAATGAATATTTTCTCTACTGGCACCGAAACACTGGGATTCCCAACTGAGATGCCTGCTGATCTGGGTCATTTTCCCGCTTTCAAAAATAAGTGAAGAAATTTATATTCCAACAGCCTCTTGATTGATTTTCATTCTCCTTTTGATTGATGGCTCTTCACTGCTTGCTCGGATGGGGAGTTTGTTACTGGTCTATTGTTGCATTATCACGCTATTGTAATATTTGGTGGCTGCTGTTGCTGCACTCGTTGTTTTTATGCCCAATTCTGAAGCTTTTAATCATTTTATAGCATGATGCGTCCCATATAATTGAAGAAAGAAGGTGCCCACCACGCGAAATACTTCTCAGAGAGCCGCAGGAGGTGTCTTGGAAGCTTTCAGAAAGCAGAAGCTCAAGCCAATTGTTAATCCCAACCAGAGCAGGCCAGCTGAACTGCTTGGAGTAACAGAAGTGTTGACTCAATAAGTCCCATGGAGTCAATGGGGTTACTTTAACTGGGATTCCGGACGAGGCTTTTCATCTGCCCACTCCACTTCTGAGTCTGTTCAGGGACTTCCAAGTTGCCCATTCTTGGTTTGCCCCTGGAGGAAGACCCTCTCTCGTGGGGGTGGGGCACCCAGTTGGGATTGCTTGATTTTGCTGCCTACAGGGATACTCTTGCTGTTGCTGGAGGTACATGTAGAGGATTGGTGAGTCTCATGAAACTTTCACTTGATTTAAGTCTACTGGGAGGATGCTGATAATCATGCAGTGGGTGGCTTTCACAGTGTTCAACCTTATTTCTCTCGCAATTGGTAGCAATAGAGCAGTGTTTCTCAACCTGGGGGTCGGGACCCCTGGAGTGGTCACGAGGGGGTGTCAGAGGGGTCACCAAAGACCACTAGAAAGCACAGTATTTTCCATTGGTCATGGAGGTTCTGTGTGGGAAGTTTGGCCCAATTTAATCGTTGGTAGGGTTCAGAATGCTCTTTGATTGTAGGTGAACTATTTTTTTGGTCGTGTCTGGAGAGACCTGAGAAACTGCAAGTTGCTTCTGGTGTGAGAGAATTGGCCGTTTGCAAGGACGTTGCCCAGGGGATGCCCGGATGATTTGATGTTTTTATCATCCTTGTGGGAGGCTTCTTTCATGTCCCCGCATGAGGAGCTGGAGCTGATAGAAGGAGCTCATCCGCCTCTCCCCGGATTCGAACCTGCAACCTGGCGGTCTTCAGTCTTGTTGGCACAGGGGTTTAACCCACTGCGCCACCGGGGGAACGATAAATCCCAGCAACTACAACTCCCAAATGTCAAGGTCTATTTTACCCAAACTCCACCAATGTTTACATTTCGGCATATTGAGAATTCGTGCCAAGTTTGGTCCAGATCCATCATTGTTTGAGTCCACAGTGCTCTCTGGATGTAGGTAAACTACAACTCCCAAAACTCAAGGTCAGTGCCCACCAAACCCTTCCAGTATTTTCTGTTGGTCATGGGAGTTCTGTGTGCCAAGTTTGATTCAATTCCATCATTGGTGGAGTTCAGAATGCTCTTTGATTGTAGGTGAACTATAAATCCCAGCAACTACAACTCCCACAGGACAAATTCAATACCCTCCCCGAATCCCACCAGTATTCAAATGCGGGTGTATTGCGTACTTGTGCCAAATTTGGTCCAGTGTATGAAAATACATATCAGATATTTACTATTCATAACAGCAGCAAAATGACAGTTATGAAGGAGCAATGAAACTAATTTTATGGTTGGGGGTCACCATAACATGAGGAAGCATATTAAGGGGTCGTGGCATTAGGAAGGTTGAGAACCACTGTTATAGAGTCTATCAACAGGTATAAGTTTAGAACATCCTGTAATTATTCTACTTGTTTCATTTAGTGGAGAGATCTTTCAGGGCATTAGTAAGTTGGTTGTTTTGCTTGCTTGCTTGCATGCTGCAAGTTGCTTCTGGTTGATTCTGAGGCGAGAGAATCAGCCGTCTACGAAGACGTTGCCCAGGGGACGCTCGGATGTCTTGCAATCCTGCGAGGAGGCTTCTCTCATGGCAGGCCCAAACCCAGCACCTCAATCCGTGGGTGATACCAGATGAGAGACTCCCCCCTGGGCACACAGAAGACTGGGCGACTGGAAGGTGCTGAACAGACTGTGCTCGGGCACCACGAGATACAGACCCAATCTTAAGAAATGGGGCTACAGGGTGGAATCCAATGCAAGTGTGGAGAAGAGCAAACCACTGACCACCTGCTGCAATGCACCCTGAGCCCTGCCACATGCACAATGAAAGACCTTCTTGCGGCAACACTAGAGGCACTCCAAGTGGCCAGATACTGGTCAAAGGACATTCAATCAACTACCAAGTTTGCAAAATCTGTGGGTTTTTTTATCTGTTTGTTTGTTTTGTTCTGTTAGAAATGTAATACAATGGTATGGTTGCGAATGACACGATAAATAAATAAAATATGGCTGGAATCACTGAGTTGTTGTAGGTTTTTTGGGCTATATTGTCATGTTCTGGAAGCATTCTCTCCTGACATTTCGCCTGCATTTATGGCAAACATCTTCAGAGGTTGTGAGGTCACCTCTGAGGATGCTTGCCATAGATGCAGGTGAAACGTCAGAAGAGAATGCTTCTAGAACATGGCCATATAGCCCGAAAAACCTACAACAACCCATATATAAAACTCTTTGTGAGTGGTGGCTGTAGCTGATCTTAGTAAATGTTAAACAAGGTTAGTGCAAGAAGGCTGCCTTGAGCTAAACCATTCTTTTGCCTCCTCCATCTACTTTTCCTGCCCTGAAACTCCACACAGAAGCTGCAGTTTTCCAGGAGGGGCTGGATAGTTTTTGTAAAATCGTAGTCCTGAGTGATATGGTAGACCTTATGCAGCAATTTCCTATGTTGCACCATTGGTGACCCCTTATTGGAGACCCCCTTTCCCCTTTATAATAATTCTTCCAGGAGTGAATTTCCCTTCTGAGAGGTAAGTTTATCTCACTTCCTGTTGTCTCAGCCCCAGACTTAACTATGAGTCATTTGTAAGTCGGATGTTTGTAACTCAGGGACTGTCTGTCCATATATCTCAGTGTTGGTCACCTCAAGGTGATCCTGACACAAAAGCCTGGCTTCCCCCACGTTCTGGCCCAGTTACTTTTGGAGTTACAGAAAGGAAATCAAAGATACTCAACGCCACAGAAGCAAGATGACGATGAAGGCATGCACAAGCAGACCACTCTGCAATCACGGCAACATCAGGACAAGAATCCATTCAGTCCCGCAAGTAAATATTTCAACCAGCTGCCAGCTGTTTCTTGAAGCAAACATCATTAGGCACATCCTGCTCATACGAGGTGCTCCAAGGAATCTCCAATCTGAATTGCTGACCAGGTAACATTCTTGCTTACAGCCCATCTGGTGTTCTCAAGGTGAGTCTCTCAACAATCAGATGTTCTTGGGAACCCATAAGTAGGGCATGATGCTCACAATTACCCCCCACATTGAGCAACCGATGCTCAAGAGGCACAGTGCTTCAGGAAGCAGACATTCCATTTAGCGATTCTTTAGTCACTTCCATTTACCACTCCAGAGTTTGGGAAACTTACTTTTTTGAAATATAATTTAAGAATCCATGCTGGCTGTGAGAATCAAAGCGTTCTAATCCCCCAAAAGTAGCTTTCCCAAGCTGTGTGCAGGCATGCCTCAGTTAACAAAGCCCCCTTTTTTTACAAAATCTTTTTTATGCCTGCCCAAGTCTGCCTTTTCCCATTAATCCACTGTCTAGTTGGAAGTTTCTCATTGCAACATCAGCATTGGGAGAATGTTATAGGAGGGCTACAGAAAATGCAGTGCATCGTTGGGGTGTAGCAATGTGTCTGCAGTAAACAGGTTACTAATGGGGGCAACATACAGGGAACATACCACCCCCCTGTTATGCCAGCTCCACTGGCTGCCGGTCCATCTCTGAGCCCAATTCAAAGTGCTGGTTTTGACCTATAAAGCTCTATACAGTTCTGGCCCAGCTTAACTGTCTGAACGCATCCACCCCTACGTCCCACCTTGTAATCTAAAATCATCTGGGGAGGCCCTGCTCTCGCTCCCATCAAAAGCACAAACGCATCTGGTGGGGACGAGAGACAGGGCCTTCTCGGTGGTGGCTCCCCGCCTATGGAACACACTTCCAACGGAGGTAAGATCGGCTCCCTCCTTCCTGGCTTTCAGAGAGAAATTAAAAGGCATGGTTTTGGGACCAGGCTTTCAGACAATAGATGTAGCAGCACTTTAGAGGGACATGACTGGAGCGACGATACGGCTGATGAGACTGTTTTACTGTTTTAGTGATTGCTTATGTATTGTTTTAACTATGATTTGTATCCAATTTTGATTTTATTATTGTAATTGTCATGTAGTGGCCTCGTAACGGGGCACATTGCAAGCCATCTTGAATCCCTCTTCGGGGGTTGAAAAGTGACGGGATACAAATACGGGGAAATAAATAAATAATACACTAAAGCTTGACCTGGCAGAGAATGGGATTCTGCTCAATTTGATCCCTACAAAAGGCAAGATAAACAGCAGCTGCCTCCAGAATCCCTTCATGGATAGCAAAACAGAGAGAAAATGGAAAAGCAGATGAGGCTGCTTCACCAACAATTCCCAGCATGTTAAAGAAGCGTCACGTATGTCTCTAGGTTAGTGGTTCTCAACCTGTGGGTCTCCAGGTGTTTTGGCCTACAACTCCCAGAAATCCCCGCCAGTTTACCAGCTGTTAGAATTTCTGGGAGTTGAAGGCCAAAACATCTGGGGACCTGTCACGTTGCCAGGACTCTGCCTTATTTAGGTAGAGATGAACCAAACTCCCAGTTTTATCAAATAGTTTAATTAAAGCAGCACTTGCTTGCAGGCTGTTTTAATAGACCAAAATATAAAACAAAGATAGCACTCAGCCACAGAATAAACAAAAACTAATAGCAAAAACAACTCTGTAGTCAAAAGGATCCAGTCCAGTGGTCAAATGCCGAGAGTTCAATAAACAAAGATCAAGAGTCTATACTGTAGTCAAAAGCCAGTCCAAAGGTTCAAGGTTCCAGGGTTCCAAGATTACAGGAGACAGGTCAGAATACCAAAATTACAACAGACCTGGGGGAAAAACAAGCAGCATCCACCACCAAAATACAACAGATACTTTTCTCCCAAAGATCAGTCTCAAGGTTAGCTCCTTAAATCCAGTAACACCCAGCTGCAACCCATCTCCTGCACACCTCCACCCCTAATTGCTTTCACCCATGAACTCACACTTACAGATTACCAAACCCTCTAGAACTAATACTCACATTAACCCTTCCATCACCAACCACCATCAACTGCAGAACACATGACAGGACCCACAGGTTGACAACAACTGTCTATGTCAGGGGTCCTCAAACTTTTTAAACAGAGGGTCAGGTCACAGTCCCACAAACAATTAGAGGGCCAAATTATGATTTGGAGAAAAAAAAGAATGAATTCCTATTCCTATCTTATTTGCAGTGTAGAAAACACTTAAAAACATGGCAATAATTAAAATGAAGAACAATTTTAACAAATATAAACTTATTAGTATTTCAATGGGAAGCGTAAGCCTACTTTTGGCTGATGAGATAGGATTGTTGTTGTTGTGTGCTTTCAAGACTTAGGTTGACCCTGAGTGAGGGCCAGGTAAATGACCTTGGAGGGCCATATCTGGCCCTCGGGCCTTAGTTTGAGGACCCCTGGTCTAGGTAGTATCCACCAAAATGGGAATTATATGAAAAGTGGAGGGTGCTGAAAGAAAACGTCAACTTTCATGCAATTCAGGTGGTCTCTAGAAGGTTCAAAATGTTTTTAATTGACTTTTGCAAGGCTTGCCTGGCTGCTCCCTTAAGCAGTATTAGTTTTGCAAGAAAGTTTTGCCCAAGTATGTGGAGCCACTCTTCCTTCTTTGTGATGTAGCAACCTAACATCTCTACTTGATTAACATTTCTATATATATATATATCTACATCACACTTTTCTTCCGTAAACTTCAAAGTTAAATTCATGGGACTGCTAAATGATCTCCTATCCCAAAACTGATCAAAGTGAGATCTACTTAGTTCTGTTGATTCTGTGGAATCTTGTGCTGTCAAATCGGGCCTAAGATGTGACTAATCCATAGCTTGTAGCCATCAAAAAACACTGAGGAGGGGAACTGTATTTTTCAATTGTAAATTACATCAGAAGTCCTTTTTAACATGAGAAATTGTGTTAAATTCCTTTTTTCCAAATTTATGCAAGAAGCAAATCAATTAAAAAAATCCTCCTAAGCAAAAAATTCACAGCATAAAACCAACAATTAATACTAATTATTTGTCAGATAAAGAAAACCAAACACAGAAGTGTATATAATTGTGCTTCAATTGATCCATTTTATAATTTGTTGTGAATAGGCCAATTATTTGTTTCAATACTTCCTTCAATATAAAAAATACTTGCATTTTCCAATATCATGAAGGGAATCAAAAGATGAAAGTTTTATCCTTCTCTTTCTTTTTTTATTAAAACAAAGCACACTGATATGCTTGTGTTGCAAAGCAAAACTTCTGAGAAACTGAACTTGAATTCCAAAGGTTTCAGGAAGAACCTAATTCACTAGGACCACAATCCCATCTGAAGAATAAAGCCAGTCTTTCAGGACATGTGTGCCGTCAAAGCTCATGGCATACACTCTAGATTCAAAAACACCTCCTGTGTCTCTTGTTATGTTGAGTACAAGCTACTGGTTTTTGACATGTTACAGTCATTTGAAGATTAAGGAACAGCTGCTCCTCCAGATCTTCTCTTTTTTTAAAAAAAATAAGTAATTTTTATTGAAGAATACCGTAAAATTTTCACATAAGTAAAAGGAAAATGAAAGAAAAAAAGTTTTAAAAAAGTACAAAGTGGTGGGAAATGGGGGACAGGAAAATTAGGAAAGGGGAAGGTGTGGGTAGAAGGATAAGGGGTATGGGTAGGGACCAGGAGGAAAAAAGGGAAGGGTAGGATTAGGATGAGGAGGGTAGGGGTAGGGGTAGAAAGTTGTCTTCCTGTCCAGCAAGTACGACGAGTGATTTCAATCTTCTTTGTTATCTATTAATACAATTAGTTATATCTTTTATTGAGGGCAGTTTATCTCCTCCAGATCTTCTCAACTCCAAGACACACAACTTCTTGCCACTGTCCATATTGTAGGGGACTAAGGGGAGGCTCTTTCTTTGGAGGATTTTGAACAGAGGCTGGATGGGCATCTATCGGGGTGCTTTGAATGTGATTTTCTTGTTTCCTGGCAGAATGGGGTTGGACTAGATGGCCCACAAGGTGTCTTTCAACTCTAGGATTCTATGAATTCTTTCCAGATAATGTTATTCCCTGTGTGGGAAGTGCTGTTTTCTATACAAATATAACATGTGTCTCCAACTATAGCATTTGACAAGCAGGTATTTGCATTCCTATGCAGAAATAATACTTCCTATGCTAAAATATTATTTTTTGCACAAAACATGCTTTTTTCTACGCAGAAAACACCCAGTTTTCTGTCATATGTTCCATAGTTGATGGTGGTTGGTGGTGGTAGACCTGGCAGTTGGTGATGAAAGGGTTAATGTAAGTTTTGGTTCTATAAGGGCTGAGTAGTTTGTAAGTAACAGTTCATAGGTAAAAGCAATTACGGGTCGAGGTATGCAGGGGATAGGTTGCATCTGGGTGTTACTGGATTTAAGGAACTAACCTTGAGTCTGATGTTTGGGAGAAAAGTATCTGTTGTATTTTGGTGGTGGATGCTGCTGGTTTTCCCCCCAGGTCTGTTGGATTTTTCGGTATCCTGACCTGTCTCCTGTAATCTTGGAATCCTGAAACCCTGAACCTTTGGACTGGCTTTTGACTACGGTATAGACTCTTGATCCCTTTGTTTATTGAACTCTTGGCATTTGACCATTGGACTGGATCCCTTTGCTATCACTTTTTGTTTATTCTGTAGCTTTGTACTATCTTTGTGTTTTATATTTTGGACTATCAGAACAGCCAGCAAGTAAGTGCTGTTTCAATTAAACTGTTTGATAAAACTGGGAGTTTGATTAATCTCTTCCTAAATAAGGCAGAGCCCTGGCAACGTGACATTTTCTCCACAAAACTACTATGTGCAAATTTTGGCATAGAATTACTCCAAAACTATGGATACCTTTTGGAACTACATAATTTTCAAATACTTTCCTGCTGTAAGAAGAAAGTGACTGAAATTACTCACTGCTACCTTCGAGAAGGACATCAATGAAGGATTAGATCTCCACGTCAAAGAGGTTTAACATTTCGGAGAGGTAAATAGTGACACTCCAAGGTTGATGGCGAGAAGCAGTGGGACTCACCTTGTAATATGTACTTTGTAAAGAGGCCGAGGAACTACAAACACTACCATTTAACACCACACACTAGTGATGTCCTTTTAACACTGACAATCACTGGATCCCACCAGGGATGAGGCCTTTTCATTCCGTCAAGAGTTGACACTGCTTTCAAATCAGCTCTATTTGCAGCTGGCTGCTTGTGCCTTAAAATTGCAAACTTGCAAGGCAGTGAGGAGGGAGGGGGGGACACAACACACAATTTAACACTAGTATATAAAACTGAGGACAGATACAAAGCAGACTTGAAGTGTTCCCCATTAGTAACTTGTCAGACACAGCAATTCAGTCTGGGGTGTGCGAGATGAGCCAAGATGGAGAGGGGAGGAGGAAATAACTGTGAACTAAAAGCCATCCGTAAAATTCCACTGCTGGTATTTACAACAGAACTATTTTCTGTGCTCAGTTCAGACAGAACTAAAAGTGTTGAGCTTATCCCTCTAATAACCTCATCCTATCACCACTTTCATCACCATCCGTGCTGACAATAAGGCTCTGAAGGAAATAAACATCACATATTTGACAATAATACTTTTTGGGAGATCAACGTTTACGTCGGTTTGAGAACTGACAAGAGATGCATTTGCCTGTTTCTACTGCTCCAAAAGCCATGCACTACATTGCAAACAAAAGAAATGAAAAGCAAACCTGTAAACATGACACGGCCAAGTATAGGATCGATTAAATTTCCAATTCGGACAAGAATTTAACAGCAATGATTTGCAGAAGAGGCAGGCTGAAATCCACACAAGAGCTTACCTATCTTCCCGGGAGGAAGCCGACCAACTTCGGCAGACTTCATAACTTAGCTGTCACCAGCCAGAATTACTTTGAAACAAAACCAACCCCGTAATTTCAGTTTTAAAGAAATAATAATCCACATTTTTTTTCCAACTGTGTGTTTCCAAAAGCTTTTTAGAACAATCGTTCAAATGAAGGAAAGCGGAAACACATCCTACACAAATATACTTTTGAATCCAACTGATGTGGTTTTGAAGAGAGGTGGAGCAACATTTTGAAAGGGTGGAGGAGAGAAGAACTCGGCACTGGCAAAAGCACAACTATCACTCACACAAAAGAGCATTTATACAGTGGGAGCTTTCTAAGGAGGCTATGAAAGAAAAGCAGGAGAGCCAGGAGAAGAAGGCGGACTTGACTGGAGAACTGCAAGAGGAACAACAATGAGGGCTTCATGGATTTGTATTGTCGAAGGCTTCCATGGCTGGAATCACTAGGTTCTTGTGGGTTTTTTCGGGCTATAGGGCCATGTTCTAGAGGCATTTCTCCTGACATTTCGCCTGCATCTATGGCAAGCATCCTCAGAGGTAGTGAGGTCTGTTGGAAATAGAGCAACCTCACTACCTCTGAAGATGCTTGCCATAGATGCAGGCGAAACGTCAGGAGAAATGCCTCTAGAACATGGCCCTATAGCCCGAAAAAACCCACAAGAACCTAGCTTCATGGATTATTATACACAAGTCCACCTTTCACAAGATACTGGAACTTTAGATCAGGTCCAGAAGAAAACTAAGTTGACGGCAGCCAAGCAATGGGAGGAAAATACAGCAGCACATTAATTATGCTGCCCAGAACAATTATGAGATTGAGGCTGAAATCAAAGAAAAGGAAGATAACTGGCTAACATTCCCAACTATTCATGTGTTCCTTACACTTCAGGGTATTTATTTATTGTGTCAGGAGCAGACCAAACAGTTGCATTGCATTTTTTAACAAACAGACAAGCAAACAAAACACAAAGTTTGCAAGCTTGGTAGTTGATTAAATGTCCTTTGACCAGTATCTGGCCACTTGGAGTGCCTCTGGTGTTGCCGCAAGAAGATCCTCCATTGTGCATGTGGTAAAGGTCCTCCATCGTGCACATGGCAGGGCTCAGGTTGCATTGCAGCAGGTGGTCAGTGGTTTGCTCTTCTCCACACTCGCATGTCGTGGATTCCACTTGTAGCCCCATTTCTTAAGGTTGGCTCTGCATCTCGTGGTGCCAGAGCGCAGTCTGTTCAGCGCCTTCCAAGTCGCCCAGTTTTCTGTGTGCCCAGGGGGGAGTCTCTCATTTGGTATCAGCCATTGATTGAGGTTCTGGGTTTGAGCCTGCCACTTTTGGACTCTCGCTTGCTGAGGTGTTCCAGCGAGTGTCTCTGTAGATCTTAGAAAACTATTTCTTGATTTAAGTCGTTGACATGCTGGCTGATACCCAAACAGGGGATGAGCTGGAGATGTCACTGCCTTGGTCCTTTCACTATTGGCTGCTACTTCCCGGCGATGTCAGGTGGTGCAATACCGGCTAGACAGTGCAATTTCTCCAGTGGTGTCTTAGGAGTTTTGTGTGTCAATTCTGGTTCAATTCCATCATTGGTGGAGTTCAGAATGCTCTTTGGTTGTAAGTTAACTATAAATCCCAGCATCTACAACTCCCAAATGACAAAGTTAATAACTCCCCCGACCCACCGCCCCAATCCCACCAGTATTTACATTTGGGCATATCAGGTAATTGTGCCAAATTTAGTCCAGTGAATGAAAATACATCCTGCATATCAGATATTTACATAACGATTCATTTTGTTGTTGTTCATTCGTTCAGTCGTTTCTGACTCTTCATGACTTCATGGACCAGTCCACACCAGAGCTCCCTGTCGGTCGTCACCACCCCCAGCTCCTTCAAGGTCAATCCAGTCATTTCAAGGATGCCATCCATCCATCTTGCCCTTGGACGGCCCCTCTTCCTTTTTACTTCAATTTCCCCCAGCATCATACTCTTCTCTAAGCTTTCCTTTCTTCTCATGATGTGGCCAAAGTACTTCATCTTGGCCTCTACTATCCTTCCCTCCAATGAGCAGTCGGGCTTTATTTCCTGGAGGATGGACTGGTTGGATCTTCTCGCAGTCCAAGGCACTCTCAGAACTTTCCTCCAACACCACAGTTCAAAAGCATCTCTCTTCCTTCGCTCAGCCTTCCCTTTGGTCCAACTCTCACATCCGTAGGTGACTACGGGGAATACCATTGCGTTAACAATTCATAATAGTAGCAAAATTACAGTTGTGAAGTAGCAATGAAAATAATGTTATGGTTGGGGGTCACCACAACATGAGGAACTGTGTTAAGGGGTCATGGCATTGGGAAGGTTGAGAAACACTGTTTTAAACATATGCAACTTTTCCAAAACATTATTTGCTGTGTTGAAGCCAGAACTTAACTTAATGTTACAGAAAACAAAGGCCGAGAGAGCTCCAGTCTTCAGCCTTATCTTGACATCTTGTTCCTGGTGCCTTTATATGTACGGGGGTAATTCTGGAACTAGCAATGGCTTCTCAATGCCTTCCCGATTCCATAATAAGAATTATATCTTCCATAATAATTGTTTTCCAGGTCTGAGCAATGGCAGAAACCTACTCTAGTTGGTGGACTCGGTGATGTGGAGGTCTCTGGAGCTCTTCAGGTTCACAGAATGGAAGAAGAAGCCATTATGATGTGTCGCAGAGGCCATTTCTTGGGTGTCTTTGAGGAAATTGATCTGGACCATTTCCAAATAGGGTCAGCAGCCTGAAGAGCTGTCATCTAAACGTAACCTCTAAAGCAGGGGAAACATTTCTTTCTTGCCTGGCTGCTAAATGGCTAGTAAAAAAGCAGAGATTTCAACTTCATCTCTCTCTCTGAGGCAGAGGAAATCTGTCGGAGAGCAAGAGCTCAGTGCTGCAAGCAATGCATTTGTGGAGCAGAGCTTTTATGGCCATATGTTACAAACAAAAACGAGGGAAAGAGAGAACCCTGAAGAACACTGAGCAAAAAAACACGAAAGTCAGAATTCTTGAAAAGGGGGAAGCAGCTATTGAAAAGGGGATCACATCCCCCAAAGGTTACTATGCTGTGGTCAAACAGGCACTCAGGGGAGTCACAGCACTGTATGACCATCTGCACACAAATCCATACATGAGATACACAGAGATCACCGGCAAACACATCATTTTGTAGTTTAGGTACATATTATAATCTATGTTGCTGACATATGCAGAAGGGATGCTTAAACCTTAACCTCTCTCACAACACCTGTTATAGAACTTCAATATACTGATGATGATGTAGTCTGTGCACATTCCAAAGACCTACAAGCCATTCTAAACACCTTTGCAGAAACCTACAAGAAGCTCAACCTCTCACTCAACATTGAGAGAACCAAACACTCTCTTCCAACAATCACAGCCAATCCCTCTGCAGTGTTGGAAGCACAGCTTAATGGTATAACGTTAGAAAATGTTGACCATTTCCTCTACCTTGTCATCCCACCTCTCCATAAAAGGCAACATTGACGCTCAAATACAACACCAGCCAGTCCCTCTCCAATGCCAGAGATACAGCTTAATGGTGTAACATTAGAAAATGTTGACCATTTCCGCTCCCTTGGCAGCCACCTCTCCACCAAAGTCAACACTGACGTTGAAATATAACAGTCTGAGCTCTGCGAGTGAAGCATTTTTCTGATTGAAACAGAGTGTGTTTGAGGATCTAGACATCTGTAGGGATGCCAAGGTGCTTGTTTATAAAGCTATTGTCCTCCCAACCCTGTTATACGCCTGCAAAATGTGGACTGTCTACAGACGTCACATGCAACTCCTAGAACGATTCCATCAGTGTTGCCTTCGAAAAATCCTGCAAATCTTTAAGGAACACAGGTGGACAAATGTCAGTGTGCTGGAAGAAGGAAAGACCACCAGCACTGAAGCAATGCACCTACACCATCAACTCAATGGACTGGCCACATTGTCCGGATGCCCGACCACCGTCTCCCAAAGCAGTTGCTCTACTCCAAACTCAAGAACGGAAAACCGAATCTTGGTGGACAGGAAGAGAGATTTAAAGATGGACTCAAAGCCAACCTTAAAAACTCTGGCATAGACACTGAGAACTGGGAAGCCCTGGCCCTTGAGCGCCCCTGTTGGAGGTCGGTTGTGACCAGCAGTGCTGCAGAATTTGAAGAGGCACAAATGGAGGGTGAAAGGGAGAAATGTGCCAAGAGGAAGGTGTGTCAAGCCAACCCCGAACGAGACCGCCTTCCACCTGGAAACCAATGCCCGCACTGCAGGTCAAGAATAGGGCTCCACAGTCACCTACGGACCCACAAGAATACTGACCCTGGAAGACTATCCTACTCGTCCAATGAGGGATCGTCTAAGTAAGTAAGTAAGGGATACCAAGGTCCTTGTTTATAAAGCTATTGTCCTCCCAACCCTGTTATATGCCTGCAAAACGTGGACTGTCTACAGACGTCACATGCAACTCCTGGAACGATTCCATCAGCGCTGCCTCTGACAAATCCTGCAAATCTCTTGGGAAGACAAGTGGACAAATGTCAGCATACTGGAAGAAACAAAGACCAACAGCACTGAAGCGATACTCCTATTCCATCAACTCCACTAGACTGGCCACATTGTCTGAATGCCTGATCACCGTCTCCCAAAGCAGTTACTCTACTCCAAACTCAAAAACAGGAAACCTCTGAGGATGCTTGCCATAGATGCAGGCGAAACGTCAGGAGAGAATGCCTCTAGAATATGGCCATACAGCCCGAAAAAACCTACAACAACCCAGTGATTCCAGCCATGAAAGCCTTCGACAATACAGTAAATGTTGGTGGACAGGAAAAGAGATTTGAAGATGGGCTCAAAGCCAACCTTAAAATTCTGGCATAGACACTGAGAACTGAGAAGCCCTGGCCCTTGAGCACTCTAACTGGAGGTCAGCTGCGACCAGCAGTGCTGCAGAACTTGAAGAGGTACAAATAGAGGGCGAAAGGGAGAAATGCGCCAAGAGGAAGATGCGTCAAGCCAACCCTGACTGGGAGTGTCTTCCACCTGGAAACCGATGTCCTCACTGTGGGAGAACATGTGGATCAAGAATAGGGCTCCACAGCCACATACAGACACACCACCAAGATACTACACTTGGAGGACCATCAAACTCAGGCAAACTTAACTTTTCTCTTATTATTAATAAATGAAAAATGGAAAGAAAACATCAAAAATCAAAAACAAGCAACACCAGAAACCAGAGGAGAACATTCCGACTCTAACTTTTCAATCTGTTTGATTCTGTGTACACGGACTTGAATAAAGGAGTCACAACTGCCATGAATGCTCACGATGTGTATTTTACATACATTAAAGCTCTAATCAACTTGCCACATACTGTGCATTTTAAATTTCCGTGATGAACAGGCTCCCTTTTTGCATCTCCCCTCCTTCTCCCTAGTTTCAGATATGAACATGTACACCGTTTCCCAACTGAGATAACAACACGCCATATGCATCTAATGAGATACGCTTTGACAATATATTTTTTATTATCTGAAGTGCCACATCACTGTTGCTTTGTAAGCACATGTCTGCAGTAGTCATTGGGCAAAATAATTTCTTGATGCATAATTTTTGTGGCATATATTTCTGCCCTTCGTTAAACAAGAACTACAGCTCACCAAATGCTTTGCCTAAGCTAATATACAAACTAGCTCTCCCAAAATCTAACAGAGAGAGGATTGTCTGAGGAGGAGGGGGAAATTAAGTCTAGGTAAAGAGTTGCTTCACCCCTTATTTGCTTTCCTTCACAAATGATCTTTCCCCTAAGGCAACTATTTGACCGCCATTCATATCAGCCCAACCAGAAAGGAAGACACAATATTAGGGCAGGGTTGCTGTGAGTTTTCCGGGCTGTATAGCCATGTTCCAGAAGCATTCTCTCCTGACATTTTGCCCACATCTATGGCAGGCATTCTCAGAGGTTTAGATGTCTGTTGGAAACTAGGCAAGTGGGGTTTATATATCTGTGGAATGTCCAGAGTGGGAGAAAAACTCTTGTCTGCCTAAGGCAAGTGTGAATGTTGTAATTGGACAGCTTGATTAGCATTGAATAGCCTTGCAGTTTCAAAGCCTGGCTGCTTCTTGCCTGGGGGAATCCTTTGTTATTTATTTATTTGTTATTTATTTGCTATATTTGTATACCGTCCCTCTCAGCCCGTAGGCCACTCGAGGCGGTTCACAAGGCAACAACTCAATGCCAACAACTTCATAATAATATTAAAAAGCATTGACACATCAATTCAAAAACAATCATTTCATCTCCTAGATAAAAAACATAATCCAATCTCATAGTCCAACTGTTCCATTATCTTATGTCTAATTACACTGCCTTTTCAAAGGCCTGCTCAAATAGCCAGATTTTGACTTTTTTTCGGAAAATCAGAAGGGAAGGGGCTGATCTAATGTCCCTAGGAAGGGCATTCCATAGCCGAGGGGCCACCACTGAGAAGGCCCTGTCTCTCGTCCCCACCAAATGCATTTGTGACGCAGACGGAGTTGAGAGCAAGGCTTCCCCAGATGATCTTAATATCCTAGATGGTTCATAAGGGGAGATGTGTTCGGACAGGTAAGTTGGGCCGGAACCATTTAGAGCTTTATAGGCTAATGCCAGCACTTTGAATTGTGCCCGGTAGCAAACTGGCAGCCAGTGGAGTTGGCTCAGCAGAGGAGTTGTATGCTCCCTGAGTGCCACTCCCATTAGTAATCTGGCTGCTGTCCGTTGGACCAATTGAAGCTTCCGAGCAGTCTTCAAAGGCAACCCCACGTAGAGAGCGTTGCAGTAGTCTATACGGGATGTAACCAGAGCGTGGACTACTGTGGCCAAGTCAGACTTCCCAAGGTACGGGCGCAGCTGGCGCACAAGTGTGCAAATGCTCCCCTGGTCATTGCTGAGACCTGGGTTTCCAGGCTCAGCAATGAGTCCTGGATCACAGCCAAGCTGCGAACCTGTGTCTTCAGGGGGAACGTGACCCATCCAACACAGGCCATGACCCTATACCCTGTTTGGCCTTGCAACTGACCAGGAGTACCTCTGTCTTGTCTGGATTCAGTTTCAATTTGTTTGCCCACATCCAGACCGTCACAGTGGCCAAGCACCGGTTCAGGACCTGGACAGCCTCCTTAGTAGCAGGTGGAAAGGAGTGACAGAGTTGGATGTCATCTGCATACAGGTGACACCGTACCCCGAAACTCAGGATGATCTCCCCCAGCGGCTTCATGTAGATGTTAAACAATATGGGACACAGTATTGAGCCCTGAGGAACCCCACAAGACAATGGTTGTGGGGTTGAGCAGGTGTCCCCCAATAACACTTTCTGGGTGTGACCCTCTAGCCACTGTTGGGAGATGCTAGCTGGCCGATTGTTTCATGTCTGGAATTCCCCTGTGTTCCTCTTTCTTTTAATACTGGTAGCCAGATTTTGTTCACTATTATGGTTTCTTCCTTTCTGTTGAACTTGTCCATATGTTTGTGGATTTCAATGGCTTCTCTGTGTAGTCTGACATGGTGGTTGTGAGAGTGGTCCAGCATTTCTGTGTTCTCAAATAATATGCTGTGCCAGGTGCTCTGCTATGGCTGGTAATTAATAGACATGTGCGATCCATTAAAAATGGTTCTAAACTGTGTTCCAAATTAGGGTCCCTGGCGCTTCGTTTCTAAAGTTCGTTCTGAATTTGGGGGGTAAAAATTTTGGAACACTAATGAAACTTATAAATCTTCATAAGTACTTATATAATAATAATAACAATAATAACAATAATAATAATAATAATAATAATAATAATAATAATAATAATAATGTATTGTCAAAGGCTTTCAAGGCCGGAATCACTGGGTTGTTGTAGGCTTTTTCAGGCTATATGGCCATGTTCTAGAGGCATTCTCTCCTGACGTTTCGCCTGCATCTATGGCAAGCATCCTCAGAGGTAGTGAGGTCTGTTGGAACTAGGAAAAAGGGGTTTATATATCTGTGGAGTGACCAGGGTGGGACAAAGGACTCTTTTCTGCTGGAGCTAGGTGTGAGTGTTTCAACTGACCACCTTGATTAGGTCAAGAATAGGGCTCCACAGTCACCTACGGACCCACCACCAGGATACTACACTTGGAGTACCATCATCCTCGGACTACGAGGGATCGCCTAAGTAAGTAAGTAAAGTAAGTATCTGAGAGGATGATGTAACAGGGAAGTCCCCTTCCCGATGATCCATTTGTACAACTTGGGAGCCTGTGGATATCTCCAATACCAGTTTACCTCTGCCTCGCCCCTCCACCCGCCAGCAATGATAAGCAGAAGATACACCATGGTTGTAGGCTGAACATCAAGTAAGATGACCCAAAAGCTCACATACATTCCGCTTAGTCTCAGTCATTCTCTAGTACATTAAAAGTCTCTTACCTGTATTTTGATTGGCCAGGTAAAGTTGCTGACATAGACAAAGAAAGTGATGTTGGGATTGTTGCGAAAGTCAAATTTCTCATTGGAGAAGCTGTCCTTGTACTCCTTGATCTGGCTCTTGGAAACCACGGGGATCTCCTCCCCTGCCTGGGTGCCAGCTGTGAATGTTTTAAAGGGGAGCAGATTAAGTTACCACACTCAAGTTACCTCACACATGTACAAGGGGCCTGGGACCAGTTGCATCCTGTCAAACAAACCTGGTCTGGGAAATTGAAATGACAAAACCCGGGGAGAGAAAACCACGCACGCCACTCAGCGCAACTTGGTGGAAAGCCAAGATCTGAATGCAATAAAAACGAACCGTCTGTCTGGAGTGAAATGCTCAGTCATATTCCAAAGGGTACTCTTCTTCCTTTAATTATACGGCAAGACCCGTTGATAATAAAATTAAATGGTGTCATTTAAACTAGGAGATGCTGAGTTTAGTTTCATTGCTGCTATCACTGAACAGAGGCGATGCCGTGGCATAAAAAGTTAATGTCGCAGCAGCCAACACATGCGTTCATGATGTGGAAGATAGATAAATGTTTGCTTCTTCAGATCCTCTTTGTACCATCATATGCAAAGTGGGCTTCAATGTATACCAAGCATGGGCAAACTTCAGTGCTCCAGATGTTTTGGACCTCAACTCCCACAATTCCTATCAGCCTCAGGCCCCTTCCTTTTCCCCCTCAGCCACTTCAGCGGCCTTGCATTCTGCATTCGCAACAGAGCCTAATGTTGGTTATGGGCCCAGCACTCAGCTTAAGCAGCTGAGGGGGAAAGGGAAAGGGCCCAAAGCTGTTAGGAATTGTGCGAGTTGAAGTCTAAAACACCTGGATGGCCAATGTTTGCCCATGCCAAAAACAGAAAAGGTAGGAGCTTCTCCCTGCAGCACCAACTGCCGCTCTGGGACCAGAGTGAAGAAGGGGAGCCAGGAAGACAGTTCCACCATGTCTCCTGGGTCATCAGAGCCCCTCCACCCAGCAACAATATAGTAATATATAACATTAATATTGTGCTGTGCATGTAATATAACATAACATAATGTATATACATAGAATGTTGATAAGAATATTATAATGTAATATAATATAATACTAATACAATATAATAGTTATTAATATATAACAATAATAAAAAGGCTGAACAGGGCATAGGGTTACAGCCCGTGCTTGACAGGGTTACACTCCCCCTGAAGATGCAGGTTTGCAGCTTGGGAGTGATCCTGGATTCATCGCTGAGCCTGGAACCCCAGGTTTTGGCGGTGGCCAGGGGAGCTTTTGCAAAATTAAAACTTGTGCGCCATTTTGCCCACACATTGAAAAGTCTGGCTTGGCCACGGTAGTCCACGCTCTGGTTCCATCCTGAATAGATTACTGCAACACACTCTACGTGGGGCTTCCCTTGAAGACTGTTCAGAAACTTCAACTAGTCCAACGGGCTGCAGCCAGATTACTAACTGGAGCGACATACAGGGAGCACACCATCCCATTGTTGTGTCAGCTCCACTGGCTGCTGATCCACTTCCGAACTCAATTCAAAGTGCTGGTTTTGACCTATAAAGCTCTATACGGTTCTGGCCCAGCTTACTTACAGTTTAAGATCATCCGGGGAGACCCTGCTCTCACTCCTGCCAGCGTCGCAAATAGTCTGGCGAGGATGAGAGACAGGGCCTTCTCGGCTGTAGCCCCCTGCCTGTGGAACTCACTTCCCAATGAGGTAAGATCGGCTTCATCCCTCTTGTCTTTTAGGAAGAAATTGAAGTCGTGGTTCTGGGGCCAAGCTTTTGGACAGCAGGCATAAATAGCGCTTTGGATATGGAATTTGACTGGAATGGTAATACGGTGGTTAATACCATTTTTATTGTTTTAATTAATGTTCTATTTTTTGTTTTAATTGTTGTTATATTGCTTTGTTATATTTAATGGCATCAAATTATGCCAAATGTAAGCCGTCCTGAGTCCCCCTTCGGGGGTTGAGAAGGACGGGGTAGAAATGCTGGAAATAAATAATAAATAAATAATATTACATGCAATATTACTAATAATATTACAGTATAGTGGTATTGTACAATATAGTAATATATAATACTAATATTGTGCTATGCTATATTGTATTTACATAACTTGTAAGCCTGTCTGAGTCCCCTTCAGGATATAAATGTTGTAAATAAATGAATAAAACTAGTGAACTGCGAAGCCACCTTTGTTCCGTGTGTAGGAAGAGGAACTGGAACTGGCTCCTTTCATCTTCGATACTCCCTTTGCCATTAGACAGTCAGAGAAAAAAGGGGATTAAAGAAGTAAGTGTACTACTGATTTGGAATCATGAGCTACTACTTTCATGGTTCAGAATCCTAAGCAAAAGAACAAATGGGCGAACATTTAGTCTTAGAAATAGCAGACACTCCACAGGTAGCCTGGAAGTTGCTTTAATTCAATGCAAAACTTTAAGGAAAGACCCCGGGAGCCAATAGCAGGCTTAGAACCTTCAAAGAACATTGAATCTATTGACATGAACTAGAATAAAGGCTCTGGATTCTCAGCCCAGCACCGCTTTTAAATTTGCAATGCGATGAAGTGGAAGAGGCGGCCTTTCTGATATGAGCCTCCTCCAGGCGTTCACTGAACTGCCTCGCGGCCACAGAAGTACTGCAATTAATGGAATGACTGTAGAAGAAAGGAAGTTTAAGCCTAAAGCTAGGACACTGGGGGAATCAAAGCCTAGGTGGCAAGACATGGGGAAACAATACAGTAAGAGGGAGGAGAAATCGGAAGGAGGAGCAAAGGAAAAGATGAGCCAAGGAGGAAGAAGTATAAGGTGGAAAATACCTTTTTAGAGTATGAGGATATAATGCATGTATGGGGAAACCCAGGCCCGGGGGAGGATGTGGCCCCTTGGGCTCTTTTCTCAGCCCCTACTCTCTTACACCATTCTATCCTTCCTTCCTTCTCTCTTTAATTCCTCGTTCCCCTCCTTCCTTCTCTCCCTCTTTCTCCCTCCCTCCTTCTTTCTCTTTCACCCTTTTGTCCCCTCTTCCCTCTCCTTCCTTCCTTCCTTGTCATTCTTTCCTCCTTCCCTTCCTCTTTCTCCCTCCCTCCTTCCTTCTTTTCCACCCTTGTGTCCTTCCTGCCTTCCCTCTTTCTTCCCTTTTTCCTTCTCTCTCTTTCCCCTTCCTTCCTTCCTTCCTTCCTTCCTTCTTCCTTCCTTCCTTCCTTCCTTCCTTCCTCTTCCTTCTCCTTCTTCCCTTTTGCCTTTCCTCCCTCCCCCCTTCCCTTCCACCCTTCCTCCTTCTTCTCTTTCTCCCTCCCTCCTTCTTTCCCTTTCGTCCATCCTTCTCTCTTTCATCCCCCCTTCCCAATCCTTCCTTCCCTTTTGTCTTTCTTTCCTCCTTCCCTCCCTCCTTCCTTCTCTTCCACCTTTCGTCCTTCCTGCCTTCCCTCTTTCCTCCCTACCCCCTTCTCTCTCTTTCCCCTTCCTCCCTTCCTCCCTTCCTTCCCTTTTGCCTTTCCTCCTTCCCTCCATTCCTTTCCACTCTTCCTTCCTTCTCTCCCTCTTCCTCCCTCTCTCCTTTTTTCCTTTGATCCTTCCTTCGCTCTTTTGTCCTTCCTTCCCTCTCCTTCCTTCCTTCCCATTTGTCTTTCTTTCCTCCTTCCTCCCTCCCCTCCCTCTTTCTCCCTCCCTCTTCCTTCCTTCCACTCTTTCATCCTTCCTCTTCCCCTTTGTCCCTCCTTCCCTCTCTCTCTTTCCCCTTCCTCCCTTCCTTTCCCTTTGCCTTTCCTCCCTCCCTCACTCCATTCCCTTCCACCCTTTTCTTCCTTCTCTCCCTCTTTCTCCCTCCCTCCTTCTTTCCCTTTCACCATTTTGTCCATCCTTCCCTCTTTCGTCCCCCCTTCTGTCTCCTTCCTTCCTTCCCTTTTGTCTTTCTTCAGGGTGAGAAGAGAGGAATATAAATGTTTTAAATAAACATTCTTTAAATATTTCTAATTCAAACTCTATATAGCAGACATGAGCAACTTTAACCCAGTAGGCTGTTAGGAACTGTGGGAGTTGAAGTCCAAAACACCTGGAGGGTTGAAGTTGGCCCATGCCTGCTATATACCTGTTTGGGATAGAGAAGACAGCTCTCACCTGCAAAACTTGTTGACCAAGTGATGTTGAGGTTGAAGTTTTTAGAAGCATTGATAAACATGTCCAGGTCCCTGTTTTGCTAATTCCAGGAGACAAAAGGGAGAAAAAAAACATGGATTAATATCTTAAAGACAGAGCTACCTCCATTAAAACCAGACTTGAGACCAAGAATAACAGCATGCTAAGATCCACACAATCCTCTTTCACATTTTAGGCTTAGTCTGAAAGTTGAAATTAAGTTTGTGCAATTAATTGGGGATCCAGCATAACCACATTGCCATCAGGCTCATGGGAGGCTACTAATCATGGGAGGAAACTACAGCGAAGGTGCTTACACATCTGCTTTATTTTCCTTTACGTAAATCTGGCTGGTATGCGTGTACAAATTAGTTGTATTTTTGGAAATTCAGAGTAAAAAGTTTTTTTGGATTTGTTTTTAATTGCGTGAGCCATTGCTTTCACAAAGTAGTACGTACTCCTCAAGTGGATTACAAATCACGTGATGCCACTTCAGAGTCATTCTGCCAGATGCGGCCCTTGGGGTCTTTTCTCAGGCCCTCCTCTCTCTCACCAACCCATCTCATCCCATCCCATCCTATCCATCCTTCCTTCCTTCTCTCTTTTGTTCCTCCTTCCCTCCCTCTTTCTCCTTCCCTTCCAACCTTTATCCTTCCTTCTCTCTTTCTCCTTTCCCTTTTCTTCCTTTTGTCCTTTCCTTCCTTTTCTTCTTTCCTTTCTCCCTCACTCCATTCCCTTCCACCGTTTCATCTTCCTTTCCTCCCTCTTTCTCCTTCCTTCCTTTTTGTCTTTCCTTCCTTTTGCTTCCCTTCCCTTTCATCCTTCCTTCCCTTCCACCCTTTCATTCTTCCGTCCTTCCCTTTTGTCTTTCCTTCCTTCCCTGTTTCCTTCACCCTTCCCTTTCTTCCTTCCATCCTTCCCTTCTACCCTTTCATCCTTCTTTCCTTCCCTTTTGTCTTTCCTTCCTTCCCTCTTCTCTCCCTCCTTCCTCTCTCCATCTTTCTCCTTCCATCCTTTCCCTCTCCTTTATCCTTCCTTCTTTCCCTCTTCCCCCCCCTTCCTCTCTCCCTTTCTTTCCTCTTCTTCCCTTCCTCCCTTTTCTTTCCTTCCTTCCCTTTTCCCTCCTCCTTCCCTCTCTCCCTCTTTCTTTCCATCCATCCTTCCTTCCCTTCCTCCCTTTTCCTTCCTTCCCTTCCTTCCTCTTCTCTTCCTTCCTCTTTCCCTTCCTTCCTCCTTCCTTCCTTCTTCCCTCCTCCCTTTCTTCTTCCTTCCTTCCTTCCTTCCTCCCTTCCCTTCTTCCTCCTTTCTCTTTCCTTCCTTCCTTCTCTTGTTCCTTCCTCCTTTCCTTCCTTCCTTCCTTCCTTCCTTCCTTCCTTCCTTCCTTCCATCCATCCATCCATCCATCCATCCATCACCAGGAAGCCAGTCCTCCTAGCAGGGAGTGCTAGCACGTGGCCCCCAGGTTGGAAAGTTTGCCCAGGCCTGTCTTGGGAGCATGAACTCTTCTCAGATTGACTCCTCAGGTGGATTACAAATCACATGACGCCACTTTAGAGTCATTCCAGGTGCCTTGGGAGCATGAACTCTTCAGAGTGTGAGTTTCCCACCTGGGAAAGCAGGAGAGCTGCACCCTACCTCAGAGGGTAAAGTGAGCGCAAGCTAGTGGGAGGAGGCGCACGCACGCACGCAGCTCACTGGGGGAAGGAAATTCATCATGACACATAATATACAAACTGCACTAGGCACCTAGGCATTTTAATAAATAACTTGAAGTGCAGTAGAGAGAATTTACTAACCTCTTCAGGCGTTGCTACAAAATTGATTGCTGTATAATAGCGATCATCTTCTTGCGAAAGACTGAAGGTGAATTGATAGTCAATAAGAAGAGTGTCTGTATGGGAGTATACAAAAGAGAGTGAGGAAGTGCCTTGGTCCAAAGCCAGAATTGTGGGGAGGCTGGCAGCTTGCGCAAAAGAAAATACGAGGGCGCCGCATCATTGTTCTCTACGTGAATTGGGGAAAGATGAAACACAAACAGGTACAGGAGAACAGCTAAGCGTATCAGGCAGAAATACCTCACTGTTTTATCATCTGATGTCTCAACATTATAGGGAGGAATGGGAGACAGTTTCTACCTAGAGGGTTTGATGTCTATGTCTGACTTAGCAATGAGTCAGAGCTCCAACCTCCAACTCAGACTTAGACACTTCCAATATGGAATCAAAACAAGCCACAACTTTTGTGGATTGCAGCCGAGAAGTCTGGCTTAGCATTGGCCATGGATCCATCCTTCCTTCCTCCATTAATAGGGTGACCCATATTTTGGCCAAGAAGCCACCTCCCACCAGCAAAAGCGATGGAGGAAACCTCTGCTGATAGAACCAGGATTCAATTACATGGCTCCATGCCTTCTGGGAACGAAGCCAGACACACTCTCAAGCTGTGCTGTTCAGGGCCTTGACTCAGGACCTCTTTAGGTGACCTTCTATCACCATGGATGATGGAGGAAAAGGACAATTTTCTGATACTTTATCTGGCCCTATGCCCAACTCATCAAAAGTTCTGACAGACCAAGTGTAAGCCAAGATATTATATACAATTAGTTTATGGGTAAAAAAGAGTGGGGAAGCCATTGCTGTGTGGAAATGGAGAGCTCCTCATCCAAACAGTCCTCCATTTATGAAAAGACCCTGCTTCTTGCAGAGAGTGCCCCACCAAAGTGGATCAAAGTAATAACTGTAAAATTGTGTATGTAAACAAAAAAGCAGCTGCACTAATATATTTCCTCTCAATATTTTCACTCTCTTTTTTATTGCCAGCGTATTTCAATTTCCCCCCCAAAAAGGAGCTCTTTTCAAGGGAACACTTTAAGAACAATACCAAGCATCCTAATGCTTTCAAAAGGCTCCTCAAGTCTACTTGCTTCTTGCTCAGCAAGCAACCTTCGGTATTGTTTTTTCAGGTGTTCTCTTAAGAGCTTTCCGGCTCAAAATCCACTGCGAATAAAAAAGGAAATATTTGGGGAATACACTGGTGGAGCAAAGAAAATCTCATTTCCTAGACCACTGGACGGAATGAAGGACGAGAGAACAAACAATCAAGCATCATCTCAAAGACTGAAATACAGTTCACCTATGAACCCTTGCTTTGAAAGTATCTACTTGACGAAAGCGACACGAGGAATAAATCCCTGCTCCAAAACAGTCAAGGTAAAGGATTAAAAAGCAATAACAAACATTAGGTGGCTGTGAATTTTCTGGGCTGTCTGGCCATTTTCCAGAAGCATTCTCTCCTGATGTTTCACCTGCATCTATGGCTGGCATCCTCAGAGGTTGTGAGGTCTGTTGGAAACTAGGAAAATGGGGTTTATATATCTGTGGAATAATGTCCAAGGTGGGGTGAGAGAAAGAACTCTTATCTATTTGAAGCAAGTGTGAATGTTGCAGTTGGCCACCTTGATTATCACTGAATGGTCTTGCAAATTCAAAGTCTGGCAGTTTGCTGCCTGAGGGAATCCTTTGTTGGGAGGTGTTGGCTGGCCCTAATTGATTCTTGTCCAGAATTCCCCGGCTTTTGAGTGTTGCTCTTTATTTACTGTCCTCATTTTAGATTTTTAAAAATACTGGTAGCCAGATTTGGTTCATTTTCATGGTTTCCTCCTTTCTGTTGAAATTGTCCACATGCTTGTGGATTTCAATGGCTTCTCTGTGTAATCTGACATGATGGTTGGGAGAGTGGTCCAGCATTTCTGTGTTCTCAAATAATATGTTGTGTCCAGGTTGGTTCATCAGGTGCTCTGCTATGGCTGACTTCTCTGGTTGAAGTAGTCTGCAGTGCCTTTTGTTGGGACTCAGCCTGTGATTGAACCTGAGCCTGTGCTTGAACCTGTGAATGTATTTCAGTCTCCTGATGTTTCTGTGTCTGATATGGGTAATGAGGAGGGAAATCAGTCCCCTATTGCTTCTGATGTGGGGGATGCTAGGGCTGGCTCTGAGGTGCAAGATGGAGACACTTTGGTCAATGAGTTTCATGCAGGCACTGACAGAGAGGTTTCAGTGCGAAGGGCAGATTCTCATGTGAATGTTTCTGTCAGGTTTACTCCCTCCGCCTGTGAGCTCTCCAGATTCTAGTTTGGAAAACAGTCTGACACCTGGAGATTAGCCAGAATCGACAAGAGGACCAATGTTTACATAGATCAGAAAGAATTTGTCAGTTAAGGTCAAAGACTGAAGGAAAACAAAACCAGTTTTTGGGATTTAAGGTTTGCCTTTAGGAAATCTTATCAAATCAGGCATCGTTGGGAAACCAAGTATAAGCCTCATGGAATTCCTGTTCAAGTGGTCTCATCTTCATGGATTTTTCTAGACTTTCAAGGTGACTAGCAGCATCTGGTCTGTTCCTGCTTCTTGTTTGATTCTTGTCTAGATGATCATTGCCATGAATTGTATTTTCATGTTTTTTGGACATTGCTTTTGATTGCTACGTTTGGACACTGTTTTATCTTGCGGCCTTTGAATGCCTTATTGCTTTTTGGAATCTTATCTTTACAAGGATTTATTTCTACTGACTTTTTTGCTAAGCCTTAATAAAAAAAACGTGTGGTGTGTTTACAGTCAGAAGGGCTATTTCCTGTTCTGGAGTGCAGCACCTTTCATGTTCCTTGTTTTGTGCCTGGGCAATGCTGCTGCGTTTGGGGGTCTCTCTGTAGACTTGTCCACAGCTGCATGGTATACGGTAGACTCCTGCAGAGGTGAGAGGATCCCTCTTGTCCTTTGCTGAACGCAGCATTGGTTGGATTTTCTTAGTGGGTCTGTAGATCATTTGTAGGTTGTGTTTCTCTATCAGCTTCCCTTTGCGGTCAGTGGTTCCCTTGATGTATGACAAGAACACTTTTCCTCTGGGTGGGTCTTTGTCTTGACTCTCATGGCTTGTTCTTGGTCTTGCAGCTCTTCTGATGTCTGTGGTGGAGTCTCCATTGATCTGTAGAGCCCAATTTAGGTGGTTCCATTCACCTAGGAGAAGGTGGCCTTCTCAGATTCATTTTGCAAAGTCTGCACAGTCTGGACATTCCTCAGATACATAAACCTCACTTGTCTAGTTTCCAAAAGACCTCACAATCTCTGAAGATGCCTGCCATAGATGTGGGCAAAACGCTAGGAGAGAATGCTTCTGAAACATAGCCATACAGCCTGGAAAACTCACAGCAACCCAAAGTTCTTCCTTTGGGGGTAAAACATCAAGAGAGAATATTTTTGGAACAAGCCCGAAAAAATCACAGCCACCCAGTGATTCCGGCCTTGAAAGCCTTTGACAACACAATAATAAACACTGTTTACGTACAAGATATTTTACATTGTGATCTGAGCATAAGAAAAACCAAGACTCAGAAACAGTGCGATAGAACCTGAGTTCAGTGAAAGGGAATGAAATGGAAGGGGTATCCAAGTAAATAACTTTAAGGGAGAGTTATTGTGGCTAGACCATTACTACATTTCTCCAGAAGGGATAGCTAGAAGGGAGAAACGACTGATTCACCTGGAAGTTATGTATTTCAAATGTATTTGATGCACTAGTACTGATTTTAAATACAACCAAAACAAAAATACTCCATAGTTTGTACTCACAGTAACATGTCCCTTTAAGAGGATTGCCTTGGTACCGATTTTCAACTTCGCACCTAGAAGAAAGAACCCATAAGAATGTTTTCTCTGATCTGTTGATCATAATAAATGGCTCACATCAAGAATGTTGACCTTTAGGTTTAATTTTCTCTTGAACCCAGCGTTGTAAAAGGTTTGTTTTCTTTAAAGTCACACCCCTCATTAACTTAAAAGGCTGATTTTCATTTTAAAAAATTAGAGCAAGACTAAATATTTAAGGAGTTGATTTAAAAATGTCAAGACAGAAGACCAGACCACAGCAAAGCAACAATAAATGGGAAACCTGGAGAACACGACAAGAACCTGCCTAAAAATGGCAAACAGTAACCTAAGAATAAGCTAAACTATGGGCAGTCCCCAAGTTACAAAGAAGATAGGTTCTGTACATTTGTTCTTAAGTAGAATTTGTAAGTCGGGACAGATACATATATTAAGTGTAACTCCATCCATCTATCCATCTATCCATCTATCCATCTATCCATCTATCTATCTATCTATCTATCTATCTATCTATCTATCTATCTATCTATCTATCTATCTATCTCAGCTTTGGATTGCTTAAAGAAGGCTTAACACCCCTGTGGGGATTTGTTTTGTTGCCTATGCCCCTATTCAGAAGATTTCATAGAATCACAGAGTTGGAAGAGATCTTGTGGGCCATCCAGTCCAACCCCATTTTGCCAAGAAGCCGGAAAATCTCATTCAAACCACTCCCAACAGATGGCCATCCAGCCTCTGTTTAAAAGCTTCTAAAGAAGGCGCCTCAGCAACTTGGATCCTTTTTCCATATGTGGTGGACCTGTAAAGTAGCATCCAAGTTTTGGACAGAAATACACAAAGAAGTACAGAAGATTTTAAAAATAAAGTTCACAAAAAAAAAACAACGGAGTACTACTTACTTGGGTTTACAGATTTAGATTTACAACTAAATGAACAAGAAGGTAAGCTTTTTACATTTATCACAACTACCATCAGAATTGCCTTTGCAAGAGAATGGAAGCAAGAATTAAATCCACCTATAGAAGAGTGGATAGAAAAAATTATGGAAATTATGGACATGGATGAATTGACTTTTTTGTTGAAAAAAAATATGGGCAATACGTTAAAAAGAACAAATTGGGACCCTCTCCACAACTACCTGGAGAAATTGCGAAAATAGAAGACACGATAGACATTTATTTTTTTAGGGAATATTTTTAATAATAAAAAGGCATTAACCAAGAAAATTTTTTTCTTTTTCTTTTTGTATTTTTTTTTTGTATTTTGTATTTTTTTATTTTTCACTTTTTCTTCTCTTTATATACTTCTATCTTTTTCTCTCTTTCTATATTGTTATTGTTCCCACTCTTTCGTTGTATTATGAAAAATCTAATAAAATTCTTTAAAAAAAAAAGAAGAAGAAGAAGGAGCCTCCACCACACTCCCTTTGGGGCAGAGAGTTCCACTGCTGAACAGCTCTCTCACACAGTCAGGAAGTTCTTCCTAATGTTCAGGTGGAATCTCCTTTCTTGTAGTTTGAAGCCATTGTTCCACGCCCTAGTCTCCAGGGAAGCAGAAAACAAGCTTGCTCCCTCCTCCCTGTGACTTCCTCTCACATATTTATACATGGCTATCATATCTCCCTCTCAGCCTTCTCTTCTTCAGGCTAAACACGCCCAGCTCCTTAAGCTGCTCCTCATAGGGCTTGTTCTCCAGACCCTTGATCATTTGAGTCGCCCTCCTCTGGACACATTCCAGCTTGTCAATATCTCTCTTGAATTGTGGTGCCCAGAATTGGACACAATATTCCAGGTGTGGTCTAACCAAGGCAGAATAGAGCATGGGGAGCATGACTTCCCTAGATCTATTCATGCCTTCCCTGGATGTATCAATTCCCTCCATTCAGACAAGGTAAAATGGTACCTACGCTAAAAGGACTAGGCCCAGATTTCAAAGGTGCAAATCCTCACCTACATTTGGCAATATTTATGTGTATGTTTCTCAAAGGTCTAAATACCAGATATTGCCTGACAAAGTGCTACTCACAGTTGACACTCCTCTCCTTTGATTCCTTTTGTGGTGCAGAAACACTTCCCTGAGTTGGTATTGCAGACCGAAGCATGGCCATTACACTTGCAAGCTGGAAGAAAGAGGCCGGATTCAGTAAAACAGATCACATTAATGAGCATTAAACCATTTAATGGGGCTTCTTTACTCAGCATGATGTATGACTTTACTCAATATGTGGCTTTTTTACTTGCCTCTATCAGGCTTTAGAAGCACTTTCAGAACTTTACAGATGGGCTCATGTCCACAGAATAAGAGCTAAATACAGGATTTTACCACTCATTTTAGGTAAAGACCTAAAATAAAATGCCACAGGCTGTGTAAAAGTCAATGGCTGGGAAAGTGAATACTTAGTCTTTAATACTTGAATTCCAGATGACCACAGTAAACATCTATTTTAATTAATCGTGTGATCCACTTCTGGATGATATTTTTGGATGGTTGTTCAATGGTCCCTGAACAACTCCAAACATCTAAAATTAAAAGAGAGCTGATGCTCCAGTTACGTCCTTTATGATCGGTCCTGTATCGCTGCTACAGGTCTTCGGGAGCGTAGAAAATGCAGACAAGCTCCCTGACCATCTTAGCTCTCACTTTTGTATCCTTTCTAGGCCCTTAATGTGGGGGAGAAATGTTTAAAAGTGGGTAAGAAATGCCTATTGAAATTCAGAGGAATAGAGGCTATGGCACTTCCCATGTGACTCTCCCAAGTGGTAAAATATTATAAATATTGTAATTTACAATATTACAGTGGTTCTCAACCTTCCTAATGCCACAACCCCTTAATACGCTTCCTCATGTTATGATGACCCCCAACCATAAAATTAGTTTCATTGCTACTTCATATCTGCCATTTTGCTTCTGTTATGAATAGTAATGTAAATATCTGATAGGCAGGATGTATTTTCATTCACTGGACCAAATTTGGCACAAATACCCGATACGCCCAAATTTTAATACTGGTGGGATTGGGGGAGGGTATTGACTTTGTCCTGTGGGAGTTGTAGTTGTTGGGATTTATAGTTCACCTACAATCAAAGAGCATCCCGAACTCCACCAACAATGGAATTGAGTCAAGCTTGGCACACAGAACTCCCATGACCAACAGAAAACACTGGAAGGGTTTGGTGTGCATTGACCTTGAGTTTTGGAGTTGTAGTTCACCTACATCCAGAGAGCACTGTGGACTCAAACAATGATGGATCTGGACCAAACTTGGCACAATATGCCCAAATGTGAACATTGATGGAGTTTGGGGAAAATAGATATTGACAATGTATTGTCGAAGGCTTTCATGGCCAGAATCACTGGGTTGTTGTAGGTTTTCCGGGCTATATGGCCATGGTCTAGAGGCATTTTCTCCTGATGTTTCGCCTGCATCTATGGCAAGCATCCTCAGAGGTAATGAGGTCTGTTGGAAGTAGGAAAATGGGTTTATATATCTGTGGAATGACCAGGGTGGGACAAAGGACACTTTTCTGCTGGAGCTAGATGTGAATGTTTCAACTGACCACCTTGATTAGCATTTAATGGCTTGGAAGTGCCTGGGGGAATCTTTCTTTGAGAGGTGATTTAATGTGCCTGATTGTTTACTCTCTGATGTCATTGACATTTGGGAGTTGTAGTTGCTGGGATTTATAGTTCACCTACAACCAAAGAGCATTCTGAACCCTACCAACATTTAAATTGGGCCAAACTTCCCACACAGAACCTCCATGACCAACAGAAAATACTGTGTTTTCTGATGGTCTTTGGCGACCCCTCCGACACCCCCTGGCAACCCCTCCAGGGGCCCCGACCCCCAGGTTGAGAAACACTGCAATATTATAATGTAATACAATATAATACTAATAAAAATAATGCAATATAATAATTATATATTTTATATTACATGGAATATTACTAATAATATTACAATATAATGGTATAGTACAACATAGTAATATATAATACTTATATTGTACTATGCTAATAATATAATATAGTGTATGTATATCTATATATAGAAAAAAATGCTCTGTGCATAATGAGTACCTTGAAAACAAAAAAAAAACTACTGGGCCAAATGACCTCAAATTTGGCAACAAAATTCCTCACAATCGAAGGAGTGACCATCACTGGAAAAAAAAAACCCCACAAAAATACCTTTAAATTCAAAATATTACTATATTAAATAGACTCATAGAATAGAGTTAGAAGGGACTCTACCATAGTATTGAGGGAGAACAGACAGGAAGGAAGGAGAGAAGAAAGGAGGGAGGGAAAAAGGGAAGGAATGAAGGAGGGAAAGGGGGAAGGAAGAGAAGGAGGGAGGGAAAGAAGGAAGGAAAGAGGGAAGGAATGGAGAGAACGAAGGAAGGAAAGAAAGAGGTACAGAAGGAAGAATACAAAGTAGAAAGGAAAGAAAAAGGGGAGGAAAGGCAGGAAAGGAAGGAAGGAAGGAAGGAAGGAAGGAAGGAAGGAAGGAAGGAAGGAGAAAAGGAAATAAAAAGTGAAAGAAGGAAGGAAACAGAGAGGGAAGAAAGGAGACAAAGGAAGAAGTAGAGAAAGGGGGAGGGAAGGAAGGAAAGAGAGAAGGAAGGATGAAACCAAAGAGCGAAAGAAGGAATGAAAGAAAGAGGTAGAGAAGGAAGAAAGGAGAGAAATGGGAAGGGGAAAAGGGGGAAAGAATAGGTAGGTACCTCTCTTTCATAATACTCCAGATATCTACCTCTACTTCGAAAATTCTTACTATAGGCCACAGCAACGCGTGCAGGGCACAGCTTGTGTGTGTGTGTGTGTGTGTGTGTGTGTGTGTGTGTGTGTGTGTGTGGGGATATATATCTCGAAAGCCGCTCTGACTCCTCTTAGGGGTGAGAACGGCAGCATATAAATGAGGCCCTTCAGTGCTCCAGCTGGAGGTCAGCTGTGACCAGCAGTGCTGTAGAATTTGAAGAGGCGTGAATGGAGGGCAAAAGAGGGAAACATGCCAAGAGGAAGGCGCATCAAGCCAACCCCGACCGGGACCGCCTTCCACCTGGAAATCAGTGCCCTCCCTGCGGGAAGAGATGCAGATCAAGAATAGGACTCCACAGACACCTACAGACCCACCAGAGTACTGATCTTTGGGGACTATCCTACTTGGACAAAGAGGAATTGCCTAAGTAAGTAAGTAAGTATAAATGTAGTAAATAGTAGTCCATGCTCTGGTTACATCCCGTAAAGTCTACAACACACTCTACGTGGGGTTGCCTTTGAAGACGGTCTGGAAGCTTCAACTAGTCCAACAAACAGCAGCCAGGTTGCTAACAGAAGCGGCGCTCAGGGAGCATACAAGCCCCTTGTTGCGCCAGCTCCACTGGCTGCCGGTTTGCTACCGGGCACAATTCAAAGTGCTGGCTTTGGCCTATAAAGCCCTAAATGGTTCTGACGCAACTTACCTATCCGAATGTGTCTCCCCTTACGGATCATCATCTGAAGAGGCCCTGCTCTCGGTCTCGCCTTCGTTTCAAGTACGGTTGGTGGGGACGAGAGACAGGGCCTTCTCAGTGGTGGCCCCTCAGCTATGGAACACCCTCCCTAAGGAGATTAGATCTTCTCCCTCCCTCTTAACGTTTCAGAGGCAAGTTAAAACATGGCTGTTCGAGCAAGCGTTTACAAATGCAGAGTAGCTAATATAGGAAATCGAACGACTTGACAATGGAACTGGACAATGCTTGATAATAATGAGACGCTAATGATGTTTTTATTAGTGTTGTTGTTTAATGTTTTAATCTGTATTATGTTTTTATATGTACTGATTTGTTGGAAACCGCCTTGAGTTGCCGATTGGCTGAGAAAGGCGGTATACAAATACAGCAAATAAATAAATAATAAATAAATAAATAATAAAATCAGAAGAAATTATACAAAACAGCATACATAAAGGCAAGAAACCACGCAAGGCTGCCCAGGTGAAATGACCTATACAAGTGGCACAAATCAGCTTACATTGGCTTAAAATTTGAAAGACGTTTAGCACAGAACAAACAGTTCCTTTGATGATTAGTGCTCTCTGCCTCTCAACCGTAAGACTGGACGGGCAACAGAATACAAATCACGCTGGTCAGGAGGCAGGAGCGGATGAGGACAGGACTTACGTTGACAGGTCCCTCCGTTGGTGGGGTCTCCATGGTAACCAGAGATACAGGTTTCGCAGTTCTTGCCGGTGGTCAGGTTCTCGCACCTCTCGCAGATGCTCTGGTTCACGCATTTACTGTGCCCGTTGCACTGGCAAGCTGGAAACAAAAAGCAGCTTCAGCAGAGGACTCACTTTGCTACTTTGCTACCCACATCACGACTGAACAGCACCTTATTTTCTTGATACCGACCCAATTTCTCAATGTATATCCCTATAAAGCCCTATATGGTTTGGGTTCAGTCTACCTCGATCATCCTGTGCGCCCTCTAAGGCAGTGGTTCTCAACCTGGGGTCCCCAGATGTTTTTGGCCTACAACTCCCAGAAATCCCAGCCAGATTGCCAGCTGCTAGGATTTCTAGGAGTTGAAGGCCAAAAACATCTGGGGACCTCAGGTTGAGAACCACTGCAATGAACCTGCCTTCGTTTTACAGTCTTTCTCTCCATTCCACCCCTCTTCCATTCTCCTTCTCCATCACTAACTGTTCCACAAGAATTCAAATGAAATAGGCACTAGATCCGCCTAGTCAAAGCCATGGTATTCCCTGTAGTCACCTACGGATGTGAGAGCTGGACCTTAGGGAAGGCTGAGCGTGGTGTTGGAGGAAAGTTCTGAGAGTGCCTTGGACTGCGAGAAGATCCAACCAGTCCATCCTCCAGGAAATAAAGCCCGACTGCTCACTAGAGGGAAGGAGACTAGAGACAAAGTTGAAGTACTTTGGCCACATCATGAGGAGACAGCAAAGCCTAGAGAAGACAATTATGCTGGGGAAAGTGGAAGGCAAAAGGAAGAGGGGACGACCAAGGGCAAGATGGATGGATGGCATCCTTGAAGTGACTGGACTGACCTTGAAGGAGGTGGGGGTGGTGACGGCCAACAGGGAGCTCTGGCGTGGGCTGGTCCATGAGGTCACAAAGAGTCGGAGACGACTGAACGAATGAACAACAACAGGCACTATCAAGTGAGTCCCTTCCAAACAAATTTTAAACAATATGTGAAATAATTCCGCCGACTCCTCCACTTCCTGAGTAATAAAAAAAATTAAGAGTTTTCACATGAAACTGATGGAAAGTACATGGGCTCAGATGTGCACTCCGTTACCTGGGCACTGTATATAGGACCAGTTGTATTTGTTCTCCGCCTGGCACAAGCTGACATCGAGGACAGGTTCCTGGTAAGCCTTCACAGTTGGCAGAGCAGGTGGTGTTGGCTTTGGCATCTTGACCGGACCTCTGGACGAGCCTTCGATGCACTTCCCTTTGCCGGTGTTGCTGGGATCCGTGCACCAGCCACAGCCAGGCTGATCCAGGCAGTGAGCGCAAGTGAGGTAGCCAGAGCAATTTTCAGCTGTGGGGAAAACATACAAAAGTAGTGCCATAAATTAGAGAATAAAGCACCAGGGATTTTAAAAAATCACACTCTGGGCCTGTTTGCATGCCGTAAACAAACCATAGACTGGATGTTCTGCAGCTGAGGCACTTTCCCTTCTTTGCCCCATTCTGACCGCTTTGTTTGGTAGTACCACCGCTTTCCAACTACTGTTGAAAGAGGCCTCCAAAGTCGAAGCTATAATGTGAAGTCGGGTTCTATTTCTTTATTTTGAGGGTGAAACCTTCTCAAACATTGCCGTAAAGAAATCTGACAAAATAATGAAACACAGCCTTCATCAACATGGCCAACACTACATCAGTCCATCTCTGAATAAATGTCATAAGACCTGATGGGACTGACAGGCATCTCCTGAAAGAAAATATGAGCAGTGGATTTTCAAGAAGGAGGTATATTAAAAATGTGTTTATTTCATCACTGATGAGAAAGAGTCCCTTAACACATCAAGGTCAAAAAGATAGTCAATGGCTATGATTTTCCTCCCACCAAAACGTATGAGTTTTCTGCACAAAAACTATTTGTGTTTATAATAGTCAAAATTTTGGCATAAAATGGAATTCCTTGCATAAAAGTAGTTTTGGTAAATTTTTGGCAAGCAAGAAATAATAATAATAATAATAATAATAATAATAATAATAATAATAATAATATTATTATTATTATTATTATTATCAATCATGAAAAAAGCAAAAAAAACCACACTCAAAAATTAAATAAATGAAGATTTACATCACTAAAAATAAGAAACCAGATAGAAAGGAAGTCTTTCTCAAACTTTCAGAATTTTTTCACTGTTACCCTGGTTTTAAATTTTTTTTTTCTTGTCAGGAGTGACTCCAAGTCTCTCCTGGTGTGAGAGAATTGACCGTCTGCAAGGACGTTGCCCAGGGATGCCCGGATGATTTGATGTTTTTATCATCCTTGTGGGAGGCTTCTCTCATGTCCCCGCATGAGGAGCTGGAGCTGATAGAGGGAGCTCATCCGCCTCTCCCCGGATTTGAACCTGTGACCTGTCGGTCTTCAGTCCTGCTGGCACAGGGGTTTAACCCACTGCGCCACCGGGAGCTCTGATTTTTTTTTAAAATATCGTTTTTATTAGTTGAGAATGCAAAGATTCTATTATTTACAATATCTTTTTTTAAAATGGAGTTGTGAGGGTCAGATAAGGGAATACTACCCTGGTTTTTTTTGTGGTAAGCTGGTTGCACCCCAGGCCTGGAACCACCTATGATCACAGCACCACACAAGAGTCCAGAGTATAAGCCAAGAGTTAGTTGGAAAAACACATAGAATATATGAAAAAAGTAGAAATAAAGAAAGAAGAGGAATAATCCAAAACAGGTTTAACAATAGGTAATAACCACATAGGATTCCAAATGTCTCATGAAAATCCAAAGGTAACTCAGTCCAGGAATAGCCAAAAACCACAAATACAGCATAAATCCGCAAGCAAAAGATATACTTGGAAAAACTTGAGCAAGAATCATTAAACAAGAATATAGCAACTCCCATGACACTTGAAACCAAAACAGAACTTGACTTGACACAAGAACTCAGGCTAAGGTTCCAACGTTGCTTGAACTAATTTTAAGGTAAACAATTGGCTGTTATGAAGTCATGAAGTCATGGCATTTCCCACAAATTTTCTCTCTTTTCCACGTAATCTTTCTAACCTATGGAGCTGATTCTCTGCTCTGATCTGCAAATGGAGATCCTTGCTTATCTCCGTACTGCCAGGTGCTTTCCCTTGAAAGTTTTCTGTTTCACTTAATTCTTTTTCCCTCGACCCCTTATCTAATGATGTTGTTTCTGGCTCCTGTGACTAACCTTGGAGTTCAGCACTGTCTGCGGCCATTTCATTCCCATGGCCAGAATCTTCAACACTTTGAACCTGTCCTGCATCGCTTTGAACCCTAGGGAATCCCATAATCCCTTCTGAATCATCAGTGAACCCATCAGCCCCTGGCTGCTGAGCTACAACAAAGCTTGGGATAAAAACAGGAAGCCTCAGTAGTCACTTAAGCTGAGGATCTCAACATAACTCTTGGACTGCAGCCCACAGATAGTTTTCCACCATTAGCCTTTTATTTGGGGGGTTAATCCTGGGAACTGATCCAAATCCAGTCCAGTTGGGATGCTCTATCCAACAATGAACCAATGAACACAGGTGGATTTCCTTGCCCGTGCCAAGAGAAGAGCATACAAAATGCTGGAGCCAGAGGACAATGCGGCTGAGGCCATAGTCACCAAATGCTCCATCGCTGTTGTCTTTGCACCCTTTCCATCAACGGAATACTTACGCGGACAGTTGCTCACGGTGTGCCACTCCATGCATTGTCCATAAGGGAAGGAGGCCACGTAGGCGTTCGAGTCGACACACTGCTTCTTGTTGCTGCACCACATGCACTCCGAGTTGCTGCTGGTGCATTCGCTGCAGGCCATCCTCAAGCCACAGGGAGTGCGGCACTGCTTCGCGCTGTGATTGGCTGTTCAGTGACAAACACAGAATTAGAACAAGTTGCTCCTACAACCTTTACAGGTCTTCTTTTCCTTCACCACACTTGAAACACAGTCCAGTGAGTATAAAGGCACTAACTTCCTCCTCCCATATCCAAGGGACTATACGTTCCTGACACTGCTCCCTTCTCTATTTCTGTATGGGTCTTCCTTTCCTTTATGATCAAAAGTCCTTCACCATCACCTAGTCTATTGCTTAATGTCATTACCTTTTTCCTTTCCTCTAAAGGGTTGATAATCTCTTTCCCACAACTTTACAAGCATCCTACACTTTCTCCTCAAGACTCTATGTTGATGGTCTTGATACCAAGCTTCTCTCTGTTTATCCCCCGTTGTAAATTATGATCAAGGGATGCACTTCATATCATGAATTTCAGGGGGATAGTGTCAAGGTAAGTTATCTCTGTCAACTCTGTCAACACTGAGAACTGGGAAGCCCTGGCCCTTGAGTGCTCCAGCTGGAGGTCAGCTGTGACCAGCAGTGCTGCAGAATTCGAGGAGGCACGAGTGGAGGGTGAAAGAGAGAAACGTGCCAGGAGGAAGGTGCGTCAAGCCAACCCCGACCGGGACCGCCTTCCACCTGGAAACCAATGTCTTCACTGTAGGAGAAGATGCGGGTCAAGACTAGGGCTCCACAGCTACCTACGAATCCACAAGGAAACCCATCATGGAAGACCATCTTAGTCGTCCAACGAGGGATCGCCTAACTAAGTAAGTAATCTCTGTCAACAATGCGGTACAAGCACCAACTAAATATAGATGTAGGGCATGATAGCATTAATGTCCACTCACCCCACTCCATCAATCCATGTGGCTAGAAGGATGTATGCATACTCGCTAAACAGTAGAGCTAATCTGGATACTGATTATTGAGAGTTGTAAGTCATTTACAATGCTCATTGTTATTGTGATTGTGCTTATTGGAATCTTATTTTATGACTGTGTTTATAAAAAAAAATTCTTGATGTAATTTGATGGTGTTGTTTTATTGTTTATGCTCTGGTTTTATTTTGTTGTAATATGTTGTCCGGACTTGGCCCCATGTAAGCCGCTCCGAGTCCCCATTGGGGAGATGGTGGTGGGGTATAAATAAAGATTATTATTATTATTATTATTATTATTATTATTATTATTATTATTGACCACAGACAGGGCATCATTCTTAGTATCCCCATGTAACCCTAATAACCCAATATGCAGGCTAGCCTATCTTCTATTGCAACCCACTGGGTATACCACCTTCCCCAAAGGTACGAGGGTTATTTAAATGTATTTTGGAAGAGTTTATAGCTTAATGTCAAGCAGAGGTTTTGCATGACCAATCCGTTATTAGAATTGTGGAAATCATAGAATCAAAGAGTTGGAAAAGACCTCATGGGCCATCCAGTCCAACCCCCTGCCAAGAAGCAGGAAAATTGCATTCAAAGCACCCCCGACAGATGGCCATTCAGCCTCTATTTAAAAGCTTCCAAAGAAGGAGCCTCCACCACACTCCAGGGCAGAGAGTTCCACTGATGAACGGCTCTCACAGTCAGGAAGTTCTTCCTAATGTTCAGATGGAATCTCCTTTCTTCTAGTTTGAAGCCATTATTCCATTGCATCCTAGTCTCCAGGGAAGCAGAAAACAAGCTTGCTCCCTCCTCTCTATGACTTCCTCTCAAGTATTGATACATGGCTATCATGTCTCCTCTCAGCCTTCTCTTCTTCAGGCTAAACATGCCCAGCTCTTTAAGCCACTCCTCATAGGGCTTGTTCTCCAAACCCAAAATGTTGTATGAAATCCTGGAGAACCATTGATAATCGGTGTTCACAAGACTGATGATGGGGAATCGAAGTGTCTGGCTGGATATAAGGAATTTTTGTCATCCAAGGTCTTCAGATGACTGGGAACTCCAATTTCCTTCACTCATTCTCACTCCGATATGTTGAACTTACACAGACCCATTACTTCATCAAGAACGTAGGGAATAACCCTAACCCTCTCCTTTGGAACACTATCCTATACCGCAACCACACTACTGCCCACGCCTTCCTTCTTCATCTCATACACTTTTAACACAAAGTTGGACAAATTGCAAGCAATATGAAGCTCCTGAACCCTAATTTTGTGGTTTCTGTAACCTCCTTGGTGACTCCTCAAAGTCTTTCAATTCCTAGAAATAAGCCTGTTGATTTGCAAGTGTTTTCCTTTTGTCCCAAACGAAATAAACTAAAAGCAAAACTCTAATGTAGCAGTTGGGTTTCTCTTACCCATAGAGCACCCTACATCCAATCAAAACACTAAAATATTACCAAAATAGCATCCAAAACAGAGGCAAGAAGTGATGCAACGTAACTCCTCTGGAATGTTTCCAGAGGAGGGCGACTAAAATGATCAAAGGTCTGGAGAACAAGCCCTATGAGGAGCAGCTTAAGGAGCTGGGCATGTTTAGCCTGAAGAAGAGAAGGCTGAGAGGAGATATGATAGCCATGTATAAATATGTGAGAGGAAGCCATAGGGAGGAGGAGGGAGCAAGCTTGTTTTCTGCTTCCTTGGAGACTAGGACGCAATGGAACAATGGCTTCAAACTACAAGAGAGGAGATTCCATCTGAACACGAGGAAGAACTTCCTGACTGTGAGAGCCGTTCAGCAGTGGAACTCTCTGCCCCGAAGTGTGGCGGAGGCTCCTTCTTTGGAAGCTTTTAAACAGAGGCTGGATGGCCATCTGTCAGGGGTGATTTGAATGCAATATTCCTGCTTCTTGGCAGAATGGGGTTGGACTGGATGGCCCATGAGGTCTCTTCCAACTCTTTGATTCTATGATTCTATGATTCTAACTTGTGGCGTCCTGATTGGTCTTCTGAGGCCAAAATTGGCTTCCATTTCCTCTGCAGTTGCTCTTATGTAAGCAAGAGAGCAACAGCTTAGCAAGACAACATCAGCATTAATATAGAAAGTCTGGGATCTGTTAAGCACTCAGTTCTAGACCTCTTGGAAAGGTTTTACAGATATATCCTATTCTCGAAAAAACAAGTATCCTTTACCCAACACAAACAACAATGAGATATATTTTACCAGGCCTTTCGCAGACGCTACCATTGACAAGGTTGATACACGTTGCTGCCTTCAGCCCTCCTTTGCTGGGCTCTGCCAAATAACTGCAGAACCCAATGTCGCTCGGCTCCCCCGGCAACCACTGGAGCAAGGTGTTTGTAAAGGGAGACATGTCCTCCCAGCACCAGTATGAGATGTTGATCTTCCGCAGTCCAACCCACGGCGTCAGGGCTTTGGCCTAAAGGGGGAGAAAAACTATGTTCAACTGAAGACACAAACACATCATTCCAGAAGAGGAACGGAGTTACGGTGCAACTGCAGGGCATACCAGTGAGCAAAAATGTCTTTAGTTACATATAATGTCATATAATGAGATGTGAGATATAATCATAAGGACACATGATTGAGTTACATCAGAGCTGGATTACTGCAACATGCTCTACATGGGGACACTTTTGAAGGGTGTTTGGAAATTCCCACTGGTCCAAAAGAGCTGCAGCCAGATTGCTAAGATGAACTGGCTATAAGAGGTACACAAGCCCCTTGCTGCAACAGCTTCAGTGACTGCCAATCGATCTCTGTGCACAATTAAATACAGCAATGATTCTCAACCTGTGGGTCCCCAGATGTTTTGGCCTTCAACTCCCAGAAATCCTAACAGCTGGTAAACTGGCTGGGATTTCTGGGAGTTGTAGGCCAAAACACCTGGGGACCCACAGGTTGAGAACCACTGAAATACAGTATTTATTCGAGTCTAATACATCATCAAATCAAATGAGCACCTCAATTTTCAAAACCCTGAAACCCCAAAACGTATTTACCATATTATGCTAATCTAATGTGCACTCTAATTTTGGGAAGGTGATAATTAGATTCGAGTAAACATGGTATTGTGATTTCAGCCTATAAAGCCCTACATTGCTCAGGTCCAGGTCATTTGAAGGACTATATTGTCCCAGACAAACCTGTCCATACATTGAGATCTCCTTTGGAAACACCTTCTCAGCGGCTAGGCCCAGGTTCTGAGACTCCCTTCCTAGAGAGGCGAGATGACTATCTTCCTTCCTATCCTTCCTCAGGCAGGTGCAAATATTTGTGTCTTGAGAAGCCTTTCAGCACTGACCATACAAGACTCACCATACCTAAACAATGTGCTAGATTTTGTATCCCTTATTTTCATTGTGCTTTTTAAAAGAGGACTTCGTTTTTAACCAGTCTTAATTTTTAGTAGTTTAAACACTCTTTAAACATTTGCATTTTATTAATTTTTAATAAATTTATATTAATCTATTGAAAGACACCTTGAGTTCTAAAGTGGAAAAGGCAGGAGGAGGATGACCATGTTGTTTGGACTCCTGAGATGTGTTGGGCAAATGGGCTTATTAACAAAAGACCCTCCTCATAAATGCACAGCAGAGTAACTTATTAGCAGCAGCGTGATCCAGCAGCAGTAGCCCAAAGTGATAAAAAGGACAAAAACCAACAGACCAATGTTATCTTCTACATAGGAGGCTTTTCTTTATAGCAAAATAATATGGTTGCACTATTTGCCTAGTCAAAGCCATGGTATTCCCTGTAGTAACCTACGGATGTGAGAGCTGGACCTTAGGGAAGGCTGAGCGAAGGAAGATCGATGCTTTTGAGCTGTGGTGTTGGAGGAAAGTTCTGAGAGTGCCTTGGACTGCGAGAAGATCCAACCAGTCCATCCTCCAGGAAATAAAGCCCGACTGCTCACTGGAGGGAAGGATACTGGAGACAAAGTTGAAGTACTTTGGCCACATCATGAGGAGACAGCAAAGCCTAGAGAAGACAATTATGCTGGGGAAAGTGGAAGGCAAAAGGAAGAGGGGCCGACCAAGGGCAAGATGGATGGATGGCATCCTTGAGGTGACTGGCTTGACCTTGAAGGAGCTGGGGGTGGTGACAGCCGACAGGGAGCTCTGGCGTGGGCTGGTCTATGAGGTCACGAAGAGTCGGAGACGACTGAACGAATGAACAAAAACAATTTGCAAGAACAAGGTTTCCATAACACAAACAAAGTTCTTTACACTTCCTTCTTTGCTTCCACGCTGGGCTTCTTTCTCATGCAGATAAACAGCTTCGCTCTCACAGAGCCTCTTCTCGCACTGAAGCTACACAGGAGTTTCACAAAGTAGCTTTTAACACACAGCAGCCTTCACACACAGTGGCTTTCAACCTGGGGCTTCTCTCACCGAAGCTTCTCATACACCAGGCCTACTCACACCAAGGCCTACTTCACACTGAGGCCTTTCTCCCACTGAAGGCTCTCCCAGACTGATGCCTCTCATATACTGGGGAGAACTAACACTGAGGCCTACTAACACACTGAGACCCTTCTTCCACAGAGACCTCTCACAGACTGAGAGCTACTAATCTACAAGCACACCTGCTGATATTGCACTACAACTTTTGCTAAGTCATTCCATCCATTTAGCTCTTTCAGTGCTTGACTCATGTTTTTGTAATTAAAAAAATGTATTTAATTTTCAATATTTCTGACAAGACAGGTGCCAAATAATTTCTCATAGAAACTCATAGATCTCTGCATCTCCTGTAGTTATCTTTCACACTATTGTGCTCTTCTCTTCTGGTTCCCTCCATCCTGAATGGGACAAAGTTGCATGGCCATGATCTCTGTGCAATGCCAGATTAAGCCTGGCTGTAACAGTGTTCTAATAATGACTTATTTTAGGCAAAGTCACCAATGGACAGAGATAGATCAATGAGCCCAGGTGTAAAGGTAGCAGGCACAAAGAGAGGAGAGGGCACAATCTCTCTCAGCCCGCCACTGTTTTGTTCTGTTATGGCCACTGAATGCCTGTTTTCAGGTGTTTAAAAATGTTATCCCCTATTGCTGGATGTGGATTAACTTCAACAGACACAAAAACAAGAAAGATACAGATAACATCCATATTTCCATGGGCAGACAAATCAAAAACTTGAAGTTGGTTTTGGAGGACATATTCAAAACTACCCTGAGAGTGAGATATACTAAAGTCATCTTGGCTACAACCTGACTCAAGCTAACTGCTCCACTCCCACAATCCTCTTGGAAAGAAAGTGGTTTTGGTGTACAATTATGTACTCTGTTGCAACTCAGGATAGATTCATCTTGCTCAAGACACCACCACACACCAAGGCTGTAGGTTTTGTAGTTTATTGAAGAAAAAGCAAAATCAAAAACATAGAAGTAAAGTTGCAAAAGTTCAATAGCCAAAACAGTGTCTTAAATGCAAAGGCAAAGTTTCCAAGATTCAAAGGCAAATAACATGAAGGATAACCTTTTAGCATTGGTTAAACAAGAATCCATGGCAGCATGACAAGGTCCCCAAAAATCAAGATCAAAATCAAAGTCCCCAAAGAGCTAGAAGCTTTCCCCAAAAGCTGAGGTAATTCCAGAGAAGTTAACAGGGTGTAAGCAACATTGCACTGACAAAGGATTGACTTCAATCAGATCGTTAAATATGTTTCCCTAGCATGAAAGCATTACGTTGACCTCGAACTTCCCATTTGTTGGCAAGCCGCGCACTTCGGCATACCCTTAATTGCAAACGGTCCTCCCTAATCAAATCTCTATCGTCTTCAAGGCCAGATAATTCATTATCCTGGGACTGGTCACCCGGGGAACCGAGAGGCACCCGACTCCCAGGTGGAGCCGACTCATCCACCTGCAGCTGTGAAGTTTCACTATCTTTATCTAAAACAACATTCCTTTTTCTGGGAAACAGAAATGCCGTCTCTTCTTCGGAATCAACACTGTCTGCCTCAATAACAGGGACATGTTCAGAAATCTGTAACCCATCATCCTCCTCGTCCTGAGGAAACTCAAGCTCATAAAGCTCAGGCTCAAAGTGAGCCACAACATCCACAATCATCCTTCATCACTCTGTAAAGACTTTCCACAGTATTCTGGACCACTCACCGAGGCTTGGGTCTTCTGCAGTTCCTTCAGAACAAATTCCACCTTCTTCTGAGTAGTGAGCGATGCCAGGGCAGCATTGTGGTTCCTACAGGTCAGCTTAGCATTGTCATAGCTGTCTTTGGTGTTTGTGATTTTCAAACAAGAATTGCCAACCAGGTGCCACGAGGCCCCACAGATGTTTTCTGTAAAACAAATAAATCCTCACAGATTTTTGTTTTTGCATTAATAACCCATTGTAGGAAAGTATCTATAAGAATTGTCACCCTGAACACAATTAGACTACTAATAAAATAGTAGTAGTAGTAGTAGTAGTAGTAGTAGTAGTAGTAACAACGTTATTCTTATGCCCCGCTACCACCTCCCTGAAGGGACTCAGGCCGGCTTACATGTAGAACAAAATACCCACAAGACATAAAAGCAAAAACAATCCATAAAACAAGAAAGATACAAATGGTATTAAAAGTTTGGCAGGGTTTTCTTGGAGGGAATTCAGTATTCATACATGCTAGGAACAATGCATAAGACCAGAGGCAAGCAATGTGTGCCTTCCATGTACTATTAGACAGTGATCCCAGCATCGACTAATCTGACTATGCAGTTTATTTTGCCTTTACAAAGGTGAACGCCTCAATCGACACTTTTCTAATGTCTGTGATTGCCATCCATAAATCTCAGGGCATCTCGATGCTGTCCTGATCCAGACAGAAACACTAAAAAAGTCTTTTAAATGGAGCTAATTATAGGGAACATACATCACTCCTATTAAAGTAGCTCCACTGGCTGCCAATAGGTTTCCGGTCCCAATTCAAGGTGCAGGTTATGACCTACAAAGCCCTAAACAGTTTGGGTCCTGCCTATCTTCATGATCCTATATCACCCTATGAACCAGCACAGGCTCTGCAATCTGCCAGCGAAGCCCTCCTCTCTCTGCCACCACCAAGCACAGTTGGTGGGGACGAGAAAGAGGGCCTTCTCAGTGGTGGCACCCCAACTCTGGAAATCCCTCCCCAAGAAGCTCAGCCTTGTCACAGAGACACGCATCAGGTTATCTGTGCCAAAACTTGTGTGAGGCAGGCCAAGCAAAGGGTTTTTGACAAAACGTAGCTTATTTTATTTATTTATTTATTTATTTCGAGCGCTTATACCCCGCCCTTCTCAATCCCCTAGGGGGGACTCAGGGCGGCTTACAAAAGGCACAATTCGATGCCCAATAATTCACAAAATACAATATACAAAATACAATATAACAACAACAATTATAACTACTTAAAACAATCAAATTAATACAATAGCACTAATAAAATCATCTTGTGGTCAACGTTCGCCAATTCATAAATCCATAGTCCATCCAGCATTATCATAGTCCTTTCCTACTCTGGTCATCATTGTCCTTTATCCATCTGCCAGCTTACTCAAAGGTCTGGTCCCATATCCAGGTTTTTAACTTCCTTCTGAAAGAGAGGAGGGATGTTGATGACCTAATTTCCCCGGGGAGTGAATTCCACAGGCGAGGGGCCACCACTGAGAAGGCCCTGTCCCTCGTCCCCACCAGTCTCACTTGTGATAAAGGTGGGGCCGAGAGCAGGGACTCCCCAGAGGATCTTAAACTCCCAGGTGGGACGTAGAAGGAGATACGTTCGGACAGGTACGCTGGGCCGGAGCCGTATAGTGTTTTGTAGGTCAAAACCAGCACTTTGAATTGTGCTCGGAACTGGATCGGTAGCCAGTGGAGCTGACATAACAGGGGGTGGTATGCTCCCTGTATGACGCTCCGGTGAGTAATCTAGCTGCCGCCCGTTGGACTAACTGAAGTTTCCAAACAGTCTTCAAAGGCAACCCCACGTAGAGCGCGTTGCAGTAATCTAATTGGGATGTAACAACAACGTGGACCACTGTGGCCAGATCAGACTTCCCAAGGTACGGGCGCAGCTGGCGCACAAGTTTTAATTGTGCAAAAGCTCTCCCAGCCACCGCCAAGACCTGGGCTTCCAGGCTCAGCGATGAGTCCAGGATCACTCCCAAGCTGCGAACCTGCGTCTTCAGGGGGAGTGTAACCCCATTCAGTACAGGCTGTAACCCTATACCCTGTTCGGTCTTACGACTGACCAGTAGGACCTCTGTCTTGTCTGGATTCAGTTTCAATTTGTTAGCTCTCATCCAGTCCAACACAGCAGCCAAGCACCGGTTCAAGGTTTGGACAGCCTCCTTGGTGACAGGTAAGAAGGAGTGACAGATTTGCACCCTAAGGAATGACTAAGGTATAACACAGGCAACTGAGTTGTACAAACTTTGGTGGATTAATATTCATAAAAGACTTGTGCAAAAAAACAAAAACAAAAACAAAAACCTTCACTGCACAGAAACCGAGGAACCAAGTCAAGAAACAAAACTGCAAAAAGAGTGAAAAACTGCCTTGTATTTGCAGCTGTGCAACCAGCACTGGATTTGTCATAAGTGAATGGACCCCACTGCTCTGTAACATTCCAAGGAGATTTGAAAGCAAAAGAGCTCAGGCACAGATGGGTCTTCCTTCTCCCGTTTCCTGCCTGTGTGTAGTTTTGAAGGCGTAGCTGGCACAAGATAATCCCTGTCCATTGGAATGCAGTCCGCTGCTGCAGGCAATGAGCTCTGCCCTTCTGCCTGCAAAATAGATAGCAAGGTCCTTCCAGGAGGGATGGGATAATTATCTGTAAAACTCCTTGTGCGACGAAGAGAAATCGCCAGCTTCTGCAAGTTTCCACTCTGAGAACAAGACAACGAGTGCTTTCTTTTCCTTTATTGCGGTTTCTGTGATTTGCTCAAAAGCATCTCCACACACGTGCCCAGAGAGCACGTCCACAAGGAATGTCTGCTTGGTCAACAAATTGCCAACAACCCACCTGATTGTGAAAAGGGCAGGCCACGAGGCGGTTGAGCTACACCTCTCGCACATTTGGAGCAAAAGAAAAATATGTTTTCACAAATGCAGTAACTCTTGAGAAGAGAAAATCTCTCATCTTGCAGGTGAGGAGATAAAATGACAGGTTCTCTCGCAGGCAGGAATGAGACAAGCAAGTACAGTATTTATCACACTTGCATTCAGATTTGTAGAAAAGCAACCTGGGTGTTGGGAGTATTTTATAAACTGCGGTGAAAATAACAGCTCAGGTTCCCCAGTGAATACATGCTCAGTTTCTTTCCTCTTCAATCACATGAAAATAGTATCACACCGTATTGTCGAAGGCTTTCATGGCCAGAATCACTCGGTTGTTGTAGGTTTTTCTGGGCTATATGGCCATGTTCTGGAGGCATTCTCTCCTGACGTTTCGCCTCCATCTATGGCAAGCATCCTCAGAGGTAGTGAGGTCTGTTGGAACTAGGAAAATGGGTTTATATATCTATGGCATGACCAGGGTGGGACAAAGGACTCTTGTCTGCTGGAGCTAGGTGTGAATGTTTCAACTGACCACCTTGATTAGCATTTAATGGCTTGGAAGTGCCTGGGGGGAATCTTTTGTTGAGAGTGATTTGATGTGCCTGTTTGTTTCCCCTCTGTTGTTTTGCTGTTGTAATTTTTGAGTTTTTTAATACTGGTAGCCAGATTTTGTTCATTTTCATGGTTTCTTCCTTTCTGTTGAAATTGTCCACATGCTTGTGGATTTCAATGGCTTCTCTGTGTAGTCTGACATGGTGGTTGTGAGAGTGGTCCAGCATTTCTGTGTTCTCAGATAATATGCTGTGTCCAGGCTGGTTCATCAGGTGCTCTGCTATGGCTGACTTCTCTGGTTGAAGTAGTCTGCAGTGCCTTTCATGTTCCTTGATTCGTGTTTGGGCAATGCTGCTGCGTTTGGTGGTCCCTATGTAGACTTGTCCACAGCTGCATGGTATACGGTAGACTCCTGCAGAGGTGAGAGGATCCCTCTTGTCCTTTGCTGAACGTAGCATTTGTTGGATTTTCTTGGTGGGTCTGTAGGTGGTTTGTATGTTGTGTTTCCTCATTAGCTTCTCTTTGCGGTCAGTGGTTCCCTTGATGTCTGGCAAGAACACTTTTCCTCTGGGTGGATCTTCATCTTTACTCTCGTGGCTTGTTCTTGGTCTTGCAGCTCTTCTGATGTCTGAGGTGGAGTATCCATTGCTGTATAATATGCTGTATCCAGGTTGGCTCATCAGGTGCTCTGCTATGGCTGATTTCTCTGACTGGAGTAGTCTGCAGTGCCTTTCATGTTCCTTGATTCGTGTTTGGGCGCTGCGTTTGGTGGTATCACACTATTTCTGAGTGGGTGAGATGCCTAAAGTCAGTAGTCCTGGGTCCGATATCTGTATCATCCATTTAATTCATGTTTCCATTTTGTTCTGTTTATTCGGATTGCACGATACAAAAGACCCTCTCCCAGAATGAAAATAAACTCGATACGAAAGGCAGGCAGGAGCGGATACCGGCTCCAAGCCTGCTTTTCGGCATCATAGTTATAGAGAGAAGTAGGATTGCATGGAGGTCTCTTCATTGGAGATCCTTGGCACGGGGCTGATGGCTTCACCACTTGGCAACCATGAAGGCCTTTGGGCCAGCAGCCGAGCACCAAGTAAGCAGCGCTTCTTACTCAGTGCTCGGTTGCAGGCCCTGGCACTCAAAAACGAAAATGGGGCCATACGAATTAACAAGCAGAAATGGATAGCAATCCTATACAAATGCATGAAACTAAAAGTCAGCAGACTTGACCTAGACTTGGTGAGGTTTCTTGAGTCACAAGAAACATCACCCATGGAGTGGAGCACAACACAACTTTCTTTGGGGATAGTAAGGTAATGGAGGGACACGAAGGTGGATGCTATGCCTAAGCAAAGCATAAATAATCCAGGCTGGGATTTATCATACAGCCAATAATTGTGAAAGTTAAAATCCAAAACATCTGGAGGGCCCAAGTTGTCCCGTGCTTGCTGTAGACCAGGGGTCCTCAAACTAAGGCAAGTGAGCCAGATACGGCCCTCCAAGGTTATTTACCCGGCCCTCGCTCAGGTTCAACCTAAGTCTGAAATTTATTTATTTATTTATTTATTTACCGCCTTTCTCAGCCAATCGGCAACTCAAGGCGGTTTCCAACAAATCAGTACATATAAAAACATAATACAGATTAAAACATTAAACAGTAATGCTAATAAAAACATCATTACTGTCTCATTATTATAAAGCATTGTCCAGTTCCATTGTCAAATCGTTCAATTTCCTATATTAGCTACTCTGCATTTGTAAGCGATTGCTCAAACAGCCATGTTTTAACTTGCCTCCAAAACGTTAAGAGGGAGGGAGCAGATGTAATCTCCCTAGGGAGGGTATTCCATAGCCGAGGGGCCACCACTGAGAAGGCCTTGTCTCTCGTCCCCGCCAACCGTACTTGAGACGAAGGCAGGACCGAGAGCAGGGCCGCCCCAGACAATCTTAGAGTCCTTGATGGTTCGTAAGGGGAGACACGTTCTGACAGGTAAGTTGGGGCAGAACTGTTTAGGGCTTTATAGGCCAAAGCCAGCACTTTGAATGCTGGTTGCTTCTGTGCTTAGCCGGTATTGCACCACCTGACATCCGCCGGGAAGTAGCAGCCAATAATGAAAGGACCAAGGCAGAGACATCTCCAGCTCATCCCGTTTGGGTATCAGCCAGCACGTCAACGACTTAAATCTAGAAATAGTTTTCTAAGATCTACAGAGATACTCGCTGGAACACCTCAGCAAGCGAGAGTCCAAAAGTGGCAGGCTCAAACCCAGAACCTCAACCAATGTCTGATACCAAATGAGAGACTCCCCCCTGGGCACACAGAAGACTGGGCGACTTGGAAGGCGCTGAACAGACTGCGCTCTGGCACCACGAGATGCAGAGCCAACCTTAAGAAATGGGGCCACAAAGTGGAATCCACGACATGCGAGAGTGGAGAAGAGCAAACCACTGACCACCTGCTGCAATGCACCCTGAGCCCTGCCACGTGCATAATGGAGGACCTTTTTGCGGCAACACCAGAGGCACTCCAAGTGGCCAGATACTGGTCAAAGGACAGTTAATCAACTACCAAACTCGCAAATTTTGTATTTTGTCTGTTTGTTTGCTTTGTTCTGTTAGAAATGTAATATAATTGACTGGTTGCCCTGACACGACAAATAAATAAGCACTTTGAATTGGGCCCGGTAGCAAACCGGTAGCCAGTGGAGCTTGAAAGCACACAACAACAACAATAACAATCCTATCTCATCAGCCAAAAGCAGGCCCATACTTTCCACTGAAATACTAATCTATCTATCTATCTGTCTGTCTGTCTATCTATCTATCTATCTATCTATCTATCTATCTATCTATCTATCTATCTATCTATCTATCTATCTATCTATCTATCTATCTATCTATACACATGAATAAAAGTGAAAATGTGTGTATGTGGAGGAGGTAACCACTTACACAGATAGTCTCCTACATCCACACACAGACTATAGTTCCAAGTGCTGAGAATCCTCCGAAGGCACTCCCTCAACCAACATTGCAGGTTATAGTGAGCACTCTGAACATGTAGCCCAACCCCTGCCAATGTCCTCCCCAAACACCAACCACCCAAGGAACACTATCATTTGGGAGCCATTTCATCCTAGATGTTCTGGTTTTTTCTCTGTAATGGACATCCCAGGGTTCCTTTCTCTCTCCAAATTTGCATGACCTGCTAACTGCCTCTCCCTTAACCCTTTCCTACCCATTCCTATGGCACACAACAAACAGGAATTGATCAGCAACTGAACAAGAGTTTTAGGGAAAATTCACCATGATTTAGAGGAGTTGTCTAGATCTAGGGAAGTAACGCTAGCCCTCTATTCTGCTTTGGTTAGACCACACCTAGAATATTGTGTCCAATTCTGGGCACTACAATTCAGAAGAGATATTGACAAGCTGGAATGTGTCCAGAGGAGAGCGACTAAAATGATAAAAGGTCTGGAGAACAAGCCCTATGAGGAGCGGCTAAAGGAGCTGGGCATGTTTAGCCTGAAGAAGAGAAGGCTGAGAGGGGATATGATAGCCATGTATAAATATGTGAGAGGAAGCCACAGGGAGGAGGGAGCAAGCTTGTTTTCTGCTTCCTTGGAGACTAGGACGCGGAACAATGGCTTCAAACTACAAGAGAGGAGATTCCATCTGAACATGAGGAAGAACTTCCTGACTGTGAGAGCCGTTCAGCAGTGGAACTCTCTGCCCCGGAGTGTGGTGGAGGTTCCTTCTTTGGAAGCTTTTAAACAGAGGCTGGATGGCCATCTGTCAGGGGTGATTTGAATGCAATATTCCTGCTTCTTGGCAGAATGGGGTTGGACTGGATGGCCCATGAGGTCTCTTCCAACTCTTTGATTCTATGATTCTATGTAGTTCACCTACATCCAGAGAGCACTGTGAAGTCAAGCAAACGATGCCACAGATGCCCATGATTTTGGGAATTGCAGTTCACCCACATCCTTATGCATTTTCTAATGGGAACATTCATAAAAAAAACAACAGGAAAGACTGGCTACAAATTACCAAACTGATATTACCTAACACCCCAAAACAAACAGTGCCTTTTTCAAATAACCTGGGCCAACATAACATACTAGAGGGGTTTGAGGGGGGGTGGGGATTTTAGTTCACCCTGCATCCAGAGATATTACCAAACTTCCCAAAACAAACAATGCCTTTCTCAAGTAACCCGGGCATCGCCGGGTTTCCAAGCTAGTAAGTTTATATTTGTTAAAATTGTTCTTCATTTTAATTATTATATTGTTTTAAACTGGGTTGTTTTTTGCACTACAAATAAGAGATGTGCACTGTGCATAGGAATTTATTCATTTTTTTCAAATTATAATCTGGCCCTCCAACACTGTGAGGGACTGTGACCTGGCCCTCTGTTTAAACAGTTTGAGGACTCGTGCTGTAGACAAAGAAAAAGCTGAGGCCTTCGGTGTATTTTTGTGAGGCAACGACAATGGGAACAACAGGGTAGGGAGTCGACACTAGAAGCCCGAGAGGGACCCAGCTCTATTACAGTGGCTCTTTTTTCTCCTCTTGGCCACTTAGGGCAATTAACTGTTAAAAGAGAGATAAATCCATTTGTAGTAAACCAACAGATGCAAGGGGGAAGCCAGGGGCTCCTGGTCTCTGATGCATTTGCCCGCAATCGCTTCCCTGTCTCTGAGGGAATTTTTATGCAAAGCTGACATGATGCATTTGAAACAGACGCTGGGTTTTGAAAGGTATTGTACACAGCATGTATGAATAAATCAGTCAGTTCACTGGTTCGGGGGGACAACACGGCTCCTCTCCCTTTGGAGGTGGGAAAGGAGGGGAGCGCACACAGGTGGGTGCGATGCCCAAGAGAGACGTACCAGGCAAAGCAATGCACTCTTGGTTCCGGCCTTCCCACTGGCAGTTCTGATCCAGGCTGCAGCTCTTGCAACTCGTCTTCTTGTTGCAGTAAAAGGCAGGATTATCCTTGGAGCAATTTTCGAAGACAGTAATGGGAGTCTGAAATAGACAACAATGGGTAAGAGTTTTCCTTCATGACATACACAAGAAGTACACACAATTCACAGCAGCTAGAATTGTGTATGCTAGAAAGTGGAAGACCAAAGAAATCCCGACGGAAGAAGAATGGAAATTAAAGATACTGGGCATAAGAAATATGGACAAATTAACCTATTATTTGAGAACATAGAATCAAAGAGTTGGAAGAGACCTCATGGGCCATCCAGTCCAACCCCATTCTGCCAAGAAGCAGGAATATTGCATTCAAATCACCCCTGACAGATGGCCATCCAGCCTCTGTTTAAAAGCTTCCAAAGAAGGAGCCTCCACCACACTCCGGGGCAGAGAGTTCCACAGCTGAACAGCTCTCACAATCAGGAAGTTCTTCCTCATGTTCAGATGGAATCTCCTTTCTTGTAGTTTGAAGCCATTGTTCCACGTCCTAGTCTCCAGGGAAGCAGAAAACAAGCTTGCTCCCTCCTCCCTGTGACTTCCTCTCACATATTTATACATGGCTATCATATCTCCTCTCAGCCTTCTCTTCTTCAGGCTAAACATGCCCAGCTCCTTAAGCCGCTCCTCATAGGGCTTGTTCTCCAGACCCTTGATCATTTTAGTCGCCCTCCTCTGGACACATTCCAGCTTGTCAATATCTCTCTTGAATTGTGGTTCCCAGAATTGGACACAATATTCCATACCAAGGCAAACCCAAATGCCCTATGGATTGGACTTTATTAAATATTTTTTTAAGGTAAAAGGAAAAACTGCAAATACCAGAAGATGGAGAGAATAATTATATTTATTAAATAACAGTTCAACAACCCAGACAGGAAAAATTTGGAAGTTGACAATCAACAACTTTTTATTTTTATTTTTTCTTGGCAATTTTTTTTCCTGGTTGTTGTAGGTTTTTTTGGGCTATGTGGCCATGTTCTGGAGGCATTTTCTCCTGACGTTTCGCCTGCATCTATGGCAAGCATCCTCACTACCTCTGAGGATGCTTGCCATAGATGCAGGCGAAACGTCAGGAGAAAATGTGTCCAGAACATGGCCATATAGCCCGGAAAAACTACAACAACCCAGTGATTCCGGCCATGAAAGCCTTCAGCATTTTTTTTTCTTTTCTCCTCTTCTCTTTTTTCCTTTTTCTCCCTCTGTTTTCTTCTTTTTCTCTTTCCACCTCAGCTTTCCTAAATACCCTTACCTTAATATATCCTCCCCTTTAGCAATAGGGATTTTTCTTCTTTATTATCATTATTGTCATCTTTTTATCATTTTTTTTCTTTTCCCCTCACCAGATTGTATTTCTTCCCACTCCGCAAACATTCCACCCCTTTTTTCCCCCAAAACCCACACCCCGAGATCCCCTTTTCCTTTTCTCTCAAAAATAAATAAAAAACGATCGAAAATTTAAAAAATAAACCCCCAAACTATTGAATGAACGTAGTGCCCAGCATGATGCCAAAGCTATCACAAGCATCTAACTACAAACACCTTCCTATGCAAATACAGTGTGTGTCCAGAGGAGGGCGACTAAAATGATCAAGGGTCTGGAGAACAAGCCCTATGAGGAGCGGCTTAAGGAGCTGGGCATTTTTAGCCTGAAGAAGAGAAGGCTGAGAGGAGATATGATAGCCATGTATAAATATGTGAGAGGAAGCCACAGGGAGGAGGGAGCAAGCTTGTTTTCTGCTTCCTTGGAGACTGGGACGCAATGGAACAATGGCTTCAAACTACAAGAGAGGAGATTCCATCTGAACACGAGGAAGAACTTCCTGACGGTGAGAGCCGTTCAGCAGTGGAACTCTCTGCCCCGGAGTGTGGTGGAGGCTCCTTCTTTGGAAGCTTTTAAACAGAGGCTGGATGGCCATCTGTCAGGGGTGATTTGAATGCAATATTCCTGCTTCTTGGCAGATGGGGGTGGACTGGATGGCCCATGAGGTCTCTTCCAACTCTTTGATTCTATGATTCTATAATACGGGAGCCTTGTTTTAGCTACAAAGTGTGGTTCATCACACATCGTCAGAGCTCACAATGTGATCGTTTTGCCACGGAATGATTAGATGAGTATCCAAGAGTGCCAGTGTGGTGCTGGGCAACCACTCATTACATTAATGTTTCAAAAGCCTTTCAAGGTTGTAGTGGAATGAAGAGAAAGGCATGTAAGGGAGGCCAAACAATAATAATGGCGTTTCCAAGCCATTTCGCAGCTCCCTGATTTTGTGTATACAGAAAACAGTCAACAGTTGCTAGGTCCAAAACACATAAACAGAGAACCCTGAAGCTTGGGGTTTATCAGAAACAGGAATCTTCAACAGCTCTAGAGGCAAAGTTTCTACTCCTGGGACCTTCTGGAGGCCACATGGATTGCCAAAAATGCCAACATGAAAAAACAGGAACAGAAAATACTGGCATTTGGGAGAAAACACTGCTGCGTTCCTCACCACTTATTTAAGAGGTGAGTTGCCACTCCTAATGATTCCCAAGAGAAGCAATTTGCTCTTCAAGAGAAGTGGGGGACAAAGGAGTATGGGGGGAGGCACATGTGGCTCCAAGCCCACCCTTTGCTCACCCCTGGGGTTTATGATAATAATGTGCCTAGAAGCTAAGTGACCGGGAAAATGCTATCCAGAATAGCTGTGTGACTTTATTCCCATCCCTGAAGTATGTCTTTACCAATGCCATGATGACTGTATTTACACACACACACACACACACAAAACATTTCAATAGCAGAGTCCAGCCTTCCAGGAATCTCTACCCTACTTGGGGAAAAATTGAGCCTCCAGAAAGGTCTGGTGAGCCACAGAGAAATCTGAATGACAGGTGGGTAAAGAGTGCATACAATGACTACCTCCGGCCTGCCCTACGTGACTCTACATGAATCCCAACCTTTGTTTGACCAGGGACCACTTCACCAGGGACCACTTTGACCAGGGTCCACCCTCCAACATTAGTATCAAACAGGTTACGAATCTATTTTTGATCAACGTTAGTTTCGGTTTGGGGTGCTGATTCAGAAAATTGCATTGGATAGACCACATCAGCTCTTGTTTCTGATACAGAATATGTGTCATCCAGTAGCTGCCATATGCTCACCCACAAAAAACCATATTTAATAAGCCTCAGCAGTATAAGAGGGTTTTGGAGACCAGTTACTTTCGTTGCCAACGGTGTAATAATGGTGAGGCCGCAGACTATATTTTAGCAGTGGTGGTCCATGGCCCACAGGTTGAGAACGGCGGCTCTATACCAAAGGAGGAAATATTATGGAGTAGACACTCCTCCCTCTCTCTTACTGCAGGTACCAAAATATTGGTGGCCCAGGTGGCACAGTAGGTTAAGCTCCTGTGCAGGCAGGACTGAAGACCGACAGGTCGCAGGTTTGAATCCAGGGAGAGCATGGATGAGCTCCCTCTCTCAGCTCCAGCTCCTCATGCGGGGACACGAGAGAAGCCTCCCACAAGGATGATAAAACGTCAAAACATCCAGGCATCCCTTGGGCAATGTCCTTGCAGACGGCCAATTCTCTCACACCAGAAGCAACTTGCAGTTTCTCAAGTCGCTCCTGACATGACAAAAAAAAAATTGGAAGTGCTAAACACAATACAGGCAGCTCGCCCCTCAGTAACAAACCATAATAGCTTTACAAGTACCTCTGCAAGTGCTGACAAGCAGTTTCTTTGCAATAACTGTGAGAGAGGTTAGGATTCTCCGGCATAAGAAAAGGAGGGGGAGTTACCTGGTCTTCGGAGCAGTTGCGATTCCTCGGCAAACACTGGTCAGGGCACCAATGGCATTGGTTTGTGTTGGCTGTACAGCTGAAGCAGTCCGTGATCTGATCGCATTTTTCATGGTCTGTGGCTAACAAAAAAGGGGGGGAGGGGGAGAGATAAATCTGTGTGACCAAATACAGCCATTTGAAGAGAGAGAGAGGCAGTCAAGCTCTTTGCACATCGCGCACCAGGTAGAAATGCACGACTGAGTCAACAAGATTGACATACAGTTTCGTCTATCTCACACATCAGGCCGCATGAGGGTACTCTCGCATGACAGGAGGCTGCTCCATCCTCCCCTTGTTCATCCAGAGCTATGAACATGCAAGGTGGTGGCTTACAAAGTGGAGCCCCTCTTATGTTAGCAGCATTTGGTACCCAGAGTGCAGGGCAGTGTCTCATTTCTTTGTGCGTAACGTATCCTAAAGCAGAGAAGCCTCACGACGGTCACTTTTCAAACAAAGGGACACTAAAGACTTTTGCGAAGAAGGAGAAAGGAACCTCCCCTTGTGAACAAGAAGCAAAACAGCTTGAGTTACATAAACCTGGGAAATAGAGGTGAAAACAAGACAGCAGCATGCTCCCTCTACCCTTAACTGCTCTAAATACAAGCATTGATGCTTCTTCACTTCCAAAACAGAAGATGGCTTTGAAAGGCAGCAGATCACAGGAGTTGTCTTCATAGACCTGTCAGCAACTTATAATACTGTAAACCACTGCCTCCTCCTGAGAAAAATGTATAATATCACAAAGGACTACCAACTCACCCGCCTCATAGGAAACCTGCTACAAAACAGGAGCTTTTTTGTTGAGTCCCAGGGCCAGACAAGCAGATGCCGGAAACAGAAGAACGGCCTGCCTCAGGGGATCGTGCTTGCCCCATCCATGTTCAACATTTACACAAATGACCAGCCACTGCCAGAAGGGACGGAGAGCTTCATCTATGCTGATGATCGTGCCATTACTGCTCAAGCAGGGGTTTTGAGATGGTTGAACAAAGCTCTCCGAAGCTCTAGGTGCTCTTACTGCCTATTACGAAGAAAACCAGCTGATCCCTAATCCATCTAAAACACAGACATGTGCCTTTCACCTTAAGAACAGGCAAGCATCCCAAGCTCTGAGGATCACCTGGGAAGGAATCCCACTGGAGCATTGCAGCGCACCCAAATACCTGCGAGTCACTCTGGACCCTACTCTGACTTACAAGAAGCACTGCCAGAATATCAAGCAAAAAGTGGGCGCTAGAAACAATATCATATGAAAGCTGACTGGCACAACCTGGGGATCACAACCAGACACAGTGAAGACATCTGCCCTTGCACTATGCTACTCTGCTGCTATGCATGACCAGTGTGGAACACATCTCACCACGCTAAAACAGTGCATGTGGCTTTTAATGAGACATGCCGCATTATCATGGGGTGTCTGCGCCCTACACCACTGCAGAAATTACACTGTTTATCTGGTATTGTACCACCTGACATCCGCCGGGAAGGAGCAGCCAATAAAAGGACCAAGGCAGAGACATCTCCAGCTCATCCCTTGTTTGGGTATCAGCCAGCACGTCAATGACTTAAATCCAGACATAGTTTTCTAAGATCTACAGAGACACTCGCTGGAACACCTCAGCAAGCGAGTGTCCAAAAGTGGCAGCCTCAAACCCAGCACCTCAATCAATGGCTGATACCAAATGAGAGACTTCCCCCTGGACACACAGAAAACTGGGCAACTTGGAAGGCGCTGAACAGACTGCGCTCTGGTACCACGAGATGCAGAGCCAATCTTAAGAAATGGGGCCACAAAGTGGAATCCACGACATGCGAGTGTGGCGAAGAGCAAACCATTGACCACTGACCACCTGCTGCAATGCAACCTGAGCCCTGCTACATGCACAATGGAGGACCTTCTTGCAGCAATACCAGAGGCACTCAATGTGGCCAGCTACTGGTCAAAGGACATTCAATCAACTACCAAGCTTGCAAACTTTGTGTTTTGTTTGTTTGTTTGTTAAAAAATGTGACGCAACTGTTTGGTCTGCTCCTGACACGATAAATCAATAAATACTTCCCACACTGACATGAAAGCATTCAACCATGTGTGAAGACCCACACAGAGATCTGAGGTGGCAACCACCAAGATACAGCTTTGCCCACCTCTAGGTTTCCAATGTCACTTAATCAAGGAGTGGCCACAAATAGAGCAAGGTGTCCTGAGGGATTAGAAGAGGCTTTGTGATGCTTCCGCACAATGTACACCCCATTCTTCATGTTTGCTTTTAAGTGCCAACAGAACCTGCACCTGAGAAAAAGTGTTCTCCTTTTCTCACACAAAGCAAAGAAGGACAAAGGTGGCACTTGCTGATGCGGCTTCTGGAACACATCCCACTCTCTTCACAACTGTCTGCCCACAAAGACACACTTCTGCAGATGGGTCCTTCCTAAATGCACAGCCTCTAAACCTATTTAGATCTTTCTTCAAAAGCACAACGCTCCAATTTTGCTTCTTCTCAGCCCCTGGCAAATATTTTCAGCCGCTCTTCTTTCTAGCTCTTCCAGCTGAACATTCTTCTTGAGATGAGGAAACCAGACCTGAACAAACTGTTCCAAATGCCTCTGAGTTTATAAAAAAACATTTTCATATTTGGCTGATTGACGTTCAGCACCTTTTTTCACAAATTGCCATCACCTTTTTTTCATAGCTGCCACACTCTAGGTTATGCTGTCACTGAACTTTCTGTTCCACACAAGATTTTTCTTGGTTCTTACAGGTAATTTACATTCCAATTCATGCAAAAAACTGGGAGAATGAGTTCCAAATTGCTTTTGGTCCTTTATACTAAGCGTTATCCTTGACACTTTCCCACCCAGTCAATCAATACGGAGAAGTCCTTTTCGAGTTTTAGAGAGTAATTTTGCGCTGCCCTCAAACTTGACTATTTCAGCGGCCGTGCAGTTCAATTCTTTTACAACGAAGTTCTAAAACATTCAGCAAGGAAAAGGGGGCTCTGATATTCAGTTTCCATGTCCTAAAGCAGAGTTTCTCAATGTGAATGTCGGGACCCTTGGGGGGGGTCGCAAGAGGGGGTGTCAGAGGGGTCACCAAAGTCCATCGGAAAACACAGTAGTTTTTGTTGGCCATGGGGGTTCTGTGTGGGAAGTTTAACCCAATTCTATCATTGGTGGAGTTCAGAATGCTCTTTGGTTGTAGGTGAACTATAAATCCTAGCAACGACAACTCCCAAATATCAAGATCTATTTTTTCCCCAAACTCCACCAGTGTTCACATTTGGACATATTGCGTACTCATGCCAAGTTTGGTCCAGATCCATCATTGTTTGAGTCCACAGTGCTCTCTGGAAGTAGGTGAACTACAACTCCAAAACTCAAGCTTAATGCCCTCCAAATCCTTCAGTATTTCCTATCGGTCATGGGAGTTCTGTGTCCCAGGTTTGGTTCAATTCCATCATTGGTGGAGTTCAGAATGCTCTTTGGTTGTAGATGAACTATAAATCCCAGCAAACACAACTCCCAAATATCAAGATCTATTTTTCCCCAAACTCCACCAGTGTTCACATTTGGACATATTGCGTACTCATGTCAAGTTTGGTCCAGATCCATCATTGTTTCAGTCCACAGTGCTCTCTGGAAGTAGGTGAACTACAACTCCAAAACTCAAGCTTAATGCCCACCAAATCCTTCAATATTTTCTATTGCTCATGGGAGTTCTGCGCCCCAGGTTTGGTTCAATTCCAACATTGGTGGAGTTCAGAATGCTCTTTGGTTATAGGTGAACTATAAATTCCAGCAACCACAACGCCCAAATATCAAGATCTATTTTCCCCCAAACTCCACCTTTGTTCACATTTGGACATATTGCGTACTCATACCATGTTTGGTCCAGGTCCATCATTTTTTTGAGTCCACAGTGCTCTCTGGATGTAGGTGAACTACAACTCCAAAACTCAAGGTCAATGCCCACCAAATCCTTCAGTATTTTCTATTGGTCATGGGAGTTCTGTGTGCCAAGTTTGGTTCAATTCCATCATTGGTGGAGTTCAGAATGCTCTTTTGATTGTAGGTGAACTATAAATCCCAGCAACTACAAGTACCAAATGGCAAAAATCAATCCCCAACAACCCCACCAGTATTCAAATTTGGGTGTATTGGGTATTTGTGCCAAATTTGATCCAGTGAATGAAAATACATCCTGAATATAAGGTATTTACATGACAATTCATAACAATAGCAACATGACAGTTATGAAATAGAAACAAAAATAATGTTATGGTTGGTGGTCACTACAACATCAGGAACTATATTAAAGGGTTGCGACATTAGGAAGGTTGAGAACCACTGTCCTAAGGAGACATGTCTTCTTTATCCTAAAGCTATCAGATGACAAAGGAACCTTGGGTGAAGAACTATGTTAACCTCTTTTGGAGATGTCCAAGTACCCAATATCTAGTGGGATGCCTTATTGACCTTTCGCTGATAAGGCTATGGATAAAAATGGTTTAATAATAATAATAATAATAACAACAACAACAACAACAACAACACACTTTATTTATATTCTACCCTATCTCTCCAAGGGGACTCAGAGTGGATTATAGTATACACATATATAGGCAAACATTCAATGCCTTTTATACAGTGAACAATGACATACAATACGTAAACAAAGGCAAAGGTTTCCCTTCCCATCTCCAGCGTCTCCGGTTAGTGATTCAATCTATTTATCCTCAGAGACCTCACAACCTCTGAGGATGCTTGCCATAGATGCAGGCAAAACGTCAGGAGAAATGCCTCTAGAACATGGCTCTATAGCCCGAAAAAACCCACAAGAACCTAGCGATTCCAGCCATGAAAGCCTTCGACAATACAATCTATTTATATTTTATTTATTTCCAAATACTTAGAGGCCACTTTTTAGGATCTAAGTCTCCCAAAGCAGCTTCTAACACATGAAGCAGAGACCCTACATTGTGTTTGTGTGATGTCAATCTATACCTACATAGTTTCATGGTGTTTGTGCTAAACCACCCTTCTGCTAAATATCTACACTGTGCAGCCAACTGCCTTTCTGTGAATGTCCTTGAATTCCCAAAAATCCCTCATGAATCAAGTGGAACACTGATAAGAATAGTAAGTAGTAAAGCATTCAACAAAATTCTAACCCCAAAGTGCATTTTGTGTCATAAGTACAGCAAGATCCTTATTCCAAAGAGGTCAATTGTAAGCAAATAGTGTAATAAGACTAACAATGTTCATTTGTGACTATATAAGACCTCAAGACCGGCTATTTCTGACACAAAAAGGAGACTTCTATTGCCTCCATTCTCATGTATCTTCCAGAAGCAGATTGCCAGGAAAATTACAGACCAACAAAATATAATCCTCTAGTTGTAACAGGGAAAACCAACAGTTTCTCATCTCCAAATCAGATCTTCTCAAATGATCACACCAAAAACTGAAATTCCAGAGGGTTATGAAATCCCTAACACAACATCAACGTCAAACATAGGGGAATCAACCTCGAGGAACCATCTGCAAGCTTACCTGGCGAAGGAGGGCAGTCCTCCATGACTTTCTGCTCTTGTTGTGGGGTGGCCATTTCCCACGGAAGGCACTGGGAAGCGGAGGCATTCCACACGCATCGGAGGCCAGGCCCTGCCCTCAAGCAGGTGTCATTGCTGTATGCTTCGCAGCTTTCTGGGGTGTACTTCACGATGTCGCTTAGAAGGAGGCTATTGAAGCCTCCAAATATATACATAACGCTAAAAGGAGAAAACGGAGAAACGATTCTATATGTGAAAACATACAAATACAATGCTACTTGTGATGTGCTGATGTGTGGCCTCCAAACAAGATCAGAGCATAGAAAATTACAGCATGACTATTAGTGCAACACCCAGGAGACCACAATTAAATGGGTTAAACCCTTGTGCCGGCAGGACTGAAGACCAACAGGTGGGAGGTTCAAATCTGGGGAGAGTGTGGATGAGCTCCCTCTGTCAGCTCCAGCTCACCATGCAGGGACATGAGAGATGCCTCCCACAAGGATGGTAAAACATAAAAACATCCGGGCAATGTCCCCTGGGCAATATCCTTGTAGACAGCCAATTCTCTCACACCAGAAGCAACTAGCAGTTTCTCAAGTCACTCCTGACACTAAAAAAAAGTGCAAGATGCAATTATATTATATTATATTATATTATATTATATTATATTTATTTTGGGTATTTTTACCCCATCCTTCTCAACCCCCTAGGGGGGACTCAGGGTGGCTTCTAGCTGGTACGTATTTGATGCCTACAATTAAACACAATAAAATACACAACTAACAGTAGTTATAAATAATTAAAACATTGAGTTCCCGTGCCCCTTCTCTTCTGATCACCCATTTATTTATTTATCATGTCAGAAGCGAATTGAGGGTACAGTTAACATGTATTTAAAAACACAAACAAACTTTAAAAAACTTGGCATGATGCTAAATGTCCTTTGACCAGAAATTAGCCACTTGGAGTGTCACTGATGTTGCTGTAAGAAGGTCCTCCATTGTGCATGTGGCAGTGATCAAGTTGCATGGTAGTAGGTGGTCTGTGGTATGCTCTTCTCCACACTCGCATGTCGTGGACTCCACTTTGGAGCCCCATTTCTTAAGGTTAGCTCTGCATCTCATGGTGCCAGAACACAGCCTGTTCCGCGCCTTCCAGGTCGCCCAATCTTCTATGTGCCCAGGGGGGAGTCTCTCATCTGGTATCAGCCACTGATTGAGGTGCAGATAAAGAGGGGAAAAGCACTAACGAGGGAATTGACCTTGATGAAGCTGGAGGTTTAGATCGAGCTGATCATTTGGAATTTAAGGTTCGAAGGAGTGTCAGAATCGCTAGCAGGTGAGAGAGGGAGGCCCGGGGCCATCATGTTGTCCAAAGAGTATTAAATAGGCTGTTTGAATATGCCTCAGTGTCAGAGCAAGTTCCCGCTTCATCCAAGAGACTTTGGATTTATTTTGTTGCTTTCATGTTCATGTTTTCAGGACTTTGTCATGTTCTCATGGGACTTTGCTTTGCCTGTGTCTTCATGGATCTTGTTTGCCTATGTTACCTTGGATTGATCTTTTGGAATATACCTTCGCCTTTTTGAACTTTTTGTCTTTAACTTTAGTAAACCATAAAGACTACTGCTTGTGTGCTCTCTGGTGTCTTAAGCAAGGTGATTTTACTCAGAGGTGCAACAGATGTCTTAATTTTGTCTGGTTGTGATCCCCAGGTTGTGCCAGTCAGCTTTCTTGCAATATTATTTCTAGCACCCACTTTTTGCTTGATTGTCAAGCAGTGCTTCGTATAAGTCAGAGTACGGTCCAGAGTAACTCCCAGATATTTGTCCAGAGTAACTCCCAGATATTTGGGTGTGCTGCAATGCTCCAGTTGGAGTCCTTCCCAGGTCATCCTCAGAGCTCAAGATGCTTGTCTGTTCTGAAGATGAAAGCACATGTCTGCATTTTAGACAGATTAGGAATCAGTTGGTTTTCTCTGTAATAGGCAGTAAGAACATTAAGAACACCTAAAGCTACGGAGAGCTTCTGTTCAACCATTTCAAAGCTCCCTGCTTGAGGGGTGATGGCTCGATCATCAACACTGATGATCGTGATCACCTATATATATATATATATATATATATATATATATATGGAGCCCCCGTGGCGCAGTGGGTTAAAGCACTGAGCTGCAGGTTCGATTCCGGGGAGCAGTGTGAGCTTCCACTGTCAGCCCTAGCTTCTGCCAACCTAGCAGTTCGAAAACATGCCAATGTGAGTAGATCAATAGGTAACGCTCTGGCGGGAAGGTAACAGTGGCTCCATGCAGTCATGCTGGCCACATGACCTTGGAGTGTCTACGACAACGCTGGCTCTTCGGCTTAGAAATGGAGATGAGCACCACACCCCAGAGTCAGACATGACTGGACTTAATGTCAGGGGACTACCTTTACCTATATATATATATAAATACACACACACACACACACATACATACATACACACACACATACACACACACACACTAGCCATTCCCTGCCACGTGTTGCTGTGGCCCATAAGGGGGTTCTGTGTGGGAGGTTTGGCCCAATTCTACCATTGGTGGGGTTCAGAATGCTCTGTGATTGTAGGTGAACTATAAATCCCAGCAACTGCAACTTCCAAATGTCAAGATTCTATTTTCCCCAAACTCCACCATATTGAGTATTCTTGTAGAGTTTGGTCCAGATCCATCATTGTTTGAGCCCACAGTGATCTCTGGGCGCAGTGAACTACAACTCCAAAACCAAAGGACGCTGCCCACCAAACCCTTCCAGTATTTTCTGTTGGTCATGGGAGTCCTGTGTGCCAAGATTGGTTCAATTCCATCATTGGTGGGGTTCAGAATGCTCTTTGATTGTAGGTGAACTATAAATCCCAGCAACTACAACTCCCAAATGACAAAATCATATTTTTTTTGAGTGAAGGACATACATTGGGTTGTTAGGTGTCTTGTGTCCAAATTTGGTGTCAATTCGTCCAGTGGTTTTTGAGTTCTGTTAATCCCACAAACGAACATTACGTTTTTATTTATATAGATATCTGTACCTCCAATTCCATCAGCCTTGGACAACCTAATACTTCAAAAATATGCCTATTAGATTTCCCAATCAGCTTAAATTTAAGGTGATATCTAGGTTTATATTTATACCTATCTACCTATTGACAGATATACAAAGATATACACATATGTTACAGAATAATTTCTGATTGAAGAATTCCTTTTCGTGATGTAGGAGGAGCATAGGTTCACACATTAACCCCAAAAAAAACCAAACCCCTAGCTCAGCTTTACAAGCACAGGAGAGAGACCAGGACCTCAAAAAATCAGCCTTTTCAACTGAATCTGTGAAGTGTGAAAATGGCTTCTTTGGGTATTTCAAGGCAAAAAAAGCCACCTGTGGCTGTTCAGATTAAGAGACGGATGGCTGAAGTCAAACGCAACCCCGTAGATACAAGAAAAGAGTTCAGAAAAGGGCCACCGAAAACACAGAGAAGCTGTGAATGGCTTTCGCCCAAGAGGAGAAGATTTAAGAGGGGGCTCTCCAAGAGGCGATAAAAGCATGTTGTTATGATAGGAGGTACATTAGCTAGCGAATGGGGTGGAAAAGCTGAGCTGGAAACTGTTGTTCAAAGCAAGGAAGAAGGCGAAACTCAATGAGCTAAGCAGTTATGTTTCAAAACTAGTAAAAGTGTGCTTTCTCAATTAACCCATGGCACTCGTTATCGTGGGAGCAGAATGCTAAGGAAGCAAGAACAATGGGCAACGGAGAAGAGAGACCGTTCAACAGGTAATGCGTTCTCTATCTCTACATGGAGAGAATGCTTCCGTGTGAGAAGAAAGCAACCAAATTGCATATAGCTTTCATATCTACCGTGGAAATGAGGACAAGGGCAGAAGTGCTAACATTTTTGTTGTTCATTCGTTCAGTCGTGACTTCGTGTCTTCATGGACCAGCCCACGCCAGAGCTCCCTGTTGGCCGTCACAACCCCCAGCGCCTCCAAGGTCAATCCAGTCACTTCAAGGATACCATCCATCCATCTTGCCCTTGGTCGGTCCCTCTTCCTTTCTCCTTCCATTTCTTTCCATCATCATTGTCTTCTCCAAGCTTTTCTGTCTTCTCAAGATGTGGCCAAAGTACTTCATCTTTGCCTCTAATATCCTTCCCTCAAGTGAGCAGTCGGGCTTTATTTCCTGAAGTATGGACTGGTTGGATCTTCTCGTGGTCCAAGGCACTCTCAGAACTTTCCTCCAACACCACAGTTCAAAAGCACCTCTCTTCCTTTGCTCAGTCTTCCTTTTGGTCCAGCTCTCACATCTGTAGGTGACTACGGGGAATACCATTGCTATAACTATGCAGATCTTATTGCCAGTTTGATGTCTCTACTCTTCACTATTTTATCGAGATTGGTCCTCCCAAGAAGTAAACCTCCGAGCCCAATTCAAAGTGCTGGTTCTGACCTATAAAGCTCTATACAGTTCTGGCCCAGTTACTTGTCCAAAAGCATCCACCCCTACGTCCCACCTCGAAACCTAAGATCATCTGGGGAGGCCCTGCTCTCACTTCTATCAACAGCGGGGACGTCCCTGGCAGGGACGAGAGACAGGGCCTTCTCGGCGGTTGCCCCCCGCCTATGGAACACACTTCCAACTGAGGTAAGATCGGCCGCCTCCCTCCTAGCTTTTCGAAAGAAATTAAAGGCATGGTTTTGGGGCCAAGCTTTTGGACAATAGATACAAGCAGCACTTTAAGGGAATGTGACTGGAATGACGATATGGCTGATGAGACTGTTTTATTGTTTTAATGATGGCTTATGTATTGTTAATTATGCTTTTATGTTTAATTGTGGTTTTAATTACTGTAATTTGTTATGTAATGGCTTAGTAACGGGGCCCATTCTAAGCCGTCCTGAGTCCCCCTTCGGGGTTGAGAAGGACGGGATAGAAATGCAAGAAATAATAATAATAATAATAATAATAATAATAATAATAATAGTTTTCTGATTTCCTGGCTTCAGTCTGCATCTGAAATCATCTTCGCACATAGAAATACAAACCTTGTCCCTGCCTCCATGTTTTCTTCCTTTATTTCCCAGTTGTCAATCATTCTTGTTGCCATAATCTTGGGGGTTTTTTTATGTTTAACTGCAACCCAGCTTTTACACTTTCTCCCTTTCCCTGCAACCCAGCTTTTACACTTTCTCCCTTCACCTTGATTAGAAGACTCCTCAGTTCTGCCTCGCTTTTGGCCATCAAAGTGGTATCATCTACATATCTAAGGTTGTGAATGTTTCTTCCATTTATTTCGACTCCAGCCTTACATTAGTCAATCCCCGTACATCGCATGATGTGTTCTGCATAATTATGTAATTTAGATGTCTGACCCCAAAATTGCTGTTTTATTTGATCTCCATCAAATCAGCTTCAACCTATAGCAATCCTGAGAGATTTCCGAGACTTACTTACTTACTTGGGTGATCTCTCATAGTCCGAGGATGATGGTCCTCCAAATCTGGTGTTTTGGTGGTAGATTTGTAGGTGGCTTTGGAGGCCTTTTCTTGATCTGCATGTTCTCCTGCAGTAAGGACATTGGTGGAAGGTGGTCCTGGTCAGGCTTTGCTTGAAAGGGCAAATTTCTCCATTTTGCCCTCCATTTGTGCCTCTTCAAATTCTGCAGCACTGCTGGTCACAGTTGATCTCCAGTTAGAATGCTCAAGGGCCAGGGCATCCCAGTTCTCAATGTCTATGCCACAGTTTTTAAGGTTGGCTTTAAGCCTATCTTTAAATCTCTTTTCCTGTCCACCAACGTTACGTTTCCCATTTTTGAGTTGGGTGTACAGTAACTGCTTTGGGAGACAGTGATCGGGCATTCAGACAATGTGGCCAGTCCAATGGAGTTGATGGCGTAGGAGCATCACTTCTTTGTTTCTTCCAGCACGATGACATTTGGCCGCCTGTCTTCTTCCCAAGAGATTTTTCGGAGGCAACGCTGATGGAATCCTTCCAGGAATTGAGTGTGACATCCGTAGACAGTCCACATTTCACAGAGTTGGGAGGACAATAGCTTCATAAACAAGCACCTTGGTCTCCCTACAGATGTCTTCTGAGAACCTCGATCATCATGAGCCCACCTCAGGTCTTGCAAACACAGGACATCCATAGCTTCCTTGATGGAGTTGATCCACCTGTAATGTAGTCTTCTCTTTTCCTACTGTGTTAAGATGTGTCTAGCACAACCATTTCCCACACTAAATGGTTGTCAGTACAGGAAATCTGAGTTTCTAAAAGCTGTCATGGAAGCATTTTCAGTGAAAGCCCTACTAATATCTCCATTCAAACAACCATGCCTCTGAGAATCCTCAGAGGTGGCTGTGCCAGTTCCTTCCCCCGAAACATAGCCAGCAGCATATGGTATCTATTGGCAGGCTCCCTTGCAAGTACTAATCAGAACTGATCCTGCTTAACTTCCAGGATCAGATGGAATCGGCTGCCTGTAAAGTATTTTATCTATTAGCATAAAAAATACCTTGATGCAAAGCACATTACAATCAAGAAAATACCTTTTGCATCTTTGTACAAAGCATTTCGATTTAATCCACATTAGAGCTCCAGTCTCGCCAGGATTGAATATGGTGCTCACTGCTATCTGACAGCTAAATCAGCTGTCAAGAATTCAAGATGCAACTGAAGACCTATCTCTTCCAGCAGGCCCATCCAGTCACTTTTAAATTCACATTTAAAACCGAATTTTAAATTGACATTCTATGTCTATTGTGTTTTAATCTTTGTCCTATGTATTTTAGAATTTGTATTTTATAGAAATATGTTTAATATGTGCTTCTTATTGAATGTATTTTATTATTATAATGTATTCTGACTGATGTATTCCACTTCAAGCTGTAAGGATAGCCAGGTCATAAATAAAAGTATTATTATTATTATTATTATTATTATTATTATTATTAATGACGTTACTCTCCTTACGCCTTGAAGGGGGCACAACACAGTTATACTACATTGTCATAATAATACATGTTGTTGTTGTTGTTGTTGTTATTGTTATTATTATTATTATTATTATTATTATTTGAAACACAACAAAATTAGTACACAGAGCAAACAAGATCACTCTGCTGGCTTTTGTATTGGATCACACGTCGGACACTTCCCAAGTGTCTAGGACTGTGTGATGTATCGGCGAATAATGCGTGCAGATCCCAGTAGGGTGGCCTTTTGCAGCTGACAGATGGTAATTTTGTCAGTGCCGATTGTGTTTAAGTGCAGGCCAAGGTCTTTAAGCAATGCACCCAGTGTACCAATCATCACTGGGACCCTCTTGACTGGCTTGTGCCAGAGTCTTTGCAGTTCATTCTTTAAATCCTTATATCGTGCCATCTTTTCCGGTTGTTTCTCTTCAATCCTGCTGTCACCTGGAATTGCAACATCGACAATCCATACTTTGTTGTTTAACAAGATTGTGAGGTCAGGAGTATTGTACTCCAAAAGTCTGTCTGAATTTGGAAGTCCCAGAGAAGTTTGACGTGTTCATTTTCTGTAACTTTTTCCAGCTTGTTATCCCACCAGTTCTTTGTCGCAGGCAGATGGTATTTGTGGCACAAGTTCCAATGAATCATCTGAGCAACGGTGTTATGCCTCTGCTTGTAGTCTGTCTGCGCGATCTTCTTGCAGCAGCTGAGGATGGGATCTATTGTTTCATCTGCTTCCTTGCAGAGTCTACACTTGGGATCTGTCGTTGACTTTTCAATTCTGGCTTTGATGGCATTTGTTCTAATGGCTTGTTCTTGGGCTGCCATCCTGTCTCCTTTTTCAAAGTTCCATTTGTGAGCCACAGCCATGTTTTTTCTTTGTCAATTTGGCTCTCAATTTTTCCCAGGAACTGTCAGTGGAGAGCCTTCTTTTGCCAGTTTTCTCTTCTGCTCTGGATTGTGTTTTTACGGTATTCACTCTTTGTCTTTTGCACTTGAAGCAGTTTACTACTATTGACTTCCCTCAATGTTGGTTCTTGACTGCCTTTCACATAATCTGCCAGTGCATGTTTCTCTTCTTCTACCGTTTGTTTCATTTGCAGAAGCCCTCTCTCTGTCTCCTGATTTTCTGGGCAGGTCAAGTCTGTCGACATCACTACGCGGGTGTCATGAGCAGTGGATTGTCATCAGTTTTCTTGCTTTTCTGTCCATATCATCCAGTTATTATTATTATTATTATTATTATTATTATTATTATTATTGCATTCCAATATATCTTGAGATCCATAAGTTGTCTAACCTTGTTCCTCGGTAGCATTGATAGAAAGCTATAATGGCCACAAATAGTTGTTGGCAGGTGTCCCAAACAGCAGGGACAAAAACAGGGCTTCTGGTCTTGCCCTTTAGGGTCCTATAGCTTTCAATGTGCTCTGTGGCCAAATATTCATAAATAGGAGCGTGGGATCCCTTCTCCCCAGGCTTTCCTCCCGTTTACACAAACACAAACACACACCAGGTATTTTGGCCTCTTACTTGTTGTGCAGCACGGCCGAATGTCCAAACCTGTTGATATCGTTGGGAAGATCGGGTGGTGAAAGCACAGACCAGCGGTCACAAGCTAGAATAGAAACAAAGTGCAATTTCAGTCCAAACCTGTCTGGCATATTAACTGGCATCTTTAGTGCAACAGCTTATCACATTATTTTTTCAAAACACACCTTCGCAAATTGAAATGTAATGTAAATGACGGAGGAACCACCTGAGCAGTTCTAAAGATCATAACACTGTCAAGCATCTCAGAAGTGGAAGCCAAAACTTACACAAATGCTCTCCTGGATTTCCAGGTGATTTCCAGGCACAAAGAGCCACTATGGCCCTCTCTACATCCTGCTGTGGTTTGAAGGAGGACAGACCACGGATGATGGAACTTGCAGTATCTTCACTGACATCCTGAGACCACTGCGACCCTCATCCAATGACCGATAAAGACCAAACTTCACACACACACAAACACCATGACCCACTCTACATCCTGATACAGTTTGAAGGACACTCCATGGATGATGGGACTTGCAATACCTTCACTCACATCCTGAGACACTGCAACCCTCACCCAATGACCGATAAAGACCAAACTTGACACACAGAGCCCCCATGACCCACTCTACATCCTGGTGCAGTTTGGAGGAGGATGGACCATGGATGATGGGATTTGCAGTACCTTCACTCACATCCTGAGAGCACTGCAACCCTCATCCAATGACCAATAAAGACCAAACTTGACACACAGAGCCCCTGTGATCCACTCTACATCCTGGTGCAGTTTGAAGGAGTACAGTCCATGGATGATGGGACTTGCAGTACCTTCACTCACATCCTGAGAGCACTGCGACCCTTATCCAATTACGGATAAAGACCAAACTTGGCACACAGAAACCCCATGATCCACTCTACATCCTGGTACAGTTTGAAGGAGGACAGACCATGGACGGTGGGACTTGCAGTACCTTCACTCACATCCTGAGACCACTGCGACCCTCATCCAATGACCGATAAAGACCAAACTTCACACACAGAGCCCCCATGACCCACTCTACATCCTGGTGCAGTTTGAAGGAGGACAGATCATGGATGATGGGGGTTGCAGTATCTTCACTCACATCCTGAGACCACTGTGACCCTCATCCAATGACCAAGAAAGACCAAACTTCACACACAGAGCCCCCATGACCCATTCTACATCCTGGTGCAGTTTGAAGGAGGACAGATAATGGATGATGGGGTTTGCAGTATCTTCACTCACATCCTGAGACCACTGCAACCCTCATCCAATGATGGATCAGGACCACACTTGCAACACAGAGCCACCATGATCCACTGTACATCCTGCTGTGGTTTGACGAAGAATGGACCATGGATTATGGTACTTACAGTACCTTCACACACTTCCTGAGATGACAGCAACTCTCACCAATGAAGGATCAAGATTGAACTAGGCACAGAGAGCCCCCATGACCCACTCTACATCCTGGGGAAGTTTGGAAGAGTTTGGACCATGGATGTCTTCACTCACTTCTTGAGACCACTGCAACCCAAAGACAAATCATGCCTTTCTCAAATTACCTGGGCAGCGCCAGGTCCCCAAGTTAGTTTCTAATAAAAACCTGCAAAATCCACCAAAAATAGTGTGTGTATATATGTGTTTCTGTGTCTTTATGGCAGCAGAATAAAAGCCATAAGGTTTTTTAAAAGGCAAGGAACCTTCAGAGGCAGTTTTGGCAGTTTCTTCCTCCAAAATAGATTCTACAGCACCTGGAATTTGCTGGCAATCTCCCGTCCAACTATTATAACCAGGGCTGACCTACTTAGCTTCCATGATGAGATGGAATCTGGTGTCGTTAGCAAATATAGGTCATTAGCACAAAAACACACATAGATGCAATCAAGAAAACAGCCTTGCATCTTTGCATAAATCACTTCCATTTCAGAGCTGCTATCTCAGACATACTTATCAGGAAGTAAAACTCACTGAACTCATTGGGGCTTCCATCTAGGAAAACTTGTTCAGTATGAAGTTGAGACTGTAAATAAAGTTGTCATTCTACATGTGGATGGCCATCTGTCAGGGGTACTTTGATTGTGTTTTTTCCTGCATGGCAGGGAGTTGGACTAAATAGCCCATGAGGTCTCTTCTAACTCTATTATTCTATGATTCTATGTGCAGGTTTTGGGGATTTAATTATTGGCAGATTAAAATGTTTTCTCTATAGATCTCTAGGTCCTCCAGTGAGATTGTATTGTAACATCCAGCAGATCTTGAATGTTGGACACAGAGTCATGTTGCAGGACCTAAAAATTCCTAGAGAGGTGTTTTTCTGGATTTTTTTTAAAAAGACAATTTAAAAATGTATGGTTTTTAATTTTCGTGTGGCTTCTGTGACCCTAATGCTAATGAATGAGGAGTGTCAGTTGAATGAGGTGGTCAGTTGAAACATTCACACCTAGCTCCAGCAGACAAAAGTCCTTTGTCCCACCCTGGTCATTCCACAGATATATAAACCTTTTTCCTAGTTCCAACAGACCTCACTACCTCTGAGGATGCTTGCCATAGATGCAGGCGAAACGTCAGGAGAAAATGCCTTTAGAACATGGCCAGATAGCCCGGAAAACCCTACAACAACCCAATGAGGAGTGTGGTCTAGAACAGCGGTTCCCAAACTGTGTTCCATGGAACCCTGGGGTCTTTCAAAAGCATTATGGGGATTCCATGAAAAATCTTTAAAATTAAATTAAATGCATAAGAACAACTAACAACAAGAAGAACTTTAGTTTTGTACCCTGCCTCCATCGTCCTGAAGGGACTCCGCTCAGCTTACATATGGTGCAATGTGCTCCCTATACTTAGCTCCAGTTAGCAACCTGGCTGTCAACCTTTGCACCAGTTTCAGTTTCTGGACCGTCTTCAAAGGTAGCCCCACGTAGAGTGCATTGCAGTAATCCAACCTGGATGTAACTAAGGCATGGACCACCAGAACCAATTATTTAATTTACAGTTTCTGTAAGAGCTATTCTGTGCTACAGCTATTGCTATTAGTTAAGTATGTCATTACTGGTTACATATTTCACCATTTTATTTACCACCTGAAGAAGAGCAATTCACATGTATCCTATGTACTGTATTGCATAGGATAGTAGTCAATTTTAGTCACACTGAGTCAATTTTTCACATTGATTTCACATTTCTTTTTGCATTTCTTTATTTCTTGTACAGAACAACTTACGAGATATATATACATACAATATATTATATTATTAGCATAGTACGATATCAGTATTAAATATTACTATATCGTATTATACCATCGTATTGTAATATTATTAGTAGTATGAATTCCAGCCACTGGGGGAGCTGTCACTTCACCATCCACTTGTGACACCGATGGAGTACTTCCTTATTCTTTTGCACACTGCTGGAGAGTTTTTTATGGCATGGTAAATTAGTTAAATTAGCCTCCCCGCATAAGCGGTACCTAAATTTCCTACTTGACAAATGCAACTGTCTTTTGGGCTGCAAAGGTTGACAGCAAGCTAGATAAATGACCGGAAGCTCACTCCGACCTGGGCTGGCTTCGAACTCATAACCTCTCAGTTAGTAGTGATTTTAATGCAGCTGGCTCCCAACCAGCTGTGCCACAAAAAGAATGAAAACAAAAATAGACTTTCTGAGAAATGTATAAGATGAACAAATTGCTTTTGATGTGAACCAAAGGGTAAAAACAAATGCAGTGGAAACAGTAGAAGGAGGTTAATCAACAAGCCTTCACGTTCAGCAAATGGGATCTCACTGGGCTAGAAAGTGAGGGTTTGCCTTCTAATCCTTCAGACCTTATGAGGGTCGCTGATAACAGTGTACAAGTTCCCAGCCACTTAAGTTAAATCCTCTGTATAAATCAGATGAAATTTGAGGATTGAATGAGGAATCGGAAGAATGAAACAAAGGTTCAGTCTGCTCTCGTAACAGTGGAGCCTCCTAGAAAACCCTTCCTAGGCACAAAGGCAGAGTTCAGAGTCAAGGTAAAGCATAATTTGGGCTGTCATTTGATGGGAACGACCAACGATGCAATTGGACAACGATTTTAGTAGGGAGATGCCAAGGATTTTGTTTTTAGATATTATTGTTTCTTTTATATTACACCAGCTGTACCCGCAACGCATTGCTGTGGCCAGCCTTCCCTCCCTCTTTCTCTCCTTCCTTCTTTCACTCCTTCCCTCCCTCTTTCCTTCCTTCCCTCTTTTTCTTTCCTTTCTTCTTTCTCCTTCTCTTTCTTCTTCCTTACTTTGCATATGGAGTCACGAGACAGAAACTGGATTTAAATGCATTCATTCTCTTACATCACCATTTCTGTCTTTAGACCACCTTCTCAATGCAGAAACCCTACTATTTCCTTTTTCTTTCATTTTTCTTTTTCCTTCCTTATCCTTCCTTCTATTTTATTTCCTTCTCGCCTTCCTTCCTTCTCTACCTTTCTTTCTTTCCTTCTCTCCCTCCTCTCCTTCTTTTTCTTTCTTCCTTCTCTCCTTCCTTCTCTACCTTTCTTTTTTCCTTCCTTCCTTCCCTTCTTTCTTCTTTCTCTCCTTCCTTCTTCTTTCTTTCTTCTCCTCCCTCTTTCCTTCCTTCCCTTTTTTCCTTTCTTTCTTTCTCTCCTTCCTTCCTTCCTTCTTCTTCCTTCCTTCCTTCCTTCCTTCCCCCTTTCTGTATATATGTTTTGAGTGTATATATAAACATATATGTCTGTATATATTTGTGTATGTGTGTATATATGTGTGTTTGTGTATATATATGGTTTTGTGCATGCCTTGTAATATATTTTTGATTTCTTGTCTTTTTAAGTCTCTTCGGCTGTGTTGTTCAGTGTTTTTATGAGTGATGGTCACTCATTGGCCTGATACGTGTATTGTGTCCAAATTTGGTGTGAATTCGCCCAGTGGTTTTTGAATTATGTTAATCCCACAAACGAACATTACATTTTTTATTTATATAGATTTTAAATGTTGAATTAATAATAATAATAATAATAATAATAATAATAAAACAACTTTATTTGTACCCCGCTACCATCTCCCCAAGGGACACGGTGTGGCTTACATGAGGCTCTGAGCACCCAGTACATCAATAAACAAAAGCAATAACAATTGTTTCCATAATTGTTTTAACTGTATTTTGGTATTTTTTATGGCATCAAATCACTGATAACTGTGAACCACGTTGAGTCGCCTCTAGCTGAGAAAGGCAGTATACAAATGCAGCAAATATATAAATAAATAATCCAGGAGAGCAAATATACAGTCAAATCCTATGTTTGAGTTCCTCCCTCCTCTATTTTGGTTTCTGTCGGTTTCACAAGTTGTCTCCTATCTCCGAGGCACAGAAACCGAACCTCTGGAGGCAAAACGATAGCGGCATCACCAGTCCATCAACTCCAACGTCGCACCAAATCACACCGAGCACGAGGCAGGCTTGCAAACACATTTCAAACGAGGGCTTTGTCAGGTCAAACAATTCACAGGTGCGGCACCTTAACAAAGATCTGACATGCCATCTTCAAGCCAGCATTTCTTAAAACTTATTTTTAAAATGCTGTGGACGGTGGAGGGGAGAAATCATCTGAGAAAGCGAAGGGAAATTATACTCGAGAGGGCACCTTCTCCTGTATGTTTTGGGATGAAATAACAGCCACAAAACAAGAAGGCTGGAGAAAGAGACACCTTGAGAAGACCTGAGCTTGTGGCCTGCTGTTAAACCCTGTTTGCTCAGCGGAGCTTCTAGGAGAGGAAGCCAAGCGTGACCAAGGGAGATGGGCGCAAATCCTTGGCCTAAGAACACTTCTAATCATTCCTGTCGGCTGCTCACCTTTGCTGTTTCTTCTCGCCAAATCCCCAAGGCAGGTAAAATACACACAGGGGCAATAAAAGGGAGCCCTTTCCAAGAGGGGATGCACTGTATATATTGCAAGGCATGTTAAAGGCTGGGTCTTACAGGATCTCGTGAACAGAGATGTCAAGTGAGCCGGGGCTAACGGCGGGTTCGCACCCTGACTCAGGATCAAATTGCCAACCTTTTGATTGGCAGGATTTTTGTGCAGCACAGCGGTTTAGCCTGCTATGCTAAACCTGGCCTCCTAATCACACTCTTTAGTGCACTGATTTGTTTAGTATGTTTTGAGATGGCACCCAACTCCGGAGTTTTGGAGTTGGGTGCCATCTCTATGCAGATGACACGCAACTCTACTACTCTTTTCCGCCTAACTCCAAGGAAGCCCCTCGAGTGCTAGACGAGTGCCTAACCGCTGTGGCTGTCTGGATGAGCACGAATAAGCTGAAGATTAATCCCTCCTGGTTGATCGTAAACCGGATCGGGGTATAGGGTGGCAACCTGTGCTGGATGGGGATGCACTCCCTCTGAAGTCACAGGTCCGCAGTTTGGGTGTCCTCCTGGATTCATCACTTACATTTGAGGCTCAGGCGTCGGCGTGGCCGGGAGGGCCTTTGCACAATTAAGACTCGTGCGCCAACTGCGACCGTACCTCGTGAAGGCGGATCTGGCCAAGGTGGTCCATGCCTTAGTCACCTCTAGACTGGATTACTGTAATGCACTCTACATGGGGCAGCCCTTGAAAACGGCTCGGAAATTCCAGATGGTCCAACGGGTGGCGGCCAGGTTGTTAACTGGGGCTCCTTACAGGGAACGGTCAACCCTCCTATTCTAGGAGCTCCACTGGTTGCCATTCATTTTCCAAACCCAATTCAAGGTGCAGGTTCTCACCTACAAAGCCCTGAACGGTTTGGGACCCGCCTACCTGCGTGACCGCATCTCTGTATACGAACCCACATGATCTCTTTGATCATCTGGAGAGGCCCTGCTCGCGATCCCACCTGCATCGCAGGCGCGATTGGTGGGGACGAGAGAGAGGGCCTTTTCGGTGGTGGCCCCTCGACTCTGGAACTCACTCCCTAAGGACATCAGGCAGGCCCCAACTCTGGCAGTCTTTAGGAGGAGCTTGAAGACGTGGTTGTTCCAGTGTGCCTTCCCAGAATAATGATCCCATAGCACTTTGTCCTCCAAAGCACTTTACATTTTTTAGGTCTGCTTGTATGTTTCCACAAACGCCCCATCACTTTTTCACCCTTGTTACAGCATTATTTTCAATTTTAATTTTACATTTGGCCTTCCCACAGTTTTAATTGTGTGTTGTCTTATTGATAATGTTGTATTTATTGTCTATGTTTTTTTTATTTTAATTGCTTGTATTGTTGTATTATTGTTTGTATTGTTGTATTTGGGCTCGGCCTCTCATGTAAGCCGCACCGAGTCCCTTGGGGAGATGGTAGTGGGGTACAAATAAAGTTGTTATTATTATTATTATTATTATTATTATTATTATTATTATTATTATTTTTACTGTTTACTAGAATATATACTAGGAGCTCCTGGTGGCACAGTGGGTTAAACCAATGAGCTGCTGAACTTGCTGACCAAAATGTTGGTGGTTCGAATCCAGGGAGTGGGGTGAGCTCCAGATGCCAGAGATGGAAAAAAGGGGAAGACCCTTACCTTTGTGCTGTATGTCATTGTTCACTGTTGTATAAGAAGGCACTGAATGTTTGCCTCATATGTGTATTGTAATCCGCTCTGAGTCCCTCCGGGGAGATAAAGCGGAATATAAATCAAGTGTATTATTATTATTATTATTATTATTATTATTATTATTATTATTATTATTATACACTGTCCTGACTACTAGAGACCTGTATAACATCAGTATAATTTTGAAAATTAAAGAAGAATTTTGCATATGCGTACAATTATTTTAAAGCTTAACGCTTCCCAGGATAATTTTCCCTGGATCAAGTAGTTTGCTAGCATTTAAGGCCACAGCCATCCATCATGGGTTTGGCCAATGCCCTGCACCATCATGTGGGCTGCCTCAAATCTAGTGATTTTTTTATTCTGATTTTTATTTGCCATTTCTTTTGTCTAAAGTTCAGTCTGAGAGCATTTAATGCAATGCTCAACTACTGAATGGGTAAATGTGCTGTTCCCATTTTTAAAAGGCACCTCTAAGGGCAGAGACTCAAAGCTCTGAATGGTCTTTTTTCATATTTCTTTTTTTTTTTTATTTAGTCTGCCAAGATGAAAGCTGAGAGCGGTGAGGCCAAGGAACATATTTTGGTAGATTAAGAGGAGTATTTGGAATGTGTTGACTCTGTGCTCTCTTCTCCCTCTTTTGCTGGAAATCAACTAGAGGAGGAAAAAGCTAATGGTTTTGAAATTACCAGGAATTATTTCCTTCCTGACCTTTGAATCAAGCCAACTTGAGATTTACAGCTCCGAAAACTACCAGAATTTATCCCTGAATGCGTGCACGTATTGTGAAAGGCGATGCCTGTGTTCTGACCACGTTCCCCCGTTTTCAGGGGAAAGCTCTCCAGTATTTCAATAAACACCACAAGCCAAGGGCTGCGCAATCAGCAGCTTCGTTATGGTGAAGGGCCTTTGATGGCTGCAAGGAGTTCCTTAAAAACACATTCAAGGCTGGGAAGAGAGGCACCAAACTCTTCCACAGAAGAGGATTAGCAAAAATGATTGCAGTGTTACAACGTGTGGGGAAAAACGAATCATTTGAGAAGCCCGGGAATTATGGCGAGGCTTTCATAAAAAACCGAGGGAGAGTATTAAGAGATGATCTGGATTTTATTTGTCTGTGTATAAACTGATCCTCATCCTGTATTAAGAAAGCAGGACTCGTGTCAGGGATTTGTTGGATGCTGCCCTCTTCCGGCTATTCAAGGTGTAGCTGTGCTGATTTATCAAATGAGGTCCCTATTTGCATGAGAAGGTCTCCCAGGATAGCATTTTAGCACTGCAAAGAATGGCAGAACTGTGAAAAATCCCACTCATATGGAAAGCAGAACCCAGAGTCTGGCTGATATGATGGGCTGGATGAGGGCTAACAAACTGAAGCTTAATCCTACCAAAACAGAGGTCCTCCTGGTCAGTAGTGGGGCCAAGTGAGGTATAGGGTGGCAACCTGTGCTCAATGGGGTTACACTCCCCCTGAGGAAACAGGTCTGCAGTTTGGGGTGTCCTCCTGGTTGTTGTTTATTCGTTCAGTGGTCTCCGACTCTTCGTGACCTCATGGACCAGCCCACGCCAGAGCTCCCTGTCGGCCGTCACCACACCCAGCTCCTTCAAGGTCAGTCCAGTGACTTCAAGGATGCCATCCATCCATCTTGCCCTTGGTCGGCCCCTCTTCCTTTTGCCTTCCACTTTCCCCAGCATCATTGTCTTCTCTAGGCTTCGCTGTCTCCTCATGATGTGGCCAAAGGACTTCAACTTTGTCTCTAGTCTCCTTCCCTCCAATGAGCAGTCGGGCTTTATTTCCTGGAGGATGGACTGGTTGGATCTTCTCGCAGTCCAAGGCACTCTCAGAACTTTCCTCCAACACCAGAGTTCAAAAGCATCTCTCTTCCTTCGCTCAGCCTTCCCTAAGGTCCAGCTCTCACATCCGTAGGTGACTACAGGGAAGACCATGGCTTTGACTAGGCGGATCTTTGTTACCAGTCTGATGCCTCTACTCTTTACTATTTTATCAAGACGGGACATTGCTCTCCTCCCAAGAAGTAAGTGTCTTCTGATTTCCTGGCTACAGTCTGCTGTCTGCAGTAATCTTTGCGCCTAGAAATACAAAGTCTGTCACGGCCTCCACATTTTCTCCCTCTATTTTCCAGTTGTCAATCATTCTTGTTGCCATAATCTTGGTTTTTTATGTTTAGCTGCAACCCAGCTTTTGCGCTTTCTTCTTTCACCTTGATTATAAGGCTCCTCAGCTCCTCCTCGCTTTCGGCCATCAAAGTGGTATCATCTGCATATCTGAGGTTGTTAATGTTTCTTCCAGCAATTTTCACCCCAGCTTTGCATTCATCAAGCCCCGCACATCCTCGCATGATGTGTTCTGCATACAAGTTAAAAAGGTTGGGTGAGAGTCTGCAGCCTTGCCGTACGCCTTTCCCAATCTTGAACCAGTCTGTTGTTCCGTGGTCAGTTCTTACTGTTGCTATTGGTCCTTGTACAGATTCCTCAGGAGAGAGACAAGGTGGCTTGGGATGCCCATCCCACCAAGAACTTGCCACAATTTATTATGATCCACACAGTCAAAGGCTTTAGAATAGTCAATGAAGCAGCAATAGATGTTTTTCTGAAACTCCCTGCCTTTCTCCATTATCCAGCGGATATTGGCAATCTGGTCTCTCGTTCCTCTGCCTTTTCTAAACCCAGCTTGAACATCTGGCAACTCTCGCTCCATGTATTGCTGGGGTCTTCCTTGCAGGATCTTGAGCATTACCTTACTGGCATGAGAAATAAGGGCCACTGTACGGAAGTTTGAGCAGTCTTTCACATTTCCCTTTTTTGGTATGGGGATAGAAGTTGATTTTTTCCTCCTGGACTCAGCGATAATACTTGATGCTCAGGTATCGGCGGTGGCTCGGAGGACCTTTGCACAATTAAATTCCTGATCCACCTCACCGTAGTTTTGTGGACTAGGCATTTTCAAAACAACAATGGGCACAAACGTCAATTGTTGGAATTTAAGAATTAGAAGAACATTAATAAAGTAGAAGTGTGGTTCTATAGTACTACGTAGAGGGAGTGGATTAATAAGGAGCAAAAATCAACAGACAATGAGTATGAGGTTTGGAGAATTGTTTCTGTAGTTATGTGTTAGTGTAAGCATCTGTTCAGTTAATGCATGGCCTTTTGATATATTTTATAATATGTCATAGTAGCTACTTCAATGACTGCTTAGTTTTATATATCGTTTGGGTTCTTCTGCCAAATGTAAGCTGTCCTGAGTCCCCCTTCGGGGGGTTGAGAAGAAGCAGGATAGAAATACTGGAAATAAAATAATAAATAATAATTTCACAATAACCTTCTGCCAGAGATGTGCTGCAGGGCTTTAATGTCTTCTGCTACTTCCCCTGCCTGTCCCAGTTGCAATCTTTTTGAAAACGAAAGGTCTGGAGGAAGCAGCAATGGCAAAAATCAAGTGCCAAATCTGAGAAACAAGCCAGTCTGATCTGCCTGCTGCTGCTGCTCTGGTTAATTTGAGACAATACAAAGTAGGAGGGACCGGTGGGATTTGAGGCAGTTCCAATTCCCCTTCTGCCTTTAAAGAGGATCTGATGTGGCAACACCAGGGTAAACTCTTATCAGAGACTTCCCTGGGAATGCCCTCTGAAGCACAGGGTATAAATGTCTCCAATTAACAGGCTTATTGTTATCTATCTCTCAAGCCAAAACACAGAAAGCAAGCACTGGATGGCTGCGTGCCAGCAGGTTGAGGGTGAATCCAGCAAAGACGGAGATCCTATGACTGGGTCGACCGGGCAGTGGGGACATCCAGCTGCCTACCCTGGATGGCGAGGCGCTAAGCCCGTCATCATTAGTAAAGAGTCTGGGAGTCCTTTTGGACCCTCTGCTGACGATGGAGGCCCAGGTCTCCGCCGTGAGCAGAACCACCTTCTTTCTTCACCTGCGGCAGGCTAGACGGCTGGCCCCCTCCCTGTCCAGGGACGACCTAGCTACAGTGATCCAGGCCACGGTCATCTCAAGACTGGACTACTGTAACGCCCTCTACATTGGCCTTCCTCTGTCGGTGATCCGGAAGCTCAAGTTGGTACAAAATGCAGCTGCTCAGCTTCTTGCAGGAATTCCGATGAGATGCCACATAACACCAATCTTACTACAGCTGCATTGGTTACCAATTGAGCACCGGATCACTTTCAAAGTGATGGTACTCACCTTTAAGGCCTTGCATGGTCTGGGGCCGATGTATCTGAGGGACCGCCTCACCCCCTACCAACCCCAGAGATCCCTCCGTTCTGAGGACCAAGATCTATTGGAAGTCCCCAGTGTCAAGACCTTGTGTCTAACAGCAACCAGACGCAGAGCCTTTACAGTAGTGGCACCATCACTCTGGAATACTCCGCCAACTGAAGTCCGTGCCTTGCGGGACTTACCAGCTTTCCGCAGGGCATGTAAGACATACCTGTTTCGACAGGCTTTTCATGTTTGATATTACTGTTTTTAAATTGGTTTAAATTGCTTTTAAATTTTGTTAGATTTTAGCCATCCTTGTAAGCTGCTCCGAGCCCCAGGGGAGTGGCCGCATAGAAGTTCAAATAATAAATAAATAAATAAATAAACTTTGGGAAATGGAAAAAAGAAGATGAAAAATGAAAAACTCTCTCACTTCCACTGCATGTACTCAAACATAAAAGGAGGTTGGTGCTTAACTGGATTTCCATAATAGTTCTGTGATCACTTCTGGCAAGGAAACAAAGTACTATACAATTTGGATTTAATTCAGCTGCACAATGGAACTTACCCAGATCATAGGCCATGAAATCCGAAGAAAAGCACTTGGCCCCGTGACTCATGGAGGTGTCATTGTGGGTGTTTCCTCCAAAGACCAACATGGTCCCACTGATGATCACAGCAGTGTGCAAGTATCGGGAAAACTTGCTCTCCTTAAGAATTGTCCTGCAGAAATAAAGAGGACCTTGATTTCGGAAGCTATTCCAGCATAATTAAGAGAAAACTGAACCAACTCAACTTCAAGAATTCAAGCTTTTAGGGGAGGCAGATCAAAGGATAAATGGACAATTATTCTTCATGGATCACACAGGCCAGCCTTGCAGACTTTGGGACAGAAACAGGCTGAGGATGCCGTATTCAAAATACCAACATCTGAAATACTCCCAAATCATCTGCATGAGTGACGGAGAAAGTAACACCTTTACTTTCTGCTGGTTCAATGTACACAAACTTTGCTTGGTGCACAAAATTATAAAATAAAATTACTGTATATACTCGAGTATAAGCCTAGTTTTTCATCCCTTTTTGTAGGCTGAAAAAGGTTCCTTGTGAAACCTTGCCTTGCTCAGGAAAGATAATGCACTGGCCAGAGCTTCCTGGGATGAATGTTCAGCTATCAAGAAGGTGCAGGAGCATGTCAAGCTGACAAGGTCAGTAGAGACTTGGTCCAAATGCCAACAGTATGGAGTAGCATGCGAGTGGCTGGAATGTAAAATTGGCCTTCAGTCCTCATCACCAATTGGCTTTAGGGCCAGATGAGGCATCATGGCTGCAGACACTTTTATCAGAAGCTGGTGAGCAGTGAATGCCCATAAAGTGGATTTAAAGTGCAGAGATGAGGTAGTGATTCTCGGATCTACATCCAAATCTTTCTGTTATTTTACTCCCTGTTGATGCTCCAGCACTGTAAGTTAACTTCCTTTATGAGAAAAGATCCACTATATGAAACTAGAAGAAGGCAGAAGTAAAAATCAGAATACTCCGCCCAATTGTCATTTCAAAGGAATTCAAGCCTAGCTGGATACTAAGAAATCATTCAAAATGTTTAAAAAAGAGAGAGAGAGATATTACAAGAAATTCAATGTGCAGATTTGACAAATATGAATTTAATATGATGTGTGCGAATGAATGGAAGGATGGATGTACTTTGGAAACACCAGTATCATATTAAGGCCTGCAATGACTACCTACCTGCTTGCTGGACTTGCTAATGAGAATCTCTGATAAGAACGGGACAGTGATAAAGGAAATGTTTGCAACCTTCCTTATGTTAAGAAGGAAGTCAACACAAGCCTTGTGTTTGTCAACACCAATCATGAAGATCAACATCTAGCCAGGAAACTGAGATGGAGCCAGGATGGAAGACGCCTATCATTCATTTACAACTTTGGGACTACATCAAAAGAATATTCCTATAAAATACTCAGTCTAATAATGCTCAAAGTGTGGCAGACCTGAGGAGTCTGGTTCACCCGCCATGCTCTGCTCCATGGGAAGGAGAGAGATGGTGTATTCGGAGAGTGGCAGATCTGCACAGAAGCAGTCTTTGTCAAGGGAAGAGGATGATGTGCACTTTTGGAGTCTTACATTTTGTGCAGGGAGTCAGGTTCTGCTGTATGGAAAACACAAATCTGGTCCTTGGCATTGTGCTTAGGGAAGAAGTTTTGGCAATATTTGGTAATATTTTGGATACATGTGGATGAATGCGTGTCATTCCCCTTTGTTTGTTTGTTAACCAATGTAATTGTAAATCCAATGTAGTTGCATAGAATCTGTATGTCTGTATGTCCAATGTCATTCTTTTTCTAAATGTTTTCTGTAATCTGATATACCTTTTCACACTGGAAATTGCAATAAAAAGAACCTATGCTTCAAAGTCATTGAAAAGTCATTCATGAGAAGGGGGGGGGGAGGGAGGGAGAGATGTCTTCCTAGAAATATAGACTTAGGGTAAAGGTTGTCCCCTGACATTAAGTCCAGTCGTGTCCAACTCTGGGGGTTGGTGCTCATCTCCATTTCTAAGCCAAAGAGCCAGCGTTGTCCATAGACACCTCCAAGGTCATGCAGACTTACTTACATGTAAACATACTAACTATGAATTTATAAGGAAATATATCTACCTTAATGTTTGACCTATTCTCTGGCAAAGGCAAAAAATATCTGCTATAAAATACACATCTGTCATCTCCTTCCCTTCGAATGAAGTACCTGCTCAACTCAAAGACTCTCCAAACCCTTCTCTAAGGCATAATTATATAGAGTGGCTCTGCATTTATCCACTACATTAGGAATAAGATGCAATTGCAGTTGTCCCTCAACATGTGTGTGTTGAGCATATGCAGATTTGATGATTGGCGACTATTGTGTTGGCCACCACGTCTACTGCTGAGTATTGTCGAAGGCTTTCATGGCCGGAATAACTGGGTTGTTGTAGGTTTTTTGGGCTGTATGGCCATGTTCTAGAAGCATTCTCTCCTGACATTTTGCCTGCATCGATGGCAGGCATCCTCAGAAATTGTGAGGACCTCACCACCCGAGGATGCCTGCCATAGATGCAGGCGAAACATCAGGAGAGAATGCTTCTAGAACATGGCCATACAGCCTGAAAATCCTACAACAACCCAGTGTTTTCTGAGTTTAAAAAGATAGCATATGACATTTTTATTAATACTGCGGTTTTCCACTTTCATGGGGACCTCACAAAGATAGAGGGACCACAATACTGCATTTAGTATGGAAACATTACCCCCATGGAGATTGGGCAGGTTACCAAAAAAGTATTATTACATCTGCAATTTCAGATCTATAAATCATGACACAACCGATTATAACACCAACCAGAGAACCAGAGTGATCTTTAGCTGGCCATATGCAAAGAGAATTCAGGAATACAGATGTACCTACCAGACACGCTTATTGACTTCATACTTGTATAAATCATCTGTCAGCCTGTATTTGTTGGCACTGAAAGCCTTGTACCCCCCGTGGGTATAGATGGACTTTGCGTTAGGATCGTACACGCTGCTGTGGCCATAGCCTCCTTGCACCAAGGCTCCGTTTGTTGTTAAAATACTCCATGTGTTTGATGCTAAAACAGAATGAAACAGAGTCACTACAAGAAGCACAATTCTTCTTTCTCACAGAGGTCCTTCCTGTTATTGAGGGAGACAAAATGTCTGTTGCACTATCCCCACAACAGTTCAAGAGCTATGGAGCCCATCAAAGATAAGACAAGACTGGGTGCCATAAAATATATTGTATATACTCAAGTATAAGTCGAGTTTTTCAGCCCTTTTTTTAGGCTGAAAAAGCTCCCCTTAGCTTATACTCGAGTCAAAGTTATTTATTATTATACTGGATGGTTATTATTATTATTATTATTATTATTATTATTATTATTATTACACTTATTATTTTAGTTTTTTTATTATTATTACTAGCCGTCCCCTGCCACGCGTTGCTGTGGCCCAGTCTGTTGATCTGGAAAATAAAGTAATGAGAAATTCTAATATATGTAATTTCTCTATCCTCATGGGTAAACAGTATTCCTTGTTCTTTGTCAGTGCTGATGTAAAGATTGTCTGGTTTGACTACTCTGGAACATGCAACATATAATTGTCCTTCTTTAGGGGTCCTTTTCAAATCTATGGTACTATATCTGTCATAAACATGTGTGTGTGTGCATGAATCATATATATTTATCTATATCTATGGCTGGATGGCTCTTTGTCAGGAGGGCTTTATGTTTTCTTGCCCTAGTGAAGCGAGTTGGACTGGATGGCCTTAAGGCAGCATTTATCAACCTTGGGTTTGGGACTCCTGGGGAGGGGGGTTGCGAGGGGGTGCCAGAAGGGTCACCAAAGACCACCAGAAAACATAGTATTCTGTTGGTCATGAGGGTTCTGTGTGGGAAGTTTGCCCCAATTCTGTCGTTTGCCCCAATTCTGTCGGGTTCAGAATGCTCCTTGCTTGTAGGTGAACTTTAAATCCCAGTAACTACAACTCCCAAATGTCAAGGTCTATTTCTCCCAAACTCGATCTGTGTTTATATTTGGGCATATTGAGTATTCGTGCCAAGTTTGGTCCAGATCCATCATTGTTTGAGTCCACAGTGCTCTCTAGATGTAGGTGAACTACAACTCCAAAACTCAAGGTCAATGCCCACCAAACCCTTCTAGTGTTTTCTGTTGGTCAGGGGAGTCCTGTGTGCCAAGTTTGGTTCAATTCCATTGTTGGTGGAGTTTAGAAAGCTCTTTGATTATAGGTGAACTATAAATCCCAGCAACTACAACTCCCAAATGACAAAACCATAATTTTTGAGTGATGGTCACTCCTTGTGTTGTGAGGCGTTTTGTTGCCAAATTTGTTGTGATTTTGTTCATTGGTTCTTTTGTTTTTAAGATACTCATTACAAACAGAGCATTTATATATATATAGTTTACATTTACATTACTATATTGTTTTCATTTTTATTACATTTTAATTTTACTCTATTATTATTATTGTTATTATTACATTTGCGTTATCTTACTCAATTATTTTTATTTTTATTATATTTATTATTTTACTCTATTATTATTGGAAGGATACGTAAGCACATTTACATTGAAGAATGTTAGAAAAATGGTTTAATCAGAGTTGCACAGTCTTATCTTAAATTACAGTTTTATGTAAATATTCAAAAACATTTAACCTACTGATGCCTCAATTAATGTAATTTTATTATTATCTATTACGTCCCACCTCGTAATCTAAGATCATCCGGGGAGGCCCTGCTCTCGCTCCTGTCAGCAGCACAGATGCGTCTGGCTGGGACGAGAGACAGGGCCTTCTCGGCTGTGGCTCCCCGCCTATGGAACACACCCCCAAATGAGGTAAAGTCTGCTCCCTCCCTCCTGGCTTTTAGAAAAAAATTAAAACCATGGTTTTGGGACCAAGCCTTCGGGCAGTAGAAGTAAATGTATGCAGCATTTCAGGAAGACAATGACTGGAATGGTAATTTGATGGGCGATATTGATTGTTTTTAACTGCGTCACTGCGTGTTGTTAATGTTATTGCTTGTTTTGTTTTATTTTGCTGTGTTATTGTTGTTGTTGTTTATTGTTGTATTTTGGGCTCGGCCTCACGTAAGCCGCACCGAGTCCTTCGGGAGATGGTAGCGGGGTACAAATAAAGGATTATTATTATTATTATTATTATTATTATTATTATTATTATTATTTCAATGATTGTTTTATTGCTTGGGGATGTACTGTTTTTAATTTAAATTATGTCTAAGTGTAGTGTATAATTTTAATTGTTTGTATTGGCATTGAATTTTTACCATTACTTATGTGTAAACTGCTTTGAGTCCCCCTCAGGGTGAGAAAAGTGGTATACAAATACTGTAAATAAGTTAATAAATAAAATCTTTTTTTTTTTTAGTTTTGAAATTTTACAGTAGCTGCTGCATTTCCCACCCTCAGCTTGTCCTCAAGTCAATCCGTTTTCCCCAATTTTTTTGTGGTAAAATTAGGTGCCTTGGCTTATATTCACATTGGCTTATACTCGAGTATATATGGTATATCTCCAAACTGTCCATGAAGTTTTTCCCCTTTCCCTGAGATATATACTAATAGAAAGGTTTTCCTTATACAGTACTATAAAAACTGTTATTGAAGCAGACATGCACAATGGTAAGAGAAAACATAACATTATGCTTTCATTTGTTTTGCTACCATCCTTGCTGGTATACGTACATATATTTAAAATGGTGCCTACCCAAGACTACAGAGTCTGGGGTAAGAAGGCAACCAACATAAAAACAGTAGACTACTATCCTATGAAACGAACATTTATGCAAAAGACAAGCTCAAGAGGCATTATAATATGACAGAGATCAACAAGACATCAATAGGGCAAGGAGGAGAAACCGGAAAAAAGCAAGGGAATATTATGCATCTGATAAAAACAAGGCAGCTGACAAGAGAAAGGCATGCAAGGTGAGGTCTTAACAACAGCAGAAACCAGATTATCAGAGCAAGGGCATCAAAAGGAAGGATGGAAAAGTAAACTCAGATAGAGAGTCTTACGGGGAGGAGGAGGAGGAATTGAATATTCAAACAAACACTGCAAAATGGAAGCCGGAGGTAAAAATGGAGTCATGGAATAATAAATCACTTTCAAAACAGTCAAGAAAGAGCTTTGAGGAGAAAAGGGGACAGGCTGGAGGGAAGGAAGGAAGGGATTCATATGAGAAACACAGAAATATCAGCTCCTGTTTGTGCAAGAAATCCTTCTCCAATTCTTTTACAAGTAACAGATTAAGAGTTTGTGACAAAGCAATACCCACTCAGATTGTATTCTTGCACATTGCTGATGTACCCGTAAAGAGGGCAGTGCCCAAAGATGACCAGCATCACAACCGAGCCATCGTCCAAGGGGACGATGTGCGCCGAATGGCCGACCACGGCGTACTGCTCCTTGGCTTTGGGGGAGGCTTGGACCCAGGACTGGTTGGCGATATGAAACACCCAGAGCTCGTTGGTGACGTTCCCGGTTTCATCTATCTTGCCTCCGTACATGTAGATTTTATTCTGGAAAAGAAATTAACCCAGAAATTGTTTTCGCGTGAAAATACAAACAAATTTATTTATTGTGTCATCCGAAACCAGAACATTGTATTACATTTCTAACAGAACAAAACAAACAGACAGATAAAAAAAACACAAATTTTGCAAACTTGGTAGCTGATTAAATGTCCTTTGACCAGTATCTGGCCACTTGGAGTGCCTCTGGTGTTGCTGCAAGAAGGTCCTTCATTGTGCATGTGGCAGGGCTCAGGTTGCATTGCAGCAGGTGGTCAGTGGTTTGCTCCTCTCCACACTCGCATGCTGATATATCCCAATGTGATAAGGCCGTGGATTCAACTTTGTAGCCCCATTTCTTAAGATTGGCTCTGCATCTCATGGTGCCAGAGCGCAGTCTGTTCAGCACCTTCCAAGTCACACAATCTTCTGTGTGCCCAGGGGAGAGTCTCTCATCTGGTATCACCCACGGATTGAGGTGCTGGGTTTGAGCCTGCCACTTTTGAACTCTCGCTTGCTGAGGTGTTCCAACGAGTGTCTCTGTAGATCTAAGAAAACTATTTCTTGATTTAAGTCGTTGACGTGCTGGCTGATACCCAAACAAGGGATGAGCTGGAGATGTCACTGCCTTGGTCCTTTCACTATTGGCTGCAACTTCCGGCGGATGTCAGGTGGTGCAATACTGGCTAAGCAGTGTAATTTCTCCAGTGGTGTAGGGCGCAGACACCTGTGATAATGCGGCATGTCTCATTAAGAGCCACATCCACTGTTTTAGCATGGTGAGATGTGTTCCACACTGGGCATGCGTACTCAGCAGCAGAGTAGAATAGCGCAAGGGCAGATGTCTTCACTGTGTCTGGTTGTGATCCCCAGGTTGTGCCAGTCAGCTTTCGTATGATATTGTTTCTAGCGCCCACTTTTTGTTTGATGTTCAGGCAGTGCTTCTTGTAGGTAAGAGCACGGTCCAGAGTGACTCCCAGGTATTTGGGTGCGCTGCAATGCTCCAGTGGGATTCCTTCCCAGGTAATCCTCAGAGCTCGGGATGCTTGTCTGTTCTTAAGGTGAAAGGCACATGTCTGTGTTTTAGATGGATTAGGGATCAGTTGGTTTTCCCTGTAATAGGCAGTAAGAGCACCTAGAGCTTCGGAGAGCTTCTGTTCAACCATCTCAAAGCTCCCTGCTTGAGCGGTAATGGCACGATCATCAGCATAGATGAAACTCTCTGTCCCTTCTGGCAGTGGCTGGTCATTTGTGTAGATGTTGAACATGGATGGAGCGAGCACGCTCCCCCGAGGCAGGCCGTTCTTCTGTTTCCGCCATCTGCTTCTCTGGCCCTGGACCTCAACCAAAAAGCTCCTGTTTTGTAGCAGGTTTCCTATTTTTACTTTCTTCATTGGTTGATATATTTTTCTCCTCCTGAGAAAAATGTATCGACCAATTAAGAAAGTAAAACCCCAGTAACCAGTTGTGAAAGCTCTTCCACAAGAATGTGACTTCTCCCTTCTGTCACCCTCTCTGGACCAGAATCACATGAACCTTAGAAACTTCAGTTGCTTCCTAAGAACTACACCCCATCTTCTGATATTTTCTTTTATTGTCTTTTATTGTAAGACACCAATACATCATTTGGAATGGACAAAGGCAGGAGAGAAAACACTGCCAGAAGAGTGGAATGGAGTCACTAAGGAGTTTCAAAGGAAAATAAAACCTGCCAATAGAAAGTAATCCCTGTATTATTATTATTTTTGATTGCTCCTAAGTACCTGAGAAAGGTGAGTAGCCTGCTTGGCTGTGAAAACTGACTGAGCAAACTATGAGCTACGCATGGTTAAAAGTGTCATCAAACTTCATTAACTGTACGGTGTGGATGAGCCCTCGCTGAGACCTGGAAGCAGCTCATTAGTGTGAAATACTTAACGCTTATCCTTCCAGCTTCTCTTTATGCCAGGCTCAGCATTCAGATAAGACCAGAAATAAGGAGAACCCACTTACTTCATGGAAGGCCACAGAATGACCATATCTGATCACAACTGAATTCACGCTGCTGTTGAGAGGTAGCCACGCACTGGAAACAAGGTCATACCTGCAGAAGGAAAAGGGCAAAAACAGACAGGTATGTCCTTTTGAATGCACAGCTACTATTTATACTACTCACAATACCTGAAGGAAAAGAATAGAAAGAGTAATGAAAGGGATATTTACACCATAAATAAAGCCAGTCCGGATGTGGGTATAACCATCATACTGATAATATAAACTTCTGCACTTTTTAAAGTATGGAAAAAAGTAGCCCCAGAAGAACTTCAAATAAATTCAAAACGTTTATGGAAAATACAATGAAAAAGAGAAAGATTATTCCATTTTCTGTTTAGTCCTGTCTTGAAATATTCTCCTTGGACATCATTCAAAACAGAAGGGATGAATGGGAACCTTCTGCTTTAATGTCTTTTTAAGTTCTATCGCAGCCAACCAGGCACACAGCCACGCGAATTGCCACTTTTGGTTAACTTCTATTGAAGTCAGCTGTATTGACTTCAGATTGAGTGATTGGCTGATATATTAATTAAATATGCCTCAGATATGTGTGCCCAAAAACAATGTGTAACATGCTTTTAAGAAAGTATGAGAACTCACTGTGGGGAGAAAAATAAGTCAGTATACAGAAAACACTATCAATTATTTATTAATGCAAAATTGCAAAATGTAGTCAATAGCAGGTTTGAGAGCATCTTTCCCACATTTTAGAGATCTCTGGACATTTTTAGGCCCAGAAGATGCTTCTTTTCTTTTATTTTTTCTTTTTTTTTTTTTTGATCTAGAAGTAAACTGGAGTCAGAAAAAATAATTCAATAAGCCAGCCTTCATCCTGTTTCTTGTTTGCCTGAAACGGTTCGAGCCCTGCCTATCTTCGAGATCGCATCTCCCTCTATGAACTGGTGCGAACTTTAAGATCTTCCAGGGAGGCCCTCCTTTCACTCCCACCACCATCACAAGCACAGTTGGTGGGGACGAGAGAGAGGGCCTTCTCGGTGGTGGCCCCCTGCCTCTGGAACGCCCTTCCTGATAGGCCTTTGGATTGGGATGTTGGTTTGCACACTGATTCCTTCTACATTCTCCATCACCTACATTGCCAAGATGAATTGGGAGCAGGTAGCCAAGGAGGCCCAGCACTGCACAGGATTGACTCAGAGGATGACAATGATGATGACAGAGGATCTGAATGCAGCTCCTGCTCCAACAAAGACAGAGCCTTCCATTGTTGGTGCAGAAGGCAGCCATATGTCTAGGCCAGTGGACGCCCCGAACAGAGTGGTGCTGCTGTGCTACAGCCCAGCGGAGGGGCCAACATACCAGGCTGAGGGGACGATGGTTACCACAGTTGTGGGTCAAGTGCTGACCACCAAAGAGCTGCTGGTGCAGGGAGGGCTGGCTGCCGGGACTGCCTTGGCCATCCTGGCCTTGGGAGTTAATAGTCTGCTTCCTCGCCATTTAGCTCCATGCAAAGCAAGACACAGGGATCCTGGTAAAATCTGCATCTAGAACCCAGATTTGACTCTAGAACCCAGTTGAGTTTTAAAGGCCCCTCGTTTGGAGTTGCTGAGCTTCCTTAAAGGAACCCTAATCCTTGACCCCTATTAAGACCCCAAACATTGGGGATTGTTCTACAATCAATTGTTGCAAGGAGGAAAGTAATGTCAATCATATTTATTCCCAATACACCAAAGCACATACGTTTCAAGCCCATCTGTATTTATTAAACACTAGCTGTCCCCTGCCACRCGTTGCTGTGGCCCAGTCTTTTGATCTGGAAAATAAAGAGAAAGTTTTGGTTTCTAATATATGTAATTTCTTTATGCTTGTGGGTAAACAGTATTTTTTGTTGTTTCTTTGTCAGTGTTGATGTGGAGATTGTCTGGAACATATTATTGTCCTTCTTTAAGGGTCCCTTTCAAATSTATGATACTATATCTCTCTGTGTGTGAATCATATCTATCTATCCATCTATCTAACTTTATCGATGGCTGGATGGCTCTTTGTCAGGAGGACTTTGTTTATATTTTCTTGCCCTGATGAAGGGAGTTGGATTGGATGGCCTTAAGTATTTTCTGTTGGTCATGGGGGTTCTATGTGGGAAGTTTKCCCCTGATTCTGTCGTTCGTGGGGTTCAGAATGCTCTTTGATTGTAGTTGAACTGTGAATCCCAGTGACTACAACTCCCAAATGTCAAGGTCTATTTTCCCCAAACACTATCTGTGTTCATATTTGGGCGTATTGAGTGCTTGTGCCAAGTTTGGTCCAGATCCATCATTGTTTGAGTCCACAGTGCTCTCTGGATGTAGGTGAACTACAACTCCCAAACTCAAGGTCAATGCCCACCAAACCCTTCCAATATCTTCTGTTGGTCATGGGAGTTCTGTGTGGCAAGTTTGGTTCAGTTCCATCATTGATGAAGTTCAGAATGCTCTTTGATTGTAGTTGAACTATAAATCCCAGGAATTACAACTCCCAAATGACAAAATCATATTTTTTTTGAGTGATGTTCACTCCTTGTGTTGTGAGACATTTTGTTGCCAAATTTGGTGTGATTTCGTTCATTGGTTCTTTTGTTTTTAAGGAACTCATTATGCACAGAGCATTTATAGATAGATAGATAGATAGATAGATAGATAGATAGATAGATAGATAGATAGATAGATAGATAGACATAGCCATCTTTTTCCTTTTTATTCCATATAAAATTTCTTTTTTCTTTTTAAAAAAAAATACTTGTGTCTCTAGGCCATAATAGTTGTGTGTGTGTGCATGTGTATAGATAGAGAGAGAGAGAGATCAGAAGCGAGGGAAAATAAATCAATACTGGACAGTTGTCCACTATGTGCCATTCACAAAAATACATGGGTGAAGATTGAAGATGGAGCCCTGTGTTCTGCTGTGTTTGCAAAAGACAGAATCCACGCTCCTTGGGACAGATATCCTGAGAGTTGGGTCAGGCTTTCTGCCAGGCCCCTGAGCATCCAATTATGCAAAGCTCTGAACGTTACTCAGCATTGAATTCCTACACAAGACTTCAGAGAGACTACCAAGAGTCAAATAAGGATACTGACCAACAGAAAATGTCCAGAGAAGAGCAATCAAAATGGGAAAAGGTCTGGAAACTAAGTCTTATGCAGCTTAGAGGATGCCATACTGAAGATAGAGTTGGCTTAGTTTCCGCTGCTCTAGAGACTATGATATGGAGCAATAGATACAATGACAGGAAAAGAATTTCCACCTAAATAGTAGGAAAAACATCCTGGTGCTCACAGCTGTTTTGACAGTGGAGTGCTCTACTATCTCAAAGGCCATGCTTTTGGGGAAACCTTATCAAAGCAGTTTTCAAAAGGCCAAATGTAAAGAAGGGAAACATTTAATAGAAGTTTCTGTAAAACAACTGCTGTTATTTGCTCTAACATAAGATGTGATTTAAGAACTATCAAGGGAGAAACAAATTGACATGAAGCTGCCCATGGAACTTCTCTGCCTGTCCATCCCCAAACATACAACCATTTTGCAAAGTATTACTTACGCCAAAACCATTTGGGAATCTGTGTGGTTGAACATGTAGCCCCCAACGACCCACATGATGTCATCATGGACTACCGCTTTATGCGACGCTCTCGGGAGTTTGGGCAGGTAGAATTCTTCACGGGTCCAAAATGAGCGGTTTGCTGGAACAGGAATCGAGCAGTCTGTGCCTAAGTGGAGCAGCAGATATTGCATTTTAAGAGTTGGGATCAGGTATCGGTAAAAGGATTCTGTGCAAACTATTACCAAAACAAAAAATATTACAGACATCGATAGAGTATAAATTCACTAAGAACTGGTAAGGAGCTGAAAAATACTCCTAACTGGAGGTGTGAGAGAGTCCAAAAGCCTAAATGTTGTTGTAATTAGATGGCTCCAGATTTGCAAAAATATAAAAACTCTGGAAAAGGCATGTTGGACAAGGCCAACGTTATATATCCTACCTAATATTCTGTCAACAAAGTGCCAAATAGTTAGCAGCCAGCTGTATTAAATCACTACTGACTGAGAGGTCATGAGTTCAAAGCCAGCCTGGGTTGGAGTGAGCTCCTGACCATTAATAGTCTAGCTTGCTGTTGATTTATGCAGCCCGAAAGACAGTTGCATCTGTCAAGTAGGAAATTTATGTACCGCTTTATGCGAGGAGGCTTATTTAACTAATTTACGACATCATAAAACCTTCCAGCAGTGTGTGTAGGAATGAGGAAGTACTCCATCAAGGACTTGGTGTCACAAGTGGACGGTGAAGCGGCAGCTCCCCCTGTGGTTGGAATCGAGCATACCCTCATGAAGCTGGAAAGCTGGAATGTTAAATTGCCTCTGTGTCTGTCTATATATGTTGTATGTCTAACGGCACTGAATGTTTGCCATGTATATGTGCATTGTAATCTGCCCTGAGTCCCCTGCGGGGTGAGAAGAGCGGAATATAAATACTGTAAATAAATAAATAAATAGTAGCCTATATGGCAAGTTCTGCTTGCAGGGTTGCAAAGGTTCTGCTATTGAGATTATGTGTATACCATTGAGATTATGTTTCTGTCATTGAGATTATGTACAGCAGTGGTTCCCAAACTTTTTTTGACCAGGGACCACTCTCCAACATTATTTGAATCAGTTTTTGGTCAACATTAGATTCGGTTTGGTTGTTTGGGGTGCTGATTCAGAAAATTGCACTGGATAGACTACATGAGCTCTAGTTTCTGATACAAAACATATGCCATCCAGTAGTCACCATCTGCTCACCCACAGAAACCATATTCAACAATCTAGAGCTGTTGTGGTAGTAGTCATCTTTCATGAGTAGTTAGCCTCTCCCCTCCTGACATCCCCGTTGCCCCAGCACTATAAGAGGGTTTCGCAAGACCAGTTGCTCTCATTTCTGCATGGTTACGAGGCAACAATGTAGTAATAGTGAGGCCGTGGAACATATTTTCATTCTTGCGGACCACTGGTGATCCACAGACCACAGGTTGGGAGCCACTGATGTACAGGAATGGAAGAGATATAGGAGAAAATTGTGCTTTCATATGAAAGCACAAAGAAACCTAAAGATACAGCTGAAATCTGGTAGTAAAATTTGCTACGATAGGGTAGTTACTACCTGTCAGGATCTCAGCCCTGAAGAGAAAACAAAAAAGGAGGAGCCAGATCTAAAACTCTGTTAGCTAGTGCCAACTTCTCACCCACCTTGCCATCCAGCGGTGCAGATGCACCCTTGAGAGACGTTCCTACTGCATTGGCCTCTCTCTGGGGAGCCACAGTCTTCGGGGCAAAAAGGAATGTCGCAGGCTTCTCCTTTCCAGTGCTCTGAACATTCACACTCCACCACTTTGCTGCTGTTGGTGAGCCTGCATTCCCCTTGGCCAGAGCAGTTGCGAGGGCAGACGTTGAAGCTGCGGGCAGAGAAACAGAAGGGTCACCTCAAGCATTGTTCTGACAGTTTTTGCAAAGCAAAATCTAACTCTGAGCATTTTACTTTCAAGTAAGTTTTTTTTCTTCTTTTTGTCATGTCAGGAGAAACTTGAGAATCAAATCCATGAATAATCAAATCCGTAAAAAACTGCAAAGGTGGAGGGATGGCTGTATTTATATTGTGCCTGTGAAGTACCCACTGAGACCACAAGATGGTACTGCTGTGTCTAGAATCTCAGGTTCCTAAAGCGTTTACAGCTCCATCTATCAAGCAAGAACTAGCTATCTTTAGGAATGTACAGGTCTTCCAGCACAACTCTATAGTCAATATGAGTCTATACAGTTCTGAGAGTTGTGTACTTAAGTGTATACAGTTCTGAGAGTTGTGTACTTAAATGGGCAAACTTAAGTATATACAGTTCTGAGAGTTGTGTACTTAAATGGGCAAACTTAAGTGTATACAATTTTGAGAGTTGTGTACTTAAATGGGCAAACTTAAGTGTATACAATTCTGAGAGTTCTGTACTTAAATGGGCAAACTTAAGTGCATACAATTCTGAGAGTTCGGTACTTAAATGGGCAAATTTAAGTATATACAATTCTGAGAATTCTGTACTTAAATGGGCAAACTTAAGTGCATACAATTCTGAGAGTTGTATACTTAAATGGGCAAACTTAAGTGCATACAGTTCTGAGAGTTGTGTACTTAAATGGGCAAAATTAAGTGTATACAGTTCTGAGAGTTGTATACTTAAATGGGCAAACTTAAGTGCATACAGTTCTGAGAGTTGTGTACTTAAATGGGCAAAATTAAGTGTATACAGTTCTGAGAGTTGTGTACTTAAATGGGCAAACTTAAGTGCATACAATTCTGAGAGTTGTGGCCCAACAGCACATGGAGAGCTGCATTTTGCCAACAAAAGAAAACTCTTTTTAGGGGAGGTGCAAGTGAACAAATGACATGTCAAGCAGCAATTGTCTGTCTGTTGCTCCTCATATCTGGTGAAGAGCCAGGTAGTTGCTGCAGGTAACACAAATGTACACATGACAGCATGTACTACAGAGGTCTAGAGAGAGCATTTCTAAGATGGATCTTTGGTATTCAAATATTTGTGTAGAAATGAAACTGTGGTTAATAAGTTCCCATAATAAACAGGCCTACTTTCATCACTTGCTAAACTACCAAAAGTGAAACCAAGTTATTCCTATGTTTTACTTTAAGGAAGAGAATTAGTGTGATCTGTATTTCAAAATGGCCTTGAAATGTTACCCAGGAATAAGTTCTAAAGTCCTATTATTGTACAGTACTTTCAACATTTTTCCTTGGTACCCCTTATGTATATTTACTGACTCGTAGGAGATGTTGAACCCCGTCAAGTTATACGCCGCATCGCTGAAGAAGTGCAGAAGAGCATAGCCGGAGGTGGCAACGACTTCTGGAACAGTCTCGTTGTTTTCCCTCTCAGGAACAATAAGGCCGCTGCAAGAGAGGGGGTAAAAAGTAAAAAAGAGGGATTTCAACAAGTGCAGTTGGCCCAAAAACACACCTGTCCCCACTATCTAGCTAACAAATATAGATGTATATTTTTGATGGTTTTCACAAACAGGATGAAGGCCTTCATGACATGCAGGCATGGTTTATATGTGTCACAAGATATTACTGAATCACCACGTTACTCGCATAGATCTCTCAGTGATCAATTCAATGTATAGTCAGACCTCCACATTCACTAGGGTTGGGGCACAAGGCTCCCATGAAAGTATCTCTGAACGTATCTCCCTCTATGAACCAGTTCGTAGATTAATATCTTCCAGGGATCTGCCCCACAGGTGCAGCTGGTGGGGACGAGGGACAGAGCCTTCTCAGTGGTGGCCCCACGGCTGTCGAACTCCCTTCTGAGTGAGATCAGGTCGCGCGTGCCCCGTCCCTCCTGACCTTTAGGAGACAGCTAAAGACCTGCTATGAAACCAAGCATTCAGCCCATCATAGAAATATTTAAACTTAAAGTGAAAGTTGAAAGTGCAATGACCCAGGACTGTTTATGACAACTGCTATGTCTCTGTGTGATAGGTGATGTTATTTTAATGTTTTATACTGTTTTTATTGATGGCATTGAATTGTTGCCAACACTGTGAACCGCCCTGAATCCCCTTCGGGGTTGAGAAGAGCTGTATATAAATATCGCAAATAAATAAATGAAAATCTGTTACCACAAATAAAAGAATTGGGATTTTTTTAAAATCTGAGAGAACACCTCTTTAGGAATGTATAGGTCTTCCAGCACAACCCGAGGTTTTGGGCTTGGTTCGAGGTTTTGGGCTTGAGTGTTACCAGTACGCTGATGACACTCAGCTGGTGCTGAAGATGGAAGGCCGACCGGACTCTGTACCCGATTATTTCCATCAGTGCCTCCAGGCCGTGACTGGATGGCCGAGTGCCAGCAGGTTGAGGGTGAATCCAGCAAAGACGGAGATCCTATGGCTGGGTCGACTGGGCAGTGGGGATATCCAGCTGCCTACCCTGGATGGCGAGGCACTACGCCCGTCATCATTGGTAAAGAGTCTGGGAGTCCTTTTGGACCCTCTGCTGACGATGGAGGCCCAGGTCTCCGTCGTTAGCAGAACCGCCTTTTTTCATCTGCGGCAGGCTAGATGGCTGGCCCCCTACCTGTCCAGGGACGACTTAGCTATGGTGATCCAGGCTACGGTCATCTCAAGACTGGACTACTGTAACGCCCTCTACATTGGCCTTCCTCTGTCGGTGATCCGGAAGCTCAAGCTGGTACAAAATGCAGCTGCTCGGCTTCTTGCGGGAATTCCGATGAGATGCCACATAACACCAATCTTACTACAGCTGCATTGGTTACCAATTGAGCACCGGATCACTTTCAAAGTGATGGTACTCACCTTTAAGGCCTTGCATGGTCTGGGGCCGATGTACCTGAGGGACCGCCTCACCCCCTCCCAACCCCAGAGATCCCTCCGTTCTGAGGACCAAGATCTATTGGAAATTCCCAGTGTCAAGACCTTGCGTCTAACAGCAACCAGACGCAGAGCCTTTACAGCAGTGGCACCATCACTCTGGAATACTCTGCCACCTGAAGTCCGTGCCTTGTGGGACTTACCAGCTTTCTGCAGGGCATGTAAGACATATCTATTTCAACGGGCCTTTGATCTTTGATTATTTTTAAATTGTTTTAAATTGTTTTTAAATTGTGTTCGATTTTAGCCTGTTCTTGTAAGCTGTTCTGAGCCCCAGGAGAGTGGCGGCATATAAGTTCAAATAATAAATAAATAAATAAACCCTATAGTCAACATGCGCTGAAAGGTGGCTCTATAATAGGCATGGGCAAACTTCGGCCCTCAAGGTACTTTGAACTGCAACTCCCACAATTCCTAACTAGATGTTAGCAATTGTGTGAGTTGCAGTCCAAAGCACCTTGAGGACCGAAATCTGCCCATGCCTACCCTAGAATCACATTGGAGGATCTAAAGGATCCTAGAGATATTTTCTCTCTCGAAATCTCTGGTCCTCCAGCACGACCGGAGGAAGCTGACCACGGAATCACACCCTCAAGGTCCCCCTAAAAACCATTTTAATTCAATCCATAAATAATCAAATCCACAAAAGTCTAAGCTGCAAATGTGGAGGAACAATTCTATGTTTCACTGGAACACATGGTTCTTTTCAATGGTGAGGGACTTAAAAAAAGAGGCAATAAGAAGATCCTCTTGCAACCTGAGATAACAAGCATATAATGCTCTTAAATTATGCATAATATAATCTTAGTCATAAATCAAAGGTGGGGTAGCAAGATCTCACATGTATTTCTAAGAATAGCTGAAAGAACGCACAATCTATCTAATCTCTATTTGCATTCCATGTTTCTCTTTAGAGCCAACAGGTATGATGCAGCTTGGGGTAATTAAAAATAATAAAAAAATGACGTCAGATGTCCCTGGTCTGTGTACTTTTAAGGACAGAAAAGGCTTCTGATTAAGAGACAACATTTCAGGCTTTTGAAAGTGAAAAAAGAGAACTCAATGTATGCAAAAAATATTACCACAAAAACTCTTGCACTTGCAAATAGCCTTGCTGTATGAGAGGGCATGAGCCAATAAGATATTTGCAAAGCAATCTCTGCTGTCAAGTAGCTTGGAATCGTTAACGCCGAGACTTGTTTGCTTTGGTTGTAAACCTACAGCTTATCAAACATCACTACTACAATTATCAGAACGTGAAAGCTGTCTAGAATTCAAGGGCATGTATAATGGCAGAATGACAGCAATAACAACATTCAGTACCTGAAATTAGTGTGGTCTACAGTCAATCTTTGCATTCCTCAGATGTTTCTACCAATACCTATTTATATTTTGCAAATATGTGAGAGGATCTGATTCCCTGAAGGGCTTAAAACAGCCAGGGTTTGCCTGCTCAAAGAGCTGTGTTGAGGATGAGGATCTGATGTGTTGCTTGAAGCATGTGTGGGGAGGTATGCGCCTTCAAGTTGGCTTTCACTTAAGGTGACCTCATGAATTTCAGAGGGTTTTCATATGCAACGAAGACTCAGAGCTAGTTTTGTCAGTTACTTCCTCTTAAACATAGCCTACAGCACCTGGCATTCATTGGCAGTCTCTTATCTAAATACTAAGAAGGGTCAATGCTGGTGAGCCTACAAGAGTAGATAAGATCTGGTGCTTTCAAGCTATTTAGACCCTGTTGCTTGGAGCATATATTTTCCAAAAGGCTGGAAAAGGAACGCATGGGAAGACTGGAAAATGAGGGAGAAAGGTGCCCAGGAAGCAGAAAAAAAGCTGAAGAAAGTGAAGGGGGTGGCATCCAAGATTTTCATTCACAAGGACAGAAAATAAGACAGGTTGGAAAGCACAAATGCTATATTAATTGCAAACTACTACTGCTGAAACCTCAGTATCTTCCTCATCCATCACTTTGACACTTCCTACAACTAAGGTCAAATATGATTACAGACTGCAGGAAGAGGAAGGAAGGCAAGGACTTCCCTAAGTTCCTCAACAAGGTCAACATCTGGTGAAACTTAAATGAGAAGCTTCCTAGTTATCTGGTTCTCACAGACTGCAGTCAATGCTGGTTTCAAATACTTAGCAAAACTCAAGCCAACCAATTGTAGAGCCATGCAAACCATGGCCCTTTCCTGACTCTGCAAATACTTGTAGACAACCATGCAAAGCTTGGGAAAGCACTTTTTTTTTTGGGTGGGGGGGGGGGACAACAGCTTCCCCAAAACCTTAGCCAACATGCGCAGGGGAACAGCATCACTCCAAGGAAGTAATTTCTCCAAATGGTGAAACCATGTAATATTAGATGGCAGGGAACTGTCTGTATCAACAACAAAAGAGGTWATAGCTCATTTCAAGGAATGCAAAGTGCTAGCAGGGGAAAACACCTTTTTTATTTATTTAAAAAGTATTTTATTTTATAAAAGCAGTCCCTCGACACAGACTTTCCAGCCAGATTGCCCCCTCCACATTGTGCTTGCCAGCTCTTGAGTTTCAGACCAGAGAACACTAATGATACAATCAACAACATGAATGATGAAGGGAAAAAACATTTTTAACCTTATATTTGTCTCTCTTTCAACCACTTCTGCTTTCCATGCCTGGCATGACTCACCAATAAACAAAGATGTGTTGCTGTTCAACACATCTGAAAAGCGACAGTCTTGCAATGCTTGTACACTAATTTTAATTTTATCATCTGCATCCATACATCAGCTAGTATAGTGCAGGGGCTGGAATATTGGGACTATGATGCTGAAGACCAGAGTTCGAATCCTAAATCAGTGAGTGACCTTGCACAAGTCACTTTGCTTCTGCCTCAGAGGAAGGCAGGTACAAACATCTTCAGCCAAGAAACACCTGTTACAGGGTCGTTTTAGGCATGCAACAAGAAGAACACACATATATACATACATGCACATATACATGAGAATCCGCACCTCTACAAAAAGAGTATGGAAATATAATCTCTCTTTGTAATTCTGGGTTTATAAACCTTCCATTAGCAATAGAGTGGGTGCTGGAAACAATATCATATGAAAGCTGACTGGCACAACCTGGGGATCACAACCAGACACAGTGAAGACATCTGCCCTTAGAATCATAGAATCAAAGAGTTGGAAGAGACCTCATGGGCCATCCAGTCCAACCCCCTGCCAAGAAGCAGGAATATTGCATTCAAATCACCCCTGACAGATGGCCATTCAGCCTCTGCTTAAAAGCCTCCAAAGAAGGAGCCTCCACCACAATCCCCTTGTTGCCTCTTCTACCTTCTGGACCATGAAATTGTCTGCAAGGCAAGCGAGGAATTTGTTGGACTTTGTACTCTTGGCCGAGTTTGTTTTCCAGCAAATATCGGGATAGTTGAAATCGCCCATGACCTATGCTACTCTGCTGCTGAGTATGCATGCCCAGTGTGGAACACATCTCACCATGCAAAAACAGTAGATGTGGCTCTTAATGAGACATGCCGCATTATCATGGGGAGTCTGCGCCCTACACCACTGGAGAAATTACACTGTTTGGCTGGTATTGCACCACCTGACATCCACTGGGAAGTAGCAGCCAATAGTGAAAGGACCAAGGCAGTGACATCTCTAGCTCACCCCATTTTTGGGAATCAGCCAGCACATCAACGACTTAAATCTAGAAATAGTTTTCTAAGATCTACAGAGACACTCACTGGAACACCTCAGCAAGCGAGAGTCCAAAAGGGGCAGGCTCAAACCCAGAACCTCAATCAATGGCTGATACCAAATGAGAGACTCCCCCCTGGGCACACAGAAAACTGGGCGACTTGGAAGGCACTGAACAGACTGCACTCTGGCATCACGAGATGCAGAGCCAACCTTAAGAAATGGGGCCACAAAGTAGAATACACGACATGCGAGTGTGGAGAAGAGCAAACCACTGACCACCTGCTGCGATGCTACCTGAGCCCTGCCACATGCACCATGGAGGACCTTCTTATAGTAACACCAGAGGCACTCCAAGTGGCCAGATACTGGTCAAAGGACATTTAATCAACTACCAAGCTTGCAAACTTTGTGTTTTCTCTGTCTGTTTTGTTCTGTTAGAAATGTAATACAATTGTCTGGTTGCCCCTGACACGATAAATAAAAATAAAGCAATAGAGTGAGTATGGATCTTTCAAGAATTACACCAGGCATCCTCAAACTGCGGCCCTCCAACTGTTTTGGCTTCCAACTCCTATTGCCAGTTTGTTCAATCGTCAGGAATTGCACACATATATACACACAGTATTCAAGAACTGGTTTGTTCTATCAAACAAATAAATGCACTCTCAAAGTTTCAGATGAAATTGTATATCTCCAAACAACTCGCAGTCTCACGGGGATAGTTCATAGAGTGGAACAGAATGAATGCTTCAAATGTATTCCTAAACAAACCTCAGAAGAAGCAAGAAATCAAAGTAGGTATCCATACACAACGTAACACAGAAGAAGCATTTGAACTGCACACTCAGGTGCTCTGATCCTGCATTCATGTAATCTAACTATTCCTGGTTTTCACCTGAACATTTCTAAGGTCATAAACTAGGGTATGCAGTGCAACCTGCACCAGAATCTCTGTCTCCAAAGCAATGTCACATGCATTGAAGTAAAAGAAAGAGCTCCATGCTAAACTGTCAGGGCTCAGATTCATAGAATCAAAGAATAATAGTGTTGGAAGGGACCACCACATGGGCCATCTAGTCCAACCCCCTGCCATTCAGGAAAAGCACAATCAAAGTACCCCTGACAGAAGGCCATCCAGGCTCTTCAGATTCCCAAAGCCCAACTTGGCATCACCCTCCACAGCAGCCGCTCCAAAGGCACGGTTCCATCACAGCTTCTGGGAAAATCAGCCCAACTGCTCAGCCAAGGGAAAACTAAGAACAAGCAGCACTTTGTTTGCACATCACAGTGGAGACCTACTAAAACCTCTCCAGAGTGTTCAAGTAGTTGTTCACAGATAAGCCATTGTGTTAGCACATTTCGCCTGTACAATGCCAGACGTATCTGTGTGTTTCTACACCAGCAATTATTCACTATTGAACATATTGCTACTACACATCAATATACAGATTTTAAACAACACAAGCTGTAGAGCAGGGGTCCTCAAACTAAGGCCCGATGGCCGGAAATGGCCCTCCAAGGTCATTTACCCGGCCCTCGCTCTGGGTCAACCTAAGTCTGAAACAACTTGAAAGCACACAACAACAACAATCCTATCTCCTCAGCCAAAAGCAAGCCTGCACTTCCAATTAAAATACTAATAAGTTTATATTTGTTAAAATTGCTCTTTGTTTTAATTATTGTATTGTTTTAAAGTGGGGTTTGTTTGTTTGTTTGTTTTTTTGCACTACAAATAAGATATGTGCAGTGTGCATAGGAAATCATTCATATATTTTTTTCAAATTATAATCCGACCCTCCAACTGTTTGAGGGACTGTGACCTGGCCCTCTGTTTAAAAAGTTTGAGGTCCCCTGCTGTAGAGTGTGTGAAACCAAGGAGCAGAAAGTTTACATCTATGAAGTAATAACTATTGTCTGAAGGTTTGAGAAATGGTGGAGGGGAAAGAAGAAAGATGGAACTGCAGGATGCGTCTACACTGTAGAATTGATGTAGTTTGACAACACTTTAATGAACAAAATCTGGCTACCAGTATTAAAAAAAACTCTAAAGTTACAACAGCAAATCAACAGAGAGGAAACAATCAGGGACAGCTACTCACCTCTCAGCAAAAGATTGCCCCAGGCACTGCCAGACTATCAAATACTAATCAAGGTGGTCAGTTGAAACATTCACACCTAGCTCCAACAGACAAGAGTCCTTTGTCCCACCCTGATCATTCCACAGATATATAAACTCTTTTTCCTAGTTCCAACAGACCTCACTATCTCTGAGGATGCTTGCCATAGATGCAGGCGAAACGTCAGGAGAAAATGCCTCTAGAACATGGCCATATAGCCCGAAAAAACCTACAACAACCCACTTTAACTACCATAGCTCAATGACATGGAATCAGGGGAGTCAGAGTTGTGTGAGGCATCAACAGTCTTGCGAAACCTCCAGGACTAATGACTTGATAGCTCTGAGGCATGGAGGTAAAGCAGCATTGAACTCCATTAATTCTACAGTGTATATGTGCTCTTCAACCCGGCTAAGCAAAGTAGGCTTGTTTGGATGACCTAAGACATCATGCCCAATGGTCAGGAATTCTGCTTGCTGAAGTTCAAAACACCCAGAGGGCCACTGGTCTGCTTTAACTCAAAGGATGGTCACATATGATGCAAGTGCAAAAACAGTAGGACCACTGAAAATGATGGAGCTCCTGCAGAAACCAGCTGGCTCTTTGACAAAAACCCTACTTATACTGAGCAATTCACACCCCATATCAATTACAGCTGAAGTCTTGTCAACAGTTTTGAGCTGAGAAACATATTTCTTTACCGTAATTGATTCGTTCATTCCCAAAAATCAACTAGGGAGGGGAAATCAAAAGCATTTTATTTGAGAACACAGAAATGCTGGACCACTCTCTCAACCACCATGTCAGACTACACAGAGAAGCCATTGAAATCCACAAGCATGTGGACAATTTCAACAGAAAGGAGGAACCATGAAAATGAACAAAATCTGGCTACCAGTATTAAAAAAAAACTCTAAAATTACAACAGTACAACAACAGAGAGGAAACAAACAAGGACATCTAATCACCTCTCAACAAAAGTTTGCTCCAGGCACTGTCAGGCCATTATATGCTAATCAAGGTGGTCAGTTGAATCATTCACACCCAGCTCCAGCAGACAAGAGTCCTTTGCCCCACCCTGGTCATTCCACAGGTATATAAACCCTTTTTTATAGTTCCATAGTTCTCACTACCTCTGAGGATGCTTGCCATAGATGCAGGCGAAACGTCAGGAGGGAATGCCTCTAAAACATGGCCATATAGCCCAAAAAAACCTACAGCAATCCAGAAATCAAAATACTTTGGACTCATAAGGAACAGAGTCCAAGACAGAGGGAGCCTTGTGACAGATGGGCAAGGGTCCTTGATGGGCAAGGGTCTGAGAGCATCTGTTCTGGTTTATGCCCTTCCAAAGGATATTGTGAAACAGAGCATGGGTGTGTAAAGGGGCAGCACAAGATGTGAACAGATATGTAGTTGTACTATGTTTCTGATATAAGAATAGGATGGAAAAGAGGTTCTAGTCACCGCTTATGCTCCAGTTCCAGGGCACTGGAAAAGCTCATTCTATTGTAGATGGAGCATCAAAACATGCTAGGAACTGGGCATCCCTAGGCCTTCCCTTTTCGGTCATAAGAATGTGGAAGTTCCAAGTGCTAAGTTTATTTATTTCAGGTATTTTTACCCCGCCCTTCTCAACCCCCTGAAAGGGCTTTTTCAGGGTGGCTTCCAGCTGGCACATATTTGATGCATACAATTAAACACAGTGAAATACACAGCAACAGTCATTATAAATAATTAAAACATTAGGTTAATGCAATAAAATCTAATAGAATAGAAGCCAGCCTGGTGGCCATCGTTTCGCCGAGATCTGTAATTAGTGAGTCCATTTAGCTTATCATAATCCATTCCAAAGCTCTCATCGTCATTGTCCTTGTCAGGCTGCAAGAATAGGGCTCCACAGCCACATATGGACCCACAAGAACACTGGAAGACAATCCTCCTCGGAAAACGAGGGATCGCCTAAGTAAGTAAGTAAGTAAGTAAGTAAGTGTCAGGCTGCCAGATTACCCAAAGGTCTGGTCCCATATCCATGTTTTTAATTTCCTTCAAAAAGAAAGGAGGGATGACGATGTTCTAATTTCCCCGGGGAGTGAATTCCACAGGCGGGGGGCCACCACCGAGAAGGCCCTGTCCCTCATCCCCACCAGTCTCATTTGTGACAGGGGTGGGGCTGAGAGCAGGGCCTCTTCAGAAAATCTTAAATTCCTAGGTAGGACGTAGAAGGAGATACGTTCGGACAGGTACGCTGGGCCGGAGCCATATAGAGTTTTATAGGTCAAGACCAGCACTTTGAATTGTGCTCGGAACTGGATCAGCAGCCAGTGGAGCTGACATAGCAGAGGGGGGTATGCTCCCTGCATGACACTCCGTTGAGTAGTCTAGCTGTCACCCCTTGGACTAGTTGAAGTTTCCGAACAGTCTTCAAAGGCAACCCCACGTAGAGCGCGTTGCAGTAATCTAGTCCGATGTTCTGCTGAAAGTTGCACTAGGATGTTTATCCTTCCCACACTCACTCTCTGTGCCAACCAGATATGATTCCAAAGAGCTGCCCAGTCCTCCAGAGCTCCTTTTAGGGACTGCAGTGGTGGGGGAGACACTTGTCAAGCTGGTTCACTAATATCTCCTCAAGGTGCCATCCCATATTTCTCCATTCTTTACACAGAGGTGAAGCTATGGAACTGATGCCTTTGCTTTCCATTTCAAACGATGTAAGCCGCTTTGAGGTCCGCTTGTTCGACACGAATGGAAGGCAGTGAAACTGGACTTTGCTGGCAATTTCCAGCCCTGAGAAGCATTACTGGTGGCTTAGCCAAATCATAGAATCATAGAATCATAGAATCAAAGAGTTGGAAGAGACCTCATGGGCCATCCAGTCCAACCCCCTGCCAAGAAGCAGGAATATTGCATTCAAATCACCCCTGATAGATGGCCATCTAGCCTCTGCTTAAAAGCTTCCAAAGAAGGAGCCTCCACCACACTCCGGGGCAGAGAGTTCCACTGCTGAACGGCTCTCACAGTCAGGAAGTTCTTCCTAATGTTCAGATGGAATCTCCTCTCTTGTAGTTTGAAGCCATTGTTCGGCGTCCTAGTCTGCAAGGAAGCAGAACAAGCTTGCTCCCTCCTCCCTGTGGCCTCCTCTCACATATTTATACATGGCTATCATATCTCCTCTCAGCCTTCTCTTCTTCAGGCTAAACATGCCCAGCTCCTTAAGCCGCTCCTCATAGGGCTTGTTCTCCAGACCCTTGATCATTTTAGTCGCCCTCCTCTGGACACATTCCATCTTGTCAATATCTCTCTTGAATTGTGGTGCCCAGAATTGGACACAATATTCCAGGTGTGGTCTAACCAAAGCAGAATAGAGGGTAGCATGACTTCCCTGGATCTAGACACTATGCTCCTATTGATGCAGGCCAAAATCCCATTGGCTTTTTTTGCCGCCACATCACATTGTTGGCTCATGTTTAACTTGTTGTCCACGAGGACTCCAAGATCTTTTTCACACGTACTGCTCTCGAGCCAGGCGTCCCCCATTCTGTATCTTTGCATTTCATTTTTTCTGCCAAAGTGGAGTATATTCTGTTTCTGTTGTATTCATCGAGGGCATCTACAATCCAGAAGCTGAAGCCATATAGGAAGACAACTTGTAGGCAATGGAAAGAACCTTTCTAATGCCCTAAGGAGGAGCATCCACTCCACTGAAACAAGCAGCAAATTAGACAGATTTGTCAGTGCTGGAGAGCCATCAGTCTCCTAAAGTACTTGAATACCAAGGAACCTGGGTTTATCAACACCTGCCCACTCTTGAGATGACAAGCATATGAATATATCAGTCAAGAGCATGAGGACAACACGATGAATATGCAAAATGAACCGAAATTAGATTTACTTCGTATGGTTCTCTGTTGTCAGAAAGGCAAGTGACAAGATGAATCAATTACAGCGCTCACCGCCATTTCAGGTAAAAGAAAACACAGAAGTCTATTTTCACATGTCGAAATGTGTTTATCCTCCAGCGCTGATTTCCAAAGGTTTTATATATACATTTCAAAACACACAGTTCTTTAGACTCACAAGCTACTTAGGAGGGCAATTAAAAACCCATTCATCTGCGAAGAATTAAATAAAAACAGCCAACTCACATCATGCTCACTCCACCCCTTGCAGATTAAAATGCCATTTAAAACATCTGCAAGATTCGAAAGACACAGCTACACCATTTGCCCAGATGGACCATTTCTTTGTTGCGATGTGCTCGTTCTAGATAAACAACCTCCCTACAAAATATTTCTCTCTCCTCTTCCTTGGAATACACAGCATTTCTTACAAAGGAAGAGTCTGACTGCTTGCCAACAAGAAACAAGGGTGAAAGAACTCACAATAGTCCCCAGACTATTGCGGGTTAACCATTTGCACTCATTTCCAAAATAAAATGTCTGGATGCACCCAAACTTCCAAGAAGACCTGGCAGCTGAATTCTTGGCATGGCACCTGCTGATTCACCAAAAGGCACCATGCAGGACATTTTCCTGAGGTCATAATGCACCTCAGTGGTCAAAGGGCCATAATCGTAAGTACACAGTGATCTACTAGAACAGTGATTCTCAACCTGAGAGTCCCCAGGTATTTTGGCCTACAACTCCCAGAAATCCCAGCCAGTTTACCTGCTCTGTTAGGAGCTGGTAAACATAGATGCAGGCGAAACGTCAGGAAAAAATGCCTCTAGAACATGGCCCTATAGCCCGAAAAAACCCACAAGAACCTTCTGTTAGGATTCCTGGAACTTGAAGGTCAAAACATCTGGGGACCCACAGGTTATTTTATTTATCGTGTCATGAGCAACCAGACATTTGTATTACATTTCTAACAGAACAAAACAAACAAACAAACAAAACACAAAGTTTGCAAGCTTGGTAGTTGATTAAATGTCCTTTGACCAGTATCTGGCCACTTGGAGTGCTTCTGGTGTTGCTGCAAGAAGGTCCTCCATTGTGCATGTGGCAGGGCTCAGGTTGCATTGCAGCAGGTGGTCAGTGGTTTGCTCTTCTCCACACTCGCATGTTGTGGATTCCACTTTGTGCCCCCATTTCTGAAGGCTGGCTCTGCATCTCTTGGTGCCAGAGCGCAATCTGTTCAGCGCCTTCCAAATCGCTCTGTTTTCTGTGTTCCCAGGAGGGAATATCTCATTTGGTATCAGCCATTTATTGAGGTTCTGGGTTTGAGCCTGGCACTTTTGGACTCTCGCTTGCTGGGGAGTTCCAGTACACAGTGAGCTACTAGAACAGTGATTCTCAACCTGTGGGTCCCCAGGTGTTTTGGCCTACAACTCACAGAAATCCCAGCCAGTTTACCAGCTCTGTTAGGATTCCTGGGCATTGAAGGCCAAAACATCTGGGGACCCACACTTTGAGAACCACTGTACTAGAATAATGGTCCTCAAACTTGAGACAGATGCAGCCCTGCAATGTCATTTATTTATTTATTTATTTATTTATTTATTTATTTACTGCATTTCTATACCGCCCTTCTCAGCCCGAGGGCAACTCAGGGCGGTTTACAAAACTGGCAGAATTTGATGCCACAATAATATAAACAGTTAAAAGCATATAAACGTCCATAAAATTCCATAAACAATCAAATCAATTTACACTAATATATTTATGCAATGCTTTTGACGCAAAATAAATAAATATTATAAAAGGAACTGTGTCCATAAAGATACCTAGCCCTTTATGTATATAAATAAAAATGTAACGTTAATTTGTGGGATTAACATAACTCAAAAACCACTGGATAAATTGACACCAAATTTGAACACAATACACCTCTCAGGCCAACAAGTGACCATCACTCATAAAACACTGAAAAACACAACAAAAGGCACTTAATAGGCCAAAAAAGCAAAAAGACGCTACAGCGCATGCCCAAAACAACTCCCCCTGGCAAACAAAACACACAATAGCATATCCACACTCTCTTCCGGACTACAGCTCCCAGCACACCAAGACCAGGCCCTTTAGGAGAGGAGGATGCTCCAAATGCACTGCTTCCAAGATGCAAGCTTTCTTCTCCTTGGATCTCTTTGAGAGCATCCCAATCCCGGCATATTTCCAATTTCCTATTCCTGGACTGCAACTCCCAGCAATTCTCCAGATAGATAGATTAGATAGAGATAGATAGGTAGGTGGATAGATCAATCAGGAGGACTGCTGGGAGTTGCAGACCAAGAATAGGTAGAGAAGGAAGAAAGGGGAAAGAAAAAGGGGGGAAGGAAGAAAAGAGGAGGGAAGGAAGGGAGGGAAGAAGAAGAGGAGGGAAAGAAAAGGAAGAGAAAGGGGGAAGGAAGGAAGGAAGGAAGAAGGAAGGAAGGAAGGAGAAGGAAAGGAAGGAAGGAAGGAAGGAAGGGGAGAAAGAGGAAGGGAAAGAAAAGGAAGGGAAGAGGGAGGAAGGAAGGAAGGAAGGAAGGAAGGAAGGAAGGAAGGAAGGAAGGAAGGAAGGAAGGAAGGAAGGAAGGGGAGAAAGAGGAAGGGAAAGAAAAGATGTGGGGGAGGAAGGGAAGAAGAAGAGAAGGAAGGAAGGAAAAAGGGAAGGAAGGAGAGAGAAAGGAAGGAAGAAGAAGGAGAAAGAAGGAAGAAAAGAGAGGAAAAGAAGAAGAAGAAGAAGAAGAAGAAGAAGAAGAAGAGAAGAAAAGAGAAGAAGAAGAAGAAGAAGAGAAGAGAAGAGAAGAAAGAGAAGAGAAGAGAAGAAAGAAGAGAAGAGAAGAGAAGAGAAGAGAAAAGAAGAGAAGAGAAGAGAAGAGAAGGAAGAAAGGAGGAAGGAAGGAAAGAAGGAAGGAAGAAAGGAAGGAAGAAGGAAGGAAGGAAGGAGAAGGAAGGGGGAAGAGGAAGAAGGAGAAGAAGAAAGAAAAGAAAGAAAAGAAAGAAGGAAGGAAGGAAGGAAGGAAGGAAGGAGGAAGGAAGAGAGAAGGAAAGAAAAAAGGAAGGAAGGAAAGAGAGAGAGGAAGGAAGGAAGGAAGGAAGAGAGAGGGAAGTTTGGCCACATCAACGCGTGTTGGGTACAGCTAGTATTCTTATAAATGATGCATATATGGTATGCATAAGGCTAACAAAGACTTAGTTAAAAGTAATGGTACTTTATTCACCATGAGACCTGGATTTCTAAGACAATTTTTGTTGCAACAAAACCTTGCAAATACTAGATGAACACGACTGAGGAGAAAGTTGTTTCTGTCTAAATTTTAATGTATTGCCCATTGATGTGACTCAGCCAAATGACCCCCCCCCCCCCCAATTATTGTTGAACCCTACATTCTGAATGAAAACCACATTAAACAAGTAAGGGAGAGTAATTAGCCTCCTGCTGTGCTTGGTGTCTTACCTGAAAGCAGCGAGTAAAGGAGCATAAATGGAATCACCGTCGTAGACATACAAGTGGTCCCAGCTGCATTCCGTCGCAAAATGATTAAAACGGAGTCTAAGGATTGTGTTCGGCCTGAAAAAAAGAAGGGTTACACATGTTGAATAGACATATTGTTATGGTTCTAAAACACCATCGTAGGCAAGAATAATGCTGGCCTCTGGCATCTGTTCCCATTACACCTCCTGCTTCAGAAACCTGAAATTGAGCTACACTTGTCTCATAACAATGGGGCCACTGTCAGTGTTTGTCTACGAGGAACACTTTTTTTCCCCCTCCGAAGGCTCCATATCATGAAACACCAGGCCCATCTCAACTCCAGAGGATGCAGACTTGGCACAGAGAGGATCAATCTAAAACACAGAGAGAAGCTGCATCCCACCGTCAAACTGATGCCGGCTTCACACAATGCTGATCATCTGAGAAACATTGTCAGAGCAGTCAGGCGGAGGAGCTTTAGCTACGGCTGAACCTTTGCAAACAGTCGGTCAGGAGCCCTGAAGTCAAAATGCAACCCAACATCCACAGGTTTTGTGCCTTGCCTACAAAACAGTTGCCGTATATACTGGGGTATAAGCCGACCCGAATATAAGCCAAGGCACCTAATTTTACCACAAATAACTGGGAAAGCTGGGGATGGGAAATGCAGCAGCTACTGGCCAATTTCAAAATAAACATAATAATGTTTACATTAATTGAGGCATCCGTAGATTAAATGTTTCTGAATCTATATAAATAAAAATGTATTGTTCGTTTGTGGGATTAACATAACTCAAAAACCACTGGACGAACTGACACCAAATTTGGACACAAGACACCTATCAGGCTAACGAGTGACCATCACTCATAAAAACACTGAAAAACACAGCAGACGGGACTTAAAAAGCAAAAAAAAATGTGCAAAACCACATATATACACAAACACACATATACACAAATATACATACACATATACGCATATATACCCACACAAAACACATAGACATAGACTGGGCCACAGCAACTCGTGGCACGAGACAGCTAGTATTTACATAAAACTATAATTTAAGATAAGAGTGTCCGACTCTGATTAAATCATTATTGTGGAGACTGAAAGAGTGTGGCTTCTCTGAAGCTTGCAACTATCTACCTGGGAACCATACTTGGATAATATGGTTCTATCATCATCATCATCATTATCATCATCATTATTATTACTACTATTATTAGGCAGATGCCAGATGTCTATTTGTTGGGAGTGAATCGTTTGTGTCCTTCTCCATGGCAGAAGGGATTGGACTGTATGGCATTTGGGGATCCCTTCTAATTCTAGGATTTTATTTATTTATTTACATTATTCTCTCTCTGAAGGGGACTCAGAGCGGTTTGCAATATATATATACATACAATATATTATATTATTAGAATAGTACAATATCAGTATTAAATATTACTATATTGTACTATACCGTTATATTGTAATATTATTAATAATATTCCATATAACATAAATATATAATTATAATATCATATTATTAGTTTGTTGTTGTTCATTCGTTCAGTCGTTTCCGACTCTTCGTGACCTCATTGACCAGGCCACGCCAGAGCTCCCTGCGGCTGTCACCACCCCCAGCTCCTTCAAGGTCAATCCAGTCACTTCAAGGATGCCATCCATCCATCTTGCCCTTGGTTGGCCCCTCTTCCTTTTTCCTTCCATTTTCCCCAGCATCATTGTCTTCTCTAAGCTTTCCTTTCTTCTCATGACGTGGCCAAAGTACTTCATCTTGGCCTCTACTATCCTTCCCTCCAATGAGCAGTCTTTCCTGGAGGATGGGCTGGTTGGATCTTCTGGCGGTCCAAGGCACTCTCAGAACTTTCCTCCAGCACCACAGTTCAAAAACATCTCTCTTCCTTTGCTCAGCCTTCCTTCTGGTCCAGGTCTCACATCCGTAGGTGACTATGGGGAATACCATTTCTTTAACTATGCAGACCTTTGTTGCCAGTGTGATGTCTCTACTCTTCACTATTTTATCAAGATTGGTCATTGCTCTCCTCCCAAGAAGTAAGCATCTCCTGATTTCCTGGCTGCAGTCTGCGTCTGCAATAATCTTTGCACCTAGAAATACAGTCTATCACAGTCTCCACGTTTTCTCCCTCTATTTGCCAGTTGTCAATTATTCTTGTTGCCATAATCTTGGTTTTTTGATGTTTAACTGCAACCCGGCTTTTGCGCTTTCTTCTTTCACCTTGATTAGAAGGCTCCTCAGCTCCTTCTATAGGATAGAATAGGGAAAAAAAGCACTTTTATCCAGTCTGTGAGTGAGAAAAGATCTTTGAACACCAAAGACATGCCTTCAAGTAGAATGAATCCACAACAAGGCTGCAGTTTTCTTTCAGTCATTCACATTGGAATGACTGACTGAGGAGGGAGAGAGGCACACACGGACTCCCTGATGTTTTGTCGGGCACGCATGCACCTCCCACTATATCTTGCCATGTGGACTCCCTCCTCGTGGAGGTGTGTGCAGCGAGACAAGCAGGGAGGTGTGCGTGCGGCGAAAGGAAGAGGCCTCCCCTTTCGTCTCACCTTGCAAACTCCCACGAGGAGATGAGCACGCGCATGGCAAGACATGGAGCGAGTTTGCTGATCAATGGCCGTAGGAGCTCTTCTAAGTTTTAGATAGGGCTCTTTCTTAGGCCTACAAAGGATCTCTGGCAGTATTCCATGGTAGCCTCCCATCCAAAGACTAAATAAGGCTTGCACATATCCCAAAACATTGTTAGCCTACACGGCCTCACAATAGCACAAAGACATCTCCATAACATACATGAAGCTGCTGGCTACTGTTGGGAATCAGCCTGTGTTTGTGTTCCAGGATGATCATGATGTTTCTGATGTGGGCAATGATGTGAGAAATGATGAGGGAAATGATGGTTCCGAGGCTGAGGTGCAAGATGGAGATGGTTTGGTCAATGATCTTCTTGCAGACAATGACAGAGAGGCCCCAGTGCAAAGGGCAGTTTCTCATGAGAATATTCCTGCTGGGGTTAAGGATGATGGTTTACTCCCTCTCTCCGTGAGCTCTCAAGATTTGGGTTAGGAAAACAATCTGACACCTGGGAATTTTAATGAGCAGCCAGAAAGGGAGTTGAAAAACAGGTGGCTGGAGTTCAGCCACGACCGACAACAAACTCAAGGTTTACGTGGCTCCCAAAGGCTTCATCAGATAAGAGCCAAGGGTTGGGGAAAACAAAACCAGTTTCTGGGTTTTGGAATATAAGTTTTGCTTCAAGGGAAAACCTGTTAGATCAGGCATCATTTGGAAATCAAGTTCATGTGCCGTGGAAATCCTGTTTAAGGGGTCTTGTTCTTGTGGATACTTCTAGCCTTTTGGTGTTGATTAGCAGCGTTTGGATTGTCTTTGCATCCTGTTGATTCCTATTTGGATAAATACTGCCTTGGATTGCTTTTATATCTTTTGTGGACATTGCTTTGAGTTACTGCATTTTGCTGACTTTTTACTTTTTGGAACTTTCCTATTTTCTTACAAGCATTTCTTTCTACTGGCTATTTTACTAAGCTTCAATAAAAAGGATTTGTTTTTTCACTCAACGTGTGGTGTGTTTTAAAATCAGAGGGCTTTTTCCTGTCCTGGAGTGCAACAGCTACTTCAGAAAGTGATGTAGTGAAACTGATCATTTACATCCAGTTCCTTCCGATCAAGAAATGAAACAAACAATCGCCTTAAAGAGTTACTTCCTTGACTCCTATGGCCACAACTTCCTAGAGCAGTAGTGCCCAACCTGTGGTCCATGGATTACCAGTGGTCCACAAGAACTAAAATATGGTTCACGGCCTCACCGTTACTACATCATTGCAACGAGAGCAAGTGGTCTCACAAAACCTTCTTATACTGCTGAGGCTTATTAAATATGGTTTTCTCTGGGTGAGCAGATGGCGACTACTGGATGGTGTATGTTCTGTATCAGAAACTAGAGCTGATGTGGTCTATCAAATGCAATTTTCTGAATCAGCACCCCAAATAACCAAACCGAATCTAAAGTTGATCAAAAACTGATTCGTAACCCTTTTGGTACTAATGTTGGAACATGGTCCCTGGTCAAAGTGGTTCCTGGTCAAGTGATCCCTGGCCAAAAAAAGATTGGGTTATCACTGTCCTAGAGGATTCTGGAACCTGGAAATGTAACTTTTCTGAGCACTGCCAATGAGATGTTTCTAAAAGAACGATGCATCCAAAACACATCAACGCAGCTAACAACACAGAGAATGGTCTTGTGAGTGAAGTTTGCTGCTCTTCTGAGCAAAATCCTGTAAGGAAATGTCAATAGTATATAAACAATATGTTGTGTCACAACCCTCTCGTGACTCGTCTAACCCATACGCACAGGCACAAATGCACTATTCTGGGCCTTTATAATGCAGGTTGTGTTTGCTATAATTCAGCATAAAAGCTCCTACAAAGAATCACAACTAAATATAGGCATAAGCCCCCCTCAGGAGGTTGGATAGTAAGGCTTGCCATTCTTTGAAAAGAAATCCCTTAGCAGAAATAGCTGCAGGAGATTAAATACCAGCGCAGTTCACAAAAGCTCCACTTCACAGCTTGAACAACCCTTCCTAAAAGGTCAACGTTTTCTTTGAAGGCTCGTCTGAGAAAATGTGAATCTGGGACAACATCAGAGAAGCCCAAGGTTTCTTTGGGGAAACTGACTTTTCATGCACATAAGGAAACTGTGTGAAGTCCAAACTCTCTCTCTCTCTTGCCTCTGGCACATGAAAACCGGACAGCGAAATTGTGACGCAGAAGGTGAAGATCTGAGGAGAGTGGGAGACTGATCTTTCCGCTTGTCTTTTCACAACTGAGGGACCGGAGACGCCAAGAATACTCATGGACAAAGGACAATGATCAGGGAGTAGGTCCACCACAATCTCAGTTTTTAGAAAAGCCATCCAGATTGTCACAATTATGACAATGGTCACTGGAAGGTCTTACTGTTCAGGTCTTTTTATGTCTCTGCTCATGTTCAGCCAAAACCTATGGAAGGACCTGCTAGGGAGATTTAAACCCCTCTGCACTATTCCCTATGGCCATTGAATTATTAGTTGTATTGTATTGTCGAAGGCTTTCATGGCTGGAATCACTGGGTTCTTGTAGGTTTTTTCGAGCTATATGGCAATGGTCTAGAGGCATTCTCTCCTGATGTTTCGCCTGCATCTATGGCAAGCATCCTCAGAGGTAGTGAGGTCTGTTGGAACTAGGAAAAAGGGTCTATATATCTATGGAATGACCAGGATAAGACAAAGGACTCTTGTGTGCTGGAGCTAGGTGTGAATGTTTCAACTGACCACCTTGATTGCAAGAGCATTTTATTTGAGAACACAGAAATGCTGGACCACTCTCACAACCACCATGTCAGACTACACAGACAAGCCATTGAAATACACAAGCATGTGGACAATTTCAACAGAAAGGAGGAAACCATGAAAATGAACAAAATCTGGCTACCAGTATTAAAAAAACTCTAAAATTACAAGAGCACAACATCAGAGAGGAAACAAACAAGGACATCTAATCACCTCTCAACAAAAGTTTGCTCCAGGCACTGTCAGGCCATTATATGCTAATCAAGGTGGTCAGTTGAAACATTCACATCTAGCTCCAGCAGACAAGAGTCCTTTGTCCTACCCTGGTCATTCCACAGATGTATAAACCCATTGTCCTAGTTCCAACAGACCTCACTACCTCTGAGGATGCTTGCCACAGATGCAGGTGAAACGTCAGGAGAGAATGCCTCTAGACCATGGCCATATAGCACGAAAAAACCTACAACAACCCAGTGATTTCGGCCATGAAAGCCTTCGACAATACATCCTTGAAGTGACTGGATTGACCTTGAAGGAGCTGGGGGTGGTGACGGCCAACAGGGAGCTCTGGCGTGGACTGGTCCATGAAGTCACGAAGAGTCGGAAGCGACTGAACGAATGAACAACAAAGTCCACCAACATGTGATGTATGTATTAGGTAAGATTTCATGGACCATCAAACAGCACTACAAGTATCTTCATTAGAATGATTCATGAGTAAAGCATTTCCAATTTAGAAACAGTGCTCCTGCCCACCTTGTACACATTTATATTTGAAGCGATGAACGCTATGAAAAGGTCTACAATCTTTGACAGTACAAAAGCAAAACAATCTCAGGTCCAGTAGAAACGTGGATTTGTTACTCACCTTCCCTCAATGAGCCAGGTGCATTTTGTCTTGTATTTATAGTTCCCAGGTCCATCGGTCACGTAGCCTGAAGGCCCAGTAAGCCTGCGAAAAGAAACTAAACATGTAGCATCCGGTCATGGTTTCATAAGTGCTTTTCCAAGGCCATCCCAAAGACAAGCAAAATTAAAACGCCCAATATCATGCTGCCATTATACACTTCTATTGTATTGAGCGAGAATTTTTCTCAAGATTACAGTGGTCTACCAGGTCTAGATTGATCCTCTTGATTACAGAGTAAGACAATCTCTCAAATTGTTGTGTACCATGAATCTGGTACAGAAGCTGTACATTGGCAACCAGCGCATCCCTTTCATCACAGCCTTTGAATGCTTATGCAGGCACCCAGACACTTTTAGGAGCAAGAATTAAATATGTAGCATGAGTCAACTGCCTTCATTTTTTTAAGATACTGAATAAATCACAGAATGGACTGCTTCACCAGGGCCGATCACCCAGTTTGTGTACTTAAAGGTTGGTTGTTTTACATTTTTTAATTGAAAAAATTATAAACTGAAATATTAATATTATATGTTCGTTTGTGGGATTAACAGAACTCAAAAACTACTGGACGCACTGACACCAAATTTGGACACAAGGCACCTAACAACCCAATGTATGTCCTTCACTCAAAAAAAATGATTTTGTCATTTGGGAGTTGTAGTTGCTGGGATTTATAGTTCACCTACAATCAAAGAGCATTCTGAACTCCACCAAGGATGGAATTGAGCCAAACATGGCACACAGGACTCCCTTGACCAACAGAAAACACTAGAAGGGTTTGGTGGGCATTGACCTTGAGTTTGGGAGTTGTAGTTCACCTACATCCAGAGAGCATTGTGAACTCAAACAATGATGGATCTGGACCAAACTTTGCACGGACACTTCATATGCCCAAATATGAACACTGTTGGAGTTTGGGAAAATATACCTTGACATTTGGGAGTTGTAGTTACTGGGATTTATAGTTCACCTACAATTAAAGAGCATGCTGAACTCCATCAATGACAGAACTGGGGCAAACTTCCCACACAGAATCCCCATACTTAGGCCACCCAGTCCAACTCCCTTCACCAGGGCAAGAAAAAGTAATCAGAGCCCTCCTGACAAAGAACCATCCAGCCATAGATATAGATAGATAGATAGATAGATAGATAGATAGATAGATAGATATGATTCACACACAAACCCTGATATAGTATCATAGATTTGAAATGCTTGAAAGTGTTTTGGAATTTTTTTTTCAGATTTTTGAAAACCTGCTTTTGCATATACATACAGACTAAAATATCTTGGAGCTGGGAACCAAGTGTAAGCATGAAGTTCATCTATGTTTCACACACATACACACATTATGCAATATTGTTAATAAGTATGTGCATCAAACAAAGTTTCTGCACTGTGAACCATCGGAAAGCAAAAGTGTCACTACCTCAGCCACTCATTTTTGGATTTCGGAGTTCCGGATATAGAATACTTATTCAGGAAATAAATAACAAAACAGAAGATAAATATGCAAGCCACTCATAGAATCATAGAAACAGAGAGATGGAAGAGACCTTATGGGCCATCCAGTCCAACCCCATTCTGCCAAGAAGCAGGAATATTGAATTCAAAGCACCTTGATTAGCATTTGATTGCCTGGCAGTGCCTTTTTGTTGAACAAAATCTGGCTACCAGTATTAAAAAAACTCTAAAATTAGAACAGCACAACAACAGAGAGGAAACAAACAAGGACATCTAATCACCTCTCAACAAAAGATTGCTCCAGGCACTGCCAGGCCGTCAAATGCTAATCAAGGTGGTCAGTTGAAACATTCACACCTAGCTCCAGCAGACAAAAGTCCTTTGTCCCACCCTGGTCATTCCACAGATATATAAACCCTTTTTCCTAGTTCCAACAGACCTCACTACCTCTGAGGATGCTTGCCATAGATGCAGGTGAAATGTCAGGAGAAATGCCTCTAGAACATGGCCATATAGCCCGAAAAAACCTACAACAACCCAGTAATTCCGGCCATGAAAGCCTTCGACAATACATTGAACAATTTTCCTGCTTCTTGGTACCAAATTATAGTACCAAAGAGGCAAGTCTGGATGGCTCATGAGGTCTCTTCCAACTCTATGATTCTATTGTAGGCTTTAAATTGCATTGTTTTTAAATGTTGCGGACCACTTGGGATCTTGGCCAAGTGAGAAAAGCAGGGCGACGATGATGCTGCTGATACTTTTAGGTTTGAATAATTCTATACAAGTGACTACAGAATGACAAGCGAAATGTTCGTATCAATATTATTCATTACAGGTCGCTGCCCCGATTCAAATTTTTAGCTGCGACGGAAGACAGCAAATGTTCAAGCGCTGTGAAACAATCCAGAATACAAATGCCAATTACTAAATACAGATTCAGAGCCCTAATTTGGTCTTGTTTTCTCTAAGCACTGACCTTTCAAGAAGACTACAGGTCTGTGAATCTAAATGTGCAAAGAGCACCTGCGTTATCAATTCCGCTGGCAGCCCGATGGTAATTGATAGCAAACAGACAGACTTTGGAAGCACAAACAAGCCTTATCTGAGCAGGAAGAGATCTTGGACCATCTCTCTCTCCTCTCAAACAACTTTACAAAAGAAAGTGCTACAACTGGTGCACGCCAAAAACAATTATTGCTAGCTTCACAACATAAACAGTAGTGCAGAATATTGCCAGCATTGCCAGTGAAACCCAAAGGGAAGAACTTATATGTATACACACACACACTAGCTGTACCCGACACACATTGCTGTGGCCAACCTTCCCTCCCTCTTTCTCTCCTTCTTTCTTTCTTTTTCCTCCCTACCCTTTTCTTCTTCCTTCTCTTCCTCTTCCCTTCCTCCCCTTTTCTTTCCTCTTTCTCACCTTTCTTCCTTCTCTACCTATTCTTGGACTGCAACTCCCAGCAGTCCTCCTGATCAATATATCTACCTACCTATCTCTCTATATCCAATCTATCTACCTTATCTATCTGGTGGATTGCTGAGAGTTGCAGTCCAGGAATACGAAATTGGAAATATGCAGAGATTGGGATGCTCTCAAAGAAATCCTAGGAGAAGAAAGCTTGCAGCTTGGAAGCAGTGCATTTGGATCATCCTCCTCTCCTAAAGAGTCTGGTCTAGGGGATGCTGGGAGCTGTAGTCCAGAAGAGAGTGTGAATATGCTATTGTGTGTGTTGTTTGCCGGGAGAGTCATTTTTGCACATGCGCTGTAGCATCTTTTTGCTTTGTTGGCTTTTTAAGTCCCTTATGCTGTGTTTTTCAGTGCTTTTATGAGTGATGGTCACTTGATGGTCTGAGAGGTGTATTGTGTCCAATTTTGGTGTCAATTCATCCAGTGGTTTTTGAGTTATGTTAATCCCACAAATGAACATTACATTTATATATATATATACACACACACACACACACACACACACACACACATACACATATACATACACACTAGCCGTCCCCTGCCACGTGTTGCTGTGACCCAGTCTGTGTATATGTGTTTTGTATGTGTATATATATGGTTTTGTGCATCTCATGATTCCATAACACCAAACCATGACAGTTCAAGTGGTATCCAACTGCATTAATTATACAGTGTAGATGCACCCTAAGTCCTGTAGGCCCAAGGTTGGAACAGGATATGGCAGTACACTTCCTATGACTCAGTTTCCATGGTTTTATAGAATACACAGAGATTGTATATACATACACACACACACACACTAGCTGTACCCGCTAAAAAGATGTTTTATACTTTATTGTTATGTTGTTTATTTTACTGCAATTTGTATTTTTGTATTGTTATTTGTTGTTCGGGCTTGGCCCTATGTAAGCCGCTCCGAGTCCGCATTGGGGGAGATGGTGGCGGGGTATAAATAAAGTTTTTGATTATCATTATTATCATTATTATCATTATTATCATCATTATTATTATTATTATTATTGTCTTCTCAGCAGACCAGGAACTAAAACCAAATAACTGAAGTATAGCCCAAACTTTCCACAACTGTGGTTATAGTTTGTGGATCATAACAATAAACCTGTCATTTATGTTCAGACTATTTGGTCAGTGGGTAAATTTCTGCACAGTGGATTACACATTCAAAATCATGCTAAGAGATATGCAAAGCCAAAAAATGTTCAAACGCAACAAGATACAATTATAGTACCAAAGAGGCAAGCTAAGCCCTAATTCTGCAGCAGACAAAATACTGAGCGGTCCGTCTTGCAACCCACAAAAATCTCAAGCACAAGGACTGCTCAGATACATAAACCGATGATAAACAATGAGATCTGAAATTGCCAGGAAAGTGAATAGGACAAACAATGCTTATCGTGCTGCACTAGATGCGACAGACTAATATCTATGTGTAGTCACTGATAAATAATGAAGGAGAAACATATTACATTCCAGATTGTTTTAAGCCAAAAGATATTCCCATGACTGACACAGAAATTACATATTTTCACAGGATACTGAATGTTCAATTGCTTTTTTACTGCAGAGATTAAACGTTCTCAATGAAGAATGAATTACAGCAACTGTCAACCAGAAGTATTGCACAATGTATGATAATGACCGTTTTTAACATCTTACAGGCTAACATTGGTTTCGAGAATAAACCTCCCTCTCCGTTTCCAGTACTACTAGGTTAAATTTCAATTCCAGATATAAATTCAAAACCAATTCTAGAGTCCATGAACCATTTGCCTCTCTAACGACTGCTTCTCTCTCAACAAATAGCTCCAACCAGCACTTCTACACAACCACAAACAATAATATTACTGTTGTGGGCAATCATATGGAAGAGAAGCTTTGGGTGTGATTCAAAAACATATTCCAACAGGATGCCAACTCATGTCAAGAGTGCCTTATAACTATCTCTCCACATTAGTCCTGGGCTTTAAAATAACACTGTTGTTAGACATGGACACAGACAAAGAATCATAGGATTGAAAGGGATCTCTTGGCCCATAAAACCCAACGCCACGCACAGCAAAGGATCTCCAGTTAAAATGGCACCAGCAAGTAGATGTCGAGAAAAGGAGACCCACCATCTCTTTAGGCGACTGGCTCCACTGCTGAACTGCTCCTACTGTAAAGCAATTTAGGTCATAATCATAGCTATTTTGCAAAATTCACAATATGTGCCACCAGCCTCTGGACTATTCCAAGTAACACAGAGAGTTCGTGTGTATGTACATGTACCGTAACTTGTGTTTGAAACCTCTTGCCTAAGAATCATAGAATCATTGAGTTGGGATAGACCTCGTGGACCATCCAGTCCAACCCCATTATGCCAAGAAGCAGGAAAATTGCATTCAAAGCACCCCCAACAGATGGCCATCCAGCCTCTGCTTAAAAGCCTCCAAAGAAGGAGCCTCCACCACACTCCAGGGCAGAGAGTTCCACTGCTGAACAGCTCTCACAGTCAGAAAGTTCTTCCTAATGTTCAGGTGGAATCTTTCCTGTGGTTTGAAGCCATTGCTCTGCATCCTAGTCTCCAGGGCAGCAGAAAACAAGCTTGCTTCTTCCTCCCTATGACTTCCCCTCCTCTTGATCCCTGGCCCTCATCATGTCTCCTTTCAGTATTCTCTTCTGGAGGCTAAACATGCCCAACTCTTCAAGCCGCTCCTCATAGGGCTTGTTCTCCAGACCCTTCGTCTTTTGAGTCACCCTCCTCTGGAAATGGGGCTACAAAGTGGAATTCACGACATGCGAGTGTGGGGAAGAGCAAACTACAGACCACCTGCTGCAATGCAACCTGAGCCCTGCCACATGCACAATGGAGGACCTTCATAGTAACACCAGAGGCACTCCAAGTGGCCAGATACTGGTCAAAGGACATTTAATCAATTACCAAGTTTGCAAAATTTGTGTTATATATTTATTTGTTTGTTTGTTTGTGTTTGTTTGTTAAAAATGCAATACAACTGTATGGCTTGTTCCTCGTTTACTGTGTATTTTTTGTTTATGAGATTAATTTTAACTGTTTTGTATTGATTATTTGTTATTGCCTTTTTTATTGATGTACTGTGGGCTTGGCCTCCTGTAAGCCGCACCGAGTCCCTTGGGGAGATGGTAGCGGGTACAAATAAAGTTTTATTATTATATCATCATTATTATTATTGCTCCTGACATGATAAATAAATACCCACCTCTGGACACATTCCAGCTTGTCAACATCTCCCTTCAGTTCCGGTGCCCAGAATTGGTAACACAGTGTGGTTCCAAGTGTGGTCTGACCAAGGCAGAATAGAATAGAGGGGTAACATGACTTCCCTGTATCAGCCACTGTCAAGGTCCTTCCAGACAGGCCCTATATCCCAGGATCTGATCCAAGGTTTTCTGTTTATCCCAGATTATCTGGCAGTGCGGACTCATATAATCCAGTTTAAAGCAGAAAACCTGGGATCAGATCTTGGGATATAGGGCCTAGAAGGGCCCACAGACAAAAGGGAATGTTTCTATACGATGCTTGTAGCAATATGTACATACAATTGGAAACAAGGTATAGTTCTTGCCTGAAAAATATTGTTTTACTCATATGCAAATGTTAGGTGGGCTGTCTGTCGAGAGGGAGTTGGTCTGGCTGACAGGGTAGCCCTGGATAGCCCTTGGGGATCCCATCCAACCCTAGAACTCTATGGACCCCTCCCTCCTTCTCTGACCTTCTGATCCTAAGTCTGAAACTACTTGATAGCACACAACAAAAACAATCCTATCTCATCAGCCAAAAGCAGGCACACAGCCTGCTGAAATACCAATAAGTTTATAGGCACTGTCAGATAGAAAAAGCTGTGTTAGATAGAAATGCATTGCCTGTAACTGCAGTATGTGAAAAATACAGTTCTAATGGGCATGTGGTCACAGCACTTTCCACTGAAGATTTAAGAAAGAGGAGATGTGCATCAAGAACAGAGGTCCTCAAACTTTTTAAACAGAGGGCCAGGTCATAGTCCCCAAAATTGTTGGAGGGCCGGATTATAATTTGAAGAAAAAAAACATGAATGTATTCCTATGCACACTGCACATATCTTATTTGTAGTGCAAAAAACGCTTAAAATAACACACTAATTAAAATGAAGAACAATTTTAACCAATATAAACTTATTGGTATTTCAGTGGGCTGTGTGCCTGCTTTTGGCTGATGAGATAGGGTTATTTTTGTTGTGTGCTATCAAGTAGTTTCAGACTTAGGTTGACCCTGAGTGAGGGCCGGGTAAATGACCTTGGAGGGCCCCATCCAGCCCCGGGCCTTAGTTTGAGGACCCCTGATCTAGAAGGACAGCTGAGTCACAGCATGACGAGAATTGTATTCCCTATGGGTGTAAAAGAAAGTGGCAGACACGTGCACGATCTCTTGAAATGCGGTTTTATCATATATGTTAATGGTTTTTAATGGTAATTTATGTTATTTGGGGCACTGAGGTAGTGAGGATGCTTGCCATGGATGCAGACGAAACGTCAGGAGAGAATGCCTCTAGACCATGGCCATATAGCCCGAAAAGACCTACAACAACCCATCAATGTACCAATCATCAATTTCATAATCATAATTTTATTTCCATTTTTTGGCAATAACTAATTTAAAGCGGTAACAAAAATTACTATTAATTCTTTCTTCTGCCATTTCAATATTATGTCTCCAAAATTTAATAGAAGTGCTATATTTGGAAATTTTTGTAGATTAATCGATCATATGTCAATAATTTCAACAAATATTTTATCTCATTTTTTAAATCTTTTCACACTCCCACCATCAATGTATATAAGTCGTTGTTTCCTTATTGCACCTCCAACGATGTTGTAGAATGCTTCTATTACAATAACTTAACATTATTGGAGTCATGTACCATCTCCAAATTGTTTTATAACACTTCTCACCAGACACAGAAATAAGTCCAAGTTAGGACAAGTTCTTAAAAAGCTTGTTCTAATTATATTTCCTTTGTAACAGATTAGCTGCCATTAACGGCTTATTTTATTTGGCACCAAAAAAATCAACTGACGGAGTTAATTTGGCACAGAACCTGGCTGCCTCTTCTCTCCAAGCCCAGCCTTGCCCTCTACCCCAAAGGCATGTTAAAATTAGTACAAAGCAAATCCTGTCTGGTCTCGTGGTGAAGAGAAAGCCAAAGAAATAACACGGAGGCAGACCAAACTAAACGAATTAGTCCCAGGATCGGAAGAACTGTCACTGGATTAATCACATCCCAGCTCTTCTCCTCCAACCATTCGCTGAACAATTCACACTTTAATATAAAATGTTCCAGCTCCTGGCCAAGTTTATTGGATGTCTTCTAACATCTTCATGAAGTTTATTAATGTTCCCCCTGCAATTTCCTCAGCAGTCACGCGACCTTTAAATCACAATGCAACACCAAATTCAGCCCCCTTCCCAATCAGCCCAAAATACCCCTGATCAAGTATTTGAATATATCCGTTTCTTGGTCAATAATGGAAAAAGTCAGAAATACCCACAATAAGGGATCAGTCAGTGAAAAAATGGGAAATCACAGAAATCAACAAGTCAACAACTCTGAAGGATGAATCACTCGATACGTTCTTAGAATAAGGGAAACCCTTTCTATTAATATATACTAGCCGTCCCCTGCCACGCGTTGCTGTGGCCCACATGAGGGTTCTGTGTAGGAGGTTTGGCCCAATTCTATCGCTGATGGGGTTCAGAATGTTCTGTGATTTTAGGTGAACTATAAATCCCAGCAACTACAACTTCCAAATGTCAAGGTCTACTTTCCCCAAACTCCACCAGTTTTCACATTTGGGCATATTGAGTAGTCATGCTAAGTTTGGTCCAGATCCATCATTGTTTGTGTCCACAGTGCTCTCTGGATGTATAACTCACAGCAACTACAACTCCCAAATGACAAAATCAATTTTTTTGAGTGAAGGACATACATTGGGTTGTTAGGTGTCTTATGTCCAAATTTGGTATCAATTCATCCAGTGGTTTTTGAGTTCTATTAATCCCACAAACAAACATTACATTTTAATTTATATAGACTAGCTGTCCGCTGCCACACGTTGCTGTGGCCCACATGGAGGTTCTGTGTAGGAGGTTTGGCCCAATTCTACCGTTGATGGGGTTCAGAATGCTCTGTGATTGTAAGTGAACTATAAATCCCAGCAACTACAACTCACAAATGTCAATATTCTATTTTCCCAAAACTCCACCAGTGTTCACATTTGGGCATATTGAGTATTCGTGTAGTTTGGTCCAGATCCATCATTGTTTGAGTCCACAGTGATCTCTGGATGTAGGTGAACTACAACTCCAAAACCAAAGGACATTGCCCACCAAACCCTTCCAGTATTTTCTGTTGGTCATGGGAGAACTGTGTGCCAAGTTGATTCAATTCCATCATTGGTGAGGTTCAGAATGGTCTTTGATTGTAAGTGAACTATAAATCCCAGCAACTACAACTCCCAAATGACAAAATCAATTTTTTTGAGTGAAGGACATACATTGGGTTGTTAGGTGTCTTGTGTCCAAATTTGGTGTCAATTTGTCCAGTGGTTTTTGAGTTCTGTTAATCCCACAAACGAACATTACGTTTTTATTTATATAGATATCAAAGGGAAAGGGGAAAAAAACTTCATGGACAATTTTGAGATAGAATCATAGAAAGACCTCATGGGCTATCTAGTCTAACCCCTTTCTGCCAAGAAGCAGGAAAATCACATTCAAAGCACCCCCAACAGATGACCATCCAGCCTCTGTTTAAAAGCTTCCAAAGAAGGAGCTTCCACCTCACTCCAGGAGAGAGTTCCACTGCTGAACTGCTCTCATTGTTAGGAAGTTCTTCCTGATGTTCAAGTGGAACCTCCTTTCCTGTAGTTTGAAGCCATTGTTCCATTGCATTTTAGTCTCCAGGGCAGCAGAAAAGTAACTTGCTCCCTCCTCCCTATGACTTCCTCTCACATATTTATACATACATGGCCCTCATCATGTCTCCTGTCAGCCTTCTCTTCTTCGGCTAAACATGCAAAGCTCTTTAAGCCACTCCTCACAGGGCTTGTTCTCCAAACCCTTGATCATTTTAGTCGTGCTCCTCTGGACACATTCCAGCTTGTCAACATCTCCCTTCAATTGCAGTGCCCAGACTTGGACACTGTGATTCCAGGTTGGGTAATTAATTTGTTAATGTAAAAATAACTTGTATTTTTCTGGATATAAAGTAGAAGGAAAAATAAACTATTGAGAAATAGTGGAAGGGAAGCAGGAAACGTCTTTTAAAACTGTTTTGCATATGTATGTTTGCATTTTAGAGTTACATGTAATTAGAATAGAAGTGTATGTTGGTAAGAGAATGTGCCTAGTTAGTTAGGTAATTGTTCAAGTGTGTTTATGTGTATGTATCTATGCACAAGTATTGTTATTTTCTTTGTTTGTGTTTCTGCTGTTAAAAAATTGAATGAAGCAGAGAGTGTTTGAGGACCGGGACATCCGTACGGATACCAAGGTGCTTGTTTATAGAGCTATTGTCCTCCCAACCCTGCTATATGCCTGTGAGACGTGGACTGTCTACAGACGTCACATGCAACTCCTGGAACGATTCCATCAGTGCTGCCTCCGGAAAATCCTGCAAATCTCTTGGGAAGACAAGCAGACAAATGTCAGCGTGCTGGAAGAAGCAAAGACCACCAGCATTGAAGCGATGGTCCTCCGTCATCAACTCCGCTGGACCAGCCACGTTGTCCGGATGCCCGACCACTGTCTCCCAAAGCAGTTGCTCTACTCCAAACTCAAGAACGGAAAATGGAATGTTGGTGGACAGGAAAAGAGATTTAAAGATGGGCTCAAAGCCAACCTTAAAAACTCTGGCATAGACACTGAGAACTGGGAAGCCCTGGCCCTTGACCACTCCAGCTGGAGGTCAGCTGTGACCAGCAGTGCTGCAGAATTTGAAGAGGCACGAATGGAGGGCGAAAGGGAGAAGCGTGCCAAGAGGAAGGCGCGTCAAGCCAACCCCGACCGAGACCGCCTTCCACCTGGAAACCAATGCCCTCACTGCGGAAGAAGATGCAGAGCAAGAATAGGGCTCCACAGTCACTTACGGACCCACAAGAATACTGAAAGACAATCCTCCTCGGAAAACGAGGGATCGCCTAAGTAAAGTAAGTAAGTATGTAAGTAAGTGTTATTCAAGTGTGTTTATGTGTATGTATCTATGCACGAGTATTGTTATTTCCTTTGTTTGTGTTTCTGCTGTTAAAAATTTGAATTAAAAATGGGGGGGAAAATCACGACATCCCAACCTCACCCTTTCCTGCCATCTCTCTCACACATATCAACACACACAGGCACACAGTCTAGACAAATCCTAGGCATTTAGCTGCCTAGGTGCCAAGAAATGCAATGTAGACAGAAAGCAATTGAGATTCCAAACCCAGCAGCGGTGAACGGCGATGGAATCAACGCTTGTGAAAAGCTTGGCAAGGTTTCTAATGTATCGTCATCATTTTACACTCTCAATCTGCTCAAGAATCCTGGCAGCGTGCAGGTAATTTGAGAACATAAAATACAAGAGAATAAACCCTGATGAGTACTACACACAATAAAACCAGAAACCAAGAGCATCAAAACAAACATTAACAGCTAACATTTGGATAGAACTGCCAAGCTCTGTGGCCATAAAACTAGTTTATGAAATCTGCAAGCGACTAAAAAGGTCCTCAGCTAGCACCAGGAAAGCAAGGAGGGAATTCCAAAGATAAGGGGCTGCCACTTAGAAGGCCATAACAACCAGGGGATAATTTCCATGACCAACAGGTTCACTACTGTGCAGAAGTCATTGATACTATGTATGTGTTTAACTGTTAGAGTATATATTTGTGTTTGTAACAGTAGCTAAAACTAGAGTTATCTGGTTTGAATCCACAGTGAGCGTTGCCAAGGAGACCAGGCAGGCTAGCTCAGGAGAGTGAGAAGTGGGCGGAGCCAAGCAGGAAAAGTTATGTGCATCTTTGAGTGAGTGAGTGAGTGAGTGTGGAGGCTTGAAAAGCCTGGGAGAGAGGTGTGTGTGAGCAGCTGGAGGTTTTTCCAGTCTAGAAGGGCTGAAGAGAGAAACCTGGCCAGTTTCTTTAGTCAAGGAAGACTAAAGGAAGCTTGTTAAGATCCCTAGTCAAGGAAGGACTAGAGATCAGAGATTTGATCAAGGAAAGATCAAATTGGAAGGCTATTCATAGTAGGAAACTTTGTTCACTAAAGAGCTTCACCTCAGTAAAAGTTAGCCACGAGCTGTGTTATTTGGAAGAGTGGACTGTATTACAAACCAAGTGATATTGAAAGTTCTATAAGTTATTTAACAGCCTGCAACCATACGCTTTGTACACAATAAACTTGTTATCTTTTGTTGAAGACCGTCTCATCTCAATTAATCTGCGTCTGTAAAGCCAGATCTCATCGGTGGTACCTCAAATACCTCACGTTGGTGGCAGTTACCTTAATTTACAAGTAATAATTGGCCTCCTCTATAATATATTCTTATACACAATTGAGGCCTGAGATTAATTCCCTCCATAATCATCCACACCTGTACAATTGGTTCGTGCAAACTGTACAACTACCAACTAGTAAATTAACATATTGCCTGTAGTCCTGTTGAACACTTTTCACGGACTTTAGAGTTATTTTGCGTTTAGGTGTGATTGGGGGGTTTAGATGATCTGAATTTCTAAAAAATAGTCTGAGGACTTTAGAGAACTTCTGGTATGGCTTTGAGGGGCTTCAGGGACTACATTTGTTGATCCCACAAGCCATATTTTCCCCACACCTGGTGCAGAAAAAAACTGTGCTACTAACCACACAGACACCTGGCCAAAAGCCTCCAAATCTGAACTGCCTTAACCCATGTTTATGTGCTCTCTCACTAGCTGCATGATATGAGACATGAAAAACAGTGCTAGTCACCCTATCCCATTAATAATTCACCTGGTAAGCAGATTAAATTTAAAACATGAGAGATTATGAGTATTAGGCCACTTTGGCATAAACCTTTGTGAAAGTTCCTATTATTACTTCCAAGACTCATCTAATTGTATGTCTTTGGTGGATATCTTACCATTCTGTAAAGCAGTGTTTCTCAACCTGAGGGTCGGGACCCCTGGGGGGGGTCGCGAGGGGGTATCAGAGGGGTCGCCAAAGGCCATCAGAAGACACAGTATTTTCTATAGGTCATGAGAGTTCTGTGTATGAAGTTTAGCTCAATTCTCTCATTGTTGGAGTTCAGAAAGCTCTTTGATTGTAGCTGAACTATAAATCCCAGCAACTACAACTCCCAAATGTCAAGGTCTATTATCTCTAACCTCCTCCAGTATTCACATTTGGGCATGTTGAGTATTCGTGCCAAGTTTGGTCCAGATCCATCATTGTTTAAGTCCACAGTGCTCTCTGGATGTAGGTGAACTACAACTCCAAAACTCAAGGTCAATGCGTATCAAGCCCTCCCAGTATTTACTGTTGGTCATAGGAGTTCTGTGTGCCAAGATTGGTTCAATTCAGCCATTGGTGGAGTTCAGAATGCTCTTTGATTGTAGCTGAACTATAAATCCCAGTAACTACAACTCCCAAATGACAGCATCAATCTCCCCTTCAACCCCACTAGAATTCAAATTTGGGCGTATCAGGCATTTGTGCCGAATTTTGTCCAGTTAATGAAAATACATCCTGCATATCACATACTTACATGGCAATTCATGACAGCAGCAAAATTACAGTTGTGAAGTAGCAACAAAAATAATGTTTTAGTTGGGGGTCACCACAACATGAGAGAACTGTATTAAGGGGTCGGGGCATTAGGGAGGTTGAGAACCACTTTTGTAAAGCCTTTGGCTCCTTTCATTTTGTTTAAGGTTCATTTCTGTATTTATGTCCTGCTTTTCTTTCAATACGAGAGCCATGTAAACACAGAAGTTATTTTTAAAAAAAATAGCTTGGCATTTAATTATATTTTATACAAAGTCATTAACGTACAAAGTCCATTACCGAGCAGGCCAAAATAGGAGGAGTTAACTATCAAAATGTCAAATATGGGAAATAAGATACAGAGAAAGGAGAGGCAAGGTTAATGAACGCTAGGACTCGGAATCGAACAGATTGCTAAAGATCCTGTCCTTTCCTTTATGTAATCTTTGTTCCATTTCAGAAGTTCACTGTAATCACTAAGCACTTATAAACAGAAAATGTGGATTGCCTACTGAGACAACAGCAATCTCCCAAAATTAGATACATGCAGTATGCCAGAAATGGATATATCTAGAAATACCCACAAGCTGGTGTTGAATCTACATTATTTTGCACCTGTGTGCCTTTCAAACATTGGCTGAGATCCAGAGCGCAGCCTGACATTCTCCATGCGCAGTGGCGTCCCAGCTGATCTTTTTAAAGAAAGCCACCCACTTCCAATTCCTCATGCAAAGTCAGGGGACCCACCAAAATGGCTCTCCATAAGGGAAGAAACTGGCAAGGGAAAGCCAGGGACAGCCATAGCAAGGCCTTGGCATTTTGGCCACTGGGTCATCATTACAATTCTCTTAATTATATAAAAAAAACCTAGCAGTATTTTCAGAGAAATCATTTGAAGCACCATTGTAATTATGGTTGCATATGATCACCTATCCAAGCCACTGTTGTACACCAGAGCAGGAACACTTCTGACCTTAAACACCACAACAGCTTGGTAAAATCAGCAAGCAGTTTATTGAAGAACGTATGTAACCAAAGCAATAAAAAATAGCAGAACAGTACAGGGCCAATATAAAATAGTCCATAGGCTTAAAAGGAAAACAAGATGAATGAGTACATAAAAATCCATGAAACTAGACAGCAGGAAAATCTCATCGGCAAAACTTGGTACTTGAAACTCAGAGCACTTGAAAGCAAGACCGTGATAAAATAACGTTGATCCAACTGAGGCACCTCTCACCCATGAATCATTATAAAGTTTTTTCATATCCCAAAACTGAAAGGAAGGTATTTGTCTTGATCTTCCCACCAAATAAAGGTTTGTTTTCTCTTTTTCTGTAGCTGAAAGGATTGTCTCAGTCTCTGAAGACTTTGCCTCTTTTTCAGCTACAGAAAAAGAGATAAAAGTTTGCATTCTGTCCAAGCTTTCATTATCTTCTCCCTCATTAATTCCTGCAGCTGACAAATCATTTTCAGACAATTGTTCTGAGAAAAGCTGTGAAGGGCCTCTTCCAAGAATGTGGCCTTATGAATCTTCCTGAGACAGCTGAGACCTCTCTTCTGAGTCCAACCCAGGCCCAAGCAAACTGTTGTGACTCAGCTGGAACCACAGACACAGACTGATAGTGTTGTGACTCAGATGGGGTCTCAGAGTGACTCTGACGAGGATGATAGGATTCAGGTTCACAATCAGGTTCAAAATGTTCCTGTTGTAGAGGAATAGGGTGTACAAGTTCAGTTTCCCACAGCAAGGAATGATGTTTTTGATACTAAAACTAGCTAGGTGCAAATTGACTCTGCCTACTATCAGGACAGTTCTTAGCCTGATAGTAGGCAGAAAGGTAACCAGACTGACAATAACGAGTAGCCTGACCTTGATGAAACAGGAATCTTAGATTGGGCTGACCGTTTGGAATTCAGAGTTTGAAGGAGTGTGAGAATAGCAACAAGAAGGAGGTCAGAAGCCAAAGAAATGCTTTCATGTATTGCAAAGGGTATTAAGCAGTGTGTTTGAAAACAAACCTTTGTCAGAGCAACTTCTCGCTCAACCAAGCAGCTTGTGCTCATTTTCCTGTGTCCATGGTCTTGGGATTTTGTCATGTTCTCATGGGACTTTGTTTCATTGATGCCACTTGGAATTCTACTTTACAGTGCTATGTTTTATTGATCTTTGGAACAGTATTTGCTTTTTTAACCTTTTCATCTTCTACTTTTTATAAACTACAAAGACTTCAGTCTGTGTGCAGTTCTGGTGATTTCAGCAAGGTGAATCTATTCTGAGGTGCAACACAAACCCTTATGCCCAATGCCAGGCCCACCATCAGAAACATCATCCCCATTCCCATAATGAACATCAACATGAACATCAGACACAATCACAGGCTGAACAGGTTGACATACAACAGTCACATAAAAAGGACGCTACATTTCACTTCACTATTTCATTTTTCTCCAAAGCAGTTTCCAAGATAGGTTTAAGAAAAATATAACTCAAACAATGTATAATACATTTTTGAAAAAAAAACTTTAAAGGCAACTAAAATGATCAAGGGTCTGGAGAACAAGCCCTATGAGGAGCGGCTTAAGGAGCTGGGCATGTTTAGCCTGAAGAAGAGAAGGCTGAGAGGAGATATGATAGCCATGTATAAATATGTGAAAGGAAGCCACAGGGAGGAGGGAGCAAGCTTGTTTTGTGCTTCCCTGGAGACTAGGATGCGTAACAATGGCTTCAAACTACAAGAAAGGAGATTCCATCTGAACATTAGGAAGAACTTCCTGACTGTGAGAGCCGTTCAGCAGTGGAACTCTCTGCCCCGGAGTGTGGTGGAGGCTCCTTCTTTGGAAGCTTTTAAACAGAGGCTGGATGGCCATCTGTCAAGGGTGATTTGAATGCAAAATTCCTGCTTCTTGGCAGGGGGTTGGACTGGATGGCCCATGAGGTCTCTTCCAACTCTTTGATTCTATGATTCTATAAAACAACTCATTTCAAACATTTGAAACATAAATGTAAAAGTATGGAACCCTCATCAAAAGGCCTAAGATAACTTTGTGAAACTGAGAAGTCAAGATTAGGTAAGTCAACAGGTGATATGAAGGTGCTAAAAAGCACCACATCAGGATTTCTTGAGTCAGAGATTAGCAAAACGAAGTCTTAAGACAGGGATTGGGAAACAATCCATGAGTTGTATGCAGAGCCTGGGTACCACTTATATTACAATGTTTGTGATATAGATACAGATACAAACACACACAAGTTATAATATATAACAAGATACTTAGGGAGAACTAACCGAACACAAATCCAATACATGTAACATGCAATGCATCTAACAAACTACCACACTAGACAATGCATTCATACAGAGAAATACAAAGGACCTGAATGTCAAGTTCCATGGGGTTCATATTCTAGTTCTTGGGCAGCAGTCCTACTTAATAGCATGTTCCTGAACAGGTTTTCATAAAGCAAATGGCAGGGGGAGGTAGAGGAGGAGAAGCAGCCAAAAAACCTGAACATAAAGTCATTAATTCAAAGAGCACAGCTGGCTTGCAAAAAGATAATGTAATCTATGCCTTATCTTTAGGCAACCAACCACAGGCTGCCTGGAGACTGCTTAAATCTTTAACATTAAGTGGCTTTTTTCTAAGTTGAAAGGGATGTCAAAAATGCATACCATGCTGTTAACATAAAAGAGATCCTCAGGCTTTGTTCTAATGGGCTTCGCATGACATCAGGCCTTGCCAAGCCCACATATGACTCAACAAACAAGGTACTGGCTGTTGTTGTCCTTGCCCTCAGCTCCAACACAGGAGAAAGAACTGTAAGGAGAACTGGAACCAATAGGACCACTTTCTGTTTAGATATCAAAGGGGGGAAATGCAGAAGGAAACAAGAATATGCACAAAAATTCAAGTCAAGTGAGTCATCTCCTCAACTCTTCATTTGGTAGAAACTCTAAGCCACACAATGAATGTGCTTAGTTAACACAGCCACACAGCTAAGTAGCACTCTTCAGAATAAGACATGCTTCACCTCATTCTCCCAACCATCTACAAATCATGTTAAACTTGAAGAATTTAACGAAAAGAGATTTAGAATGGAATTGTCAGCACCAAATCCAAAGCTTCTGAACTGTATGTATGACCAAATCTCTCAGAATCATGGTTGTGTATTAACTTCACACTGGCAACAAAGATCCACATAGTTAAAGCAATGGTATTCACCTACGGATGAGAGAGCTGGACCATAGGGAAGGCTGAGCGAAGGAAGATAGATGCTCTTGAAATGTGTTGCTGGAGGAAAGTTCTGAGAGTGCCTTGGACCGTGAGAAAATCCAACCAGTCCATACTTCAAGAAATAAAGCCTGACTGCTCATTGGAGGGAAGGATAGTAGAGGCCAAGATGAAGTACTTTGGCCACATCATGAGAAGAAAGGAAAGCTTAGAGAAGACAATGATGCTGGGGAAAATGGAAGGAAAAAGGAAGAGGGGCCGACCAAGGGCAAGATGGATGGCATCCTTGAAGTGACTAGATTGACCCTGAAGGAGCTGGGGGTGGTGACGACCGACAGGGAGCTCTGGCGTGGACTGGTCCATGAAGTCACGAAGAGTCAGAAATGACTGAACAAATGATCAACAACAAAATTAACTTCTGATTTGTCTGCACACTCAGTACCAAACAGAAACAAGAGGTTGAAGTTCACTGAAACTCCCAAGTCCAGGAGCCCCGTTCTTGGGTGCCTTCAAGTTGTTTCCAACTTATGACAACTCTGAAGTGAAGGGTTTTCCTTGCAAGATTTGCTCAGAAGGAATTTGCTTTTGCCTCCCTCTGAGCCTGAGAGATCATACTGTATATGCTTGTGTATAAGTCTAGAAATGTTCGTCCAAAAATCAACCCAAAAAACCTGGATCGACTCATCCAGAGGTCAATGTAAGCCCTGTACCTAACTCTTATCATAAAAGAAATCATCCCCTTCTCTGACTAAAGTGGGAAAAAGTGATAACTTAGTCCCCGCAGGGAGAACTGTCCTAAAAGAACTGTCCTAAAAGAAGCACCAACCACCTCTACTCTCCATTGTATTAGCACTTCTGGTGTTTTGAATATCTGGGAAGGAAAATTGTAATGGACAGGAATGATTGGCCACCTGGGATGGTGCTAGCACTCACCTCTCCATCATATGACCCTCAATATACCCCGGCGTGTGCACCAAAAGTCACCTCTTCTCCTGACTTTCTCCTCAGCCATTGGGACCAAGAGAGAGAGAGAGAGAGAGGTGGAGATGCCCACCTTTCCTGAAGGTAGGCGCAAAAACAAAGTAGGGAGCGGAGGTGGGAGATACCTCCAGCCGGAGGGGCTCTCTCTCCCTCCTCTCTCTCTCTCTCTCTCTCTCGGTCCCAATGGCTGAAGAGAAAGTCAGGAGAAGACGCAACTTTTGGAGCGCACGCTGGGGTCTTCGAACACGCCTCCGGACCCAAAGCGGGCCAGGCGCAGCGGCTCTGCCCCTTGGCCCACCTGCGGATTGGGGAGAGGAGAGGAGGTGGGTGGAGTGCCAGGGTATCAGGAAAGGGAGTCGGTCATGGGGAAGGAATCGAATGCGGAGAACGATTGAGTGCCGGCTCTGCTCGCGCACATAGTGGCCAGGTGGAGCAGGAACGAGAGGGGCTAGGCGAGACTCAAGGGCCTGGCCCCTTTGGGAAGAGAATCGCCCGGCAGTGAGACAAGACAGCCAAGGCTCCCCCCGGACTGCTAGGGCTATTGTGAGCTGAGGGGGCGCTCTTCAAGTGGCGGTCGAGGGGCATTTCCAGAGACACCTCTGCGCCCCTGGCAAAAAAAGTGTTCTGCGACCGCTTACTTCGCGTAATGGCCGAGCCGCCCCTGAATATACCAATGGGTCATATCAAAATCCATAATATGGGCCTCATAACCCACACTTGACTTATACTTGAGACCAACTTATACATAACTATATACAGTAAATTACCCAAACTGGTTTTGGTCAAATGGATCTTCACAGCTGAACAGAGATTTGAACTCTTGAGGTTAGAACTATTGTCCAATACTTCAATCAACCAATTAATGTATTTACCGTGGCATTTTTGGCAGTCTTATCTAGCTCTCTCTTGCTGGCTTTTTGTAGCCAAAGCCAAAGAGGCCACTTTATATGTCACACAATCACTGGCGTAACTTGGAAAAGCTTGAACCGATTCTACAAGAGAGTCCCCACACAACTCACTACAGGACACTGGCTCAGAAGCCCTGCACACTCATATCTCCCTCATCCTGAGATCACACAGAAAACAGGCAGGCTGTTCTCATCGTCAGATGAGTTCATATATTCCCAGCGGAGGGGAAATTAATGGCATGTGTGGGACTAGAACAGTTCTATAAGGGAGTGTGAGTAATGTGCACACTGCATTCAGACAGAGGAGTTTGAAAGAGTTTGAAAGATCTAAGACACTGCCTGGAGCACCAAAAGCATTTGGACTCTCTCTGTTTAGCAGAGCATCAGCTACCTTCTTGGGGTTTTTTTCCCAAATGAAGAGGTCAAAGCAATCTGAGAACCAGCCACCTTCTACACCAACAGATCTCAGTTTTGTATGAGAAGCAATATATCTTCAGAATCAATTCTGGAAGAAGCACAGCAGAAGCTACAAACAGTATTACTGCTTACGTGTCAAACACAAATTGCAATTCATTCCTCTACAGTCCCAAAAAGCAGTACACCATTGCTACCAGCACTGCCATTAAGATTGTCCCATTTCCCGCTACTTGGGACTCATGAAGGATATAGGAGCATTACATCAGTAGAACAATCCGCATCTGGAGCGTGCATAGCGCTTGTCTGATCCCCACAAAGGCTCTCCACTTTGGCATCAGTCACGAGGCCTATCAAGTGACTTATCTGTTTCCAGAAATGGTACTTGAGAGAGGTCCAATTTAGACTCAGAAAACAAATTTCAGGGTAAGCCATCAAAGCTTTTCTTTTTAAGTCAGAAGATCACCAAATAATTGGAGCAGCGGGGGTGGGTTCCAATTTTCCAAATGCAGGGCATTATGCTTGAAAAACAAATTCAGTGTGGAGCACGTACGTTTCTGAAAGTATTTTGGAAGCTGCCCTGGTTTTTAGTGCTTCAGATGTGTCATTCAAATGCTGATACACACGCAAACAAATAGGCCTCTCTAAAAGAAAGAA